>MU846011.1:0-31097 GCA_030867225.1 Colletotrichum caudatum | reverse complement strand
CCCCCCCCCCCCCCCCCCCCCCAAGCAGCACCGCACCGGCACTCCCGTCATGTCGTTAGCTGCCGCCTTGGACATGGCCTGGGAGTAGTTGTTCAAGCCAGCCCGTCGCTGGAATGCAACCAGGCGTGTTTTTGAGGCCGTGACTGCGATGGATGTCCGTCCACAGTGGCCCATCATCCATCATGATGCCCTGACTAAGTACCTATACCTATGCGTAGGCAGGTAGGTAAGGTAGGTGGTAGGTAAAACAACGGACGACCCCCGAACGACAGTCAGTGACGGTGACGCAAGTGTCAAAAACATACGTGCAACTGCAACAACAGCTCGAGCTACCGCTTGTTGAAACAACCTGACAACTGCGCCTGATACCGTGACATCCTCCCCTCAAGGATAAAGAAGGCAGTCATCATCTCTCGGTGACTGCACCTCGTCTTGCTGGCAGCGCAGAGGCAGACGTACGGATTCAATCATCCGTCATCCGATGAGTTGGTTTTACACCGCGGTACACACACTCGCACGAGTAAAGAAGCGGTATTTTGAGTCAGCCAGGTCCGCGTGACGAATCCCCGTCAGCATAGACTCTCTCCCTTCTTCTTCTTCTTCTTCTTCTTCTTTCCTTCCTGCTTTGCTCGTGGGTATCTAGACTACTATAGACCTTTCCAAGGCGCTCCAGACCTTATTGTCAAGTCTTGAAGCTCCCAAGCTACTGTCGTTATTATGGCCAACCGCTTGGAATTAGGTCTCAACCTTTGATTGTGTGTTCCTTACCCCGGCTTCGGCTTGCCTTATCGAAAGCCGACCCGTTCCTCTATCTGACACGGATACGTACCTAGGTGCCTGCCTACCTACCCAGGTACGGATACCTGGTGGTGTGGTAATTAGTAGTGCTCCTGGCGGGGTGGGTAGACAGATACGGATATCTACAGTACCTACCTACCTACCCAGGCACTTACCCAGCTAGGTAGGTCGCGTAGCTAGTTGTACTTCCTTCTGTACCTACCTACCTAGTATCTAGCCTGCCTGTGCCTGTCCCATGCGTCGGAACCTTCCACAACATCAAGCCGGGGCCAGCTCTAGCTTACCTCACCATCCGTGCTCTCTCACCTTGAGAAGCCGCGCCCCACTAGCCAATGTCAGAAGCCTGTGAAATCCCCCTCCAGTGACAGACAGTTCGATTACATACGCCCGTCCGAACGTGCTGAAGCTTCTGGAAGAGTTAACCGCGTTCGCTGAACCATCGTCGAGCTGCGGCATCATCTCTGCTTGTCATGAAATAACTCTGCCACCCACCTCCATCCTCCCTGAACACCTTGTTCCCAACGAAACATGTTTCCTACCTTTACAGGCAACTCCCGACGCCCCCGGAACGTGAACCTCAGCGGCCAGAACCTGAACCCATTCGCCGCCTCGTCATGGACTCCTGCCGCAGGTAGCGGTTCCGGCGCCTCCAAAACCGTCTCCAATGCCCAGGCCGAACGAGCTCAGAGGCAACACGATCGAGATAGACTGAAGGCGGCAGGCAAGATCCAGAAGACGTGGAGGGGCCACCTGGTCAGAAGGCGACTTAAAGACTCTCGCCGCGAGGCCTTCGACGCTCTGTACACGAACAACTCGCATTTGGACACACAGCAGAGGCTATCAACCGCCTTGCCACTGCTGCTAACGACCTTCCAGTCCAACAACGACAAGGACCTCCAACGCCTCGTTTGCTTCTTTAGGGAGCTGACTACGACCAACCTCGAGTGCCTCGCCCCCGCCACTCTTGCTCCTTCTCGACTGGCGCGATTCGTGCGAATACTAGTTGAGGCTCTGGACGTCCAAACACAAAAAAGGTTTCCATCCATCTACCTATCCAGCCGTGATCGGTAACCACTGACAGCTCTTCCAGGCAAGAAACCGGCGATACCAAACTCCTCGTGGACCTCCTGACACACATCGTAAACGTTGCCCCCGAGTCGTTATCGACGTCGTTCCGACAATACTACACCGTCTTGGCAGAGTTGTGTGGAATACTCGGTGCGGATGCGGCGGCTTTGGAGACTACGTCGAGGGCTATTCTTGTGCCTCTGCGGGCAAAATCCGCCGACGGTTATCTGTTGGCTGCCTATGAAGCATTCGCTTTGTCGTTCCTGACTCGCCATGACCTGTATATCGTCGAGGAACACGCCCCCATAATCTCTCAGAACCTTGACTCTGACAAACTTGCATCGGCAATCGCTACGGCATACAGCAATGGGCGGATACACGGTGTTGGTCGGGACGGTCAGGTCTGGCTTTTGGCACATTTTATCGGCTTACATCAGAATACGGGCACCAAATACCAAGGACTGAAGCATCTGGATGCGCTTCACATCCAACTCTCAAGCTTATCCACAGAGATCAGCCTCAGACTTTCTGTAAAACCAGACCGCTCTACATCACCAAACGCAGACTCCAGTGGTACAGAAGCGGCCTTGATCCGGCCACTGCCTGGTTATGTCACCCAGCAGCTTTCATCGTTAGTCGATAGAGATGGTATCTCCGCGCTGCTGGCCGAGCTTACCACGTGAGTGTAGCATCAGCCCCCCCGCTACTGTATATTTCTGACGCGCTTTAGTCACTTTGGCTCTCAGTCATCAAGCCATGAACTCCAAACCGCAAGCCTATTGTCTGGTTATATTCTCACTCTTCTTCGGTGTTTCCCCAGTCAAGGCGATGATATTCGTATGCGCCTCTTCTTAGGTGATGTCAAATCGAGCACAGGCCTCTTGCCAACGATTAAGTTTCTATGGCAAGCCATGAGCCGAACAAGCATCTACAAGACAATTTTGCAGGACTCGGCGTCCGCCACAGGCTTGCTACGGAACTATCTCTCAAAGTCCTC
Source organism: Colletotrichum caudatum (assembly GCA_030867225.1). Taxonomy (NCBI): domain Eukaryota; kingdom Fungi; phylum Ascomycota; class Sordariomycetes; order Glomerellales; family Glomerellaceae; genus Colletotrichum; species Colletotrichum caudatum. The sequence continues at coordinate 28,234 of MU846011.1, read as the reverse complement.
AAATGACTCTCAAGAGCCGGAATGGAGGCTGGTTCTGTTGTTTCTCGAACTCTATATTTTTATTTTGCGTCTGAGTGACGACGAAGACTTTTTTAGCAGCATCCACCCAGGAATCATGCAGGGTGAAGGGCAAATGTCTCGCTTGCGGTCGTGCGGGCTCTCCCTCTCTGAGGTCAAGAACCTCACAATTGTGCTCAAACATGTGGCTTTTACGCTGCATTACAATGCTGCCGATATCCTACAGGGTGTCCAGCAATCCGAGCCGATATCGATGAGCCAGCTCGAGTCCTACTTTGGGAGTAGTCAAGCCGCAAAGTCGTCAAAAGATACTCGGAGCCAGAGATCCCGAGCCAATGCAGCTGATACCAGACTTGACCTCGGTAGCCTTCGCAGCATCGTCACAACGGCCTTGCGACTTCTGTATGAGCGGGACTCTCGGCGTCCTTTCTTACCTCGAGATCATTGGCTTATGACCTCGAAATTCGACATGGAGGGCTTTGTCAGCGCTGTCGTGGCAGAACAAGAGCGACAGAACGAAGTATCCGACTCGAGCGACGATGAAGATGGCGACGTTGAGGAAGATGCGAATATGGGTGGGCTCAACGACGGTATCATCCATACCGTGGCTGGACAACGAGTCTCTCGACACGCGCAAATTGAAAAGCTTCGGTCCCAGCAACGCAAGGCACAGCGTGATCGCTTACTGGCCGTCATCGGGCCAAAGTTGGAGATCTTGAGACACATGCCTTTCGTGATTCCTTTCGACACTCGTGTCCAAATCTTTAGACAGTTTGTCTACCTCGACAAGCACAAGCGCAGGGAAGGCATGGATGCAGACCAGTGGAGAATGACGATGCTTCACAACCCCCTGCGTCCTCCTGGCATGGGTCCGACTGGACGGCACCATGGCAAAATCAGGAGAGGCCAGGTTTTCCAAGACGCTTTTGAACAGTTCTATGAACTGGGGGAAGGCCTCAAGGAGCCCATACAGATCCAGTTTGTCGATCAATTCGACACAGTGGAAGCGGGAATCGATGGCGGTGGTGTTACAAAGGAATTCCTGACTAGCGTCACAACGGAGGCTTTCGGGCCGATGGACGGCATCTCGCTATTCACGGCCAACAGTCAAGGCCTCCTATACCCCAACCCAACAGCCATGGATGAGCTCAGGGAAGCCTTGAGACGAGCCGGAGTTCCCGAACGCAGTGCGGAGTGGCAAGACGAGGTGCAAGATCTGCTTCGGAAGTTCGAGTTCCTCGGTCGAATCATCGGAAAGTGCATGTACGAAGGAATCCTCGTCGACATTGCGTTTGCCGGGTTTTTCCTTCTGAAATGGATATCGGGGCAGACTGGAGAGAACAGCTACCGTGGCAATGTCAACGATTTGAGAGACATGGACGAGGAACTCTACCAGGGCATGCTACGTCTGAAGAACTACCAGGAGAACGTGGCGGATCTGGCACTGGATTTCACAATCAATGACCAAGTCTCGCTGCCCGGGGATCCCGTGCGTACGATGACTCGGAACCTGATCCCCAACGGCGAGAACGTCACTGTCACCAACGACAACCGGCTTCTGTACATATCCTACGTCGCCCGGCACCGCCTCGTAGCCCAACCCGCCCAGCAGACGGCCGCATTCCTCCGCGGTCTCCGCTCCATCATCGCCCCGTCATGGCTCTCAATGTTCAACCAGAACGAACTGCAGCGTCTCGTTGGCGGAGACAGCTCCGAGATCGATATTGAAGACCTCAGGAGGAACACGGTTTACTCGGGTTTGTACGAAGTTGGAGACGACGGACTGGAGCACCCGACCGTGCAGCTATTCTGGAAGGTCATGGCGGACTTTTCGGACCGGGAGCGGCGAGACGTGCTCAAGTACGTGACGAGTACCCCACGAGCGCCCCTCCTGGGCTTCTCGCAGTTGAGTCCACGCTTTAGCATCCGAGACGGGGGTGAGGATCAAGAGAGGCTGCCAAGTACCAGCACCTGCGTGAACTTGCTCAAGCTGCCGCGTTACAAGAAACAGGAGACGCTGAGGCGGAAGCTTCTCTACGCCGTTTCCTCGGGGGCCGGCTTCGACCTCAGCTAAAAGGGCGTGCTGCTCGAGAGGCGGATCCGCAAGGGGCAGTAATGATGTTATGACACATGATTAGAGCAGACCACCGATATTCTACTGTAATTTTATTGTTCCAAGCTTTGATGGTCCCCCTGTGCTGGTGCCGCCTGACCCCAGCGCAGATCGATCGAATAAACCTGCCAAATTGTCCGACAAGCTCGTCCACCCGTGTTCACTTGCATCAAGCATCTGTATCGATCTGGATACCTTGTGAAGAAGGGTGAATTGCCAGTTTCTTATGCGCTCAATCATCTACATGAATGGGATCAATACTGTGAGGCTCGGGCGCGTCGTGGATGCCCAATCGCCTCATCTATGAATACCGTACGGGTGCATACAAACCCGTACCTGCTGGTTTCGCGGGGGATGGACAGCAATGCTTTTAGACACACCATCATGCCCCCCGCTCACGCACTCAGCTGCGCTACTGGTAGCTCTTGTCAAGGAGGTGCGGCTTCCTCTCCCTGAGGTCCAGCATCATCTGCCCAAAAAGCCCATTGGCCCAGGCGAACCTGCGCGGGTGACAGACACGGGTTAGCGGTCTCGTTCCCCATTCATCACTCAGGACATTGTTGCCCCCTTTTTTTGCGCTTACCAAGACCGAGTCCACTGCGAGGCGTCATGGCTGTTCACCGACTCGTGGATGAGGCCGAGCCCGTTCGTGGAGCTGACGAGCTGGCGCAGGCCGTCGGCGATCTCGTCGTCGTCGTCCGAGGTCATGAGCTGCGCAATGAGGGCCATGGGCCAAGCGTTGCCGGGCCCGACGTGCGGGCCGCCAGTGGCGTTGAGGACGGGGCCGCGCATCTGGTACGGGTTCGAAGTGGAGAGGACGAAGCGGCGGGTGTTTTGGTAGATTGGGTCCTGGGCGGACAGGTAGCCGTAGTGCGGGGCGGAGAGAAGGGACGGGATGTTTGCGTCGTCCTGCGTTCGACGGTTAGCCCGGCGCCATCTCGGAAGTCGAGGGAAGGGAAAGGGAGGAGAAGAGAAGAGAAAGGGAGAAGGCGTTCTCCCACACTAACCATGTTGTTGTGGCTGCCGAAGCCGTCCACTTCGTACGAGTAGATCTCGCCGAACTTGGGGTGCGTCATCTTGCCGTGGGCCTCGATACCCGCGCGGACGGTGGCCGCCGAGTCGCGCATGCGCTCGGCGAGGCTCGTGTCGATGCCGTCCATGATCTTGGCGCAAGCTTCGAGATAGCGGGCGAACATCATATTGGCGGGCACGAAGAGCTGGTAGATGCAGCTGTCGTCGCTGGGGCGGAAGAAGCTGCGGACCATGCCCGTGTCGCCCTGGGTGGGCGCGCCGTTACCGTGGTTGGAGAGCGTCTCCGAGGCCGAGGTGGTCTGGCGCTCGAAGAGGGCAGGCGACGGGTTGAGGGTGCCGTCGGCGGCGTACGTGCCGGCGCGCAGGGCGTCCGTCGTGTTGAGGATGACGGCGACGGCCTTGGCCCAGTTGAAGCGGGCGAAGAACTCCTGGTCGCCGGTGGTAGAGTGGTAGTCATAGGAGAGCTGGAGGAACGCGGCCAGGGAATCCAGCTCGTACCTGGTCCGGTTAGACGTCGTGCGCTTGGAGAGGGGAAGGGGGACGACGTACTTGCACTCGAAAAACGAGTCGGTTGGGTATGCCGGATATATTTTGTCAGAGCCGCCGTTGCTCGTGGGAGGCACTTTGGATTCCGCTGGTGGCTGGAAGGCATTGCAGTGAGGCGCAGAACGGACATAACGAGCCTGCAAGTTGATGGCCCCGCGGTAGAGCGCGGCCAGAGACCCTGCCGAGGAGTTGCGCTGGAGCAGCGAACGATAGCTCTGCAGCTGGTTACTGCTGTCCCTGAGCCATTCCGCGTTGATGTCGCCGGTGATGATGAAGCTCAGCTCCTCCTCCGGATCCTCAGCGGCGAACCCGGTCCAGGCTATGGTGGTATCGAGTGTGTTTGGGAAGGTGTTCTCGAAGAGTCGGTACAGGTCCGGGTCCTTTACGAGCGTCTTCATGTCGGAGATGGTGTTCTCGACCTCGGGGAAACTGGCCGTTCGACATTCCGGGGCGGGACGTTGATACGGGAGTTTATGGACGCCCTCGGAGAAGGGCTCATGGGGAGTGGCGGCGTAGTCGGTGAAGTGAGGGCAGTCGGATTTAACAGCTGCCACCGCCAGACCAATAAAGGCGAGGAGGCCATACAAAAGGGCCATGTTCAATTCGAGTCTACGGTGTTCGCGACCACAGGAAGTTGCTATGGCTGGTCCTCGGCGGCGAGAGCATGCTTTAAAAGGTGACGGGACGATGTCAATTACCAGTGATCATGTTCCCTCTGGGATATAAGCATGATTCGTGTGACCTTGAGACACGAGCGGGAGGGGCGGGTGGGCGCGGGGCGATCAAGATACGGGGGAGGGAACGTTGTCAACGAGGACAAATTTACGATGCCGTCGTATTGCAGGATAACTATTGTGTCGTTCACCCTGTTAGCGCCCACGGCGCAATATAGGGGAGATGAGGGTGGGGCGGGGGGAGAGAGAGAACCAGAGAACTGAGAAGAGAGGACCAGGGAGCTGCCGGGCAGAGGAACAGACGACGAACTACGACGCTGTTTTAGCATCGGGCGATTCCAAGGCGACAAGCATATATGGCCCAGAAGCTCAGACCACGAGATTTGTTTGAGCGTTTCCACAAGCTTCCAAGCAGAAGCCGAACGTGACGAAGAAGCTTGGCAGACAGGGATTGACCCAGGTCCGAAGCGTCGGCCTTGGTTAATGAAAACAGGCACTTGGAGGAAGAAGCTCGATCATTAGGAGAGGGGGGGAGGGGGGCAGAGACAAGGATTCTCCGCGCTGAGATGCAGTCGGTCCTTGGAGATCTTGGGCCAAGAAACGGCAACGGCAACGGGCAACGCGTCGGTGAGCGAGCCGCTTGCCAATGCTTTTGGAGGTATGCATTCGATTTGAATGAGGGGAAGAGGTCCACTGTCATGTACTTGCACCAAGCAAGGTAGGTGGGTACTGTAGGACAGAACAGCCGAGTGAGAGTTTGCTGGAAGGAAAGAAACGTTTTGTCGGCCGGCAGGTCGAGTACCGACCGTGAAGAACCTGTCGTCTTTCTTTATCCGACGAAGCGAGCCCGTTCCGCCCATGCTTTCGACCAGAAACAGAAACCCGAGATGGGGATGAGTTGCACAAGTATCAAAAACCGGATTGTTTAGGTGCGCCTCTGGCCCGTCCGAGGGGGGCTTAGAGGTGCAAACGAGAGGAACAAGGGTCGCAGCACGAGGGGAAGACCCTGCCGGGCTTTTGTCGGAGAATTCCATCGGTACTGACTGTTCCCGGGTCATTATCCAGTTGGGAACAACGAGCCAACCAGCACAAGTTGCACCAACTTTTAACCTTAAAAGTGGTACGCAAAAAAAAAGTGGACAAAACAAGCAAGCAAGCAAGCAAGCATGGGTAAGGGGTAATGGGTAAGGGCAGCGGCTCCTATGTAGCTCCCTGTGCGGGTTGGGCTGTCTACCCATCATGTTGACTTCGTATGGCGGCGTGCGGCCTTTCCTCCTGCGTGCCGTAGTGACTTGCTGTGCAGTCAGTAGGTACCTATCTGCCTCTGAAGTCGGAATCATCTGGCCAAGCATGCCTCCTTTTCTGGACAAGTACCTACCTAGTGTAGGGCCGTCAGCCTCATGTAGGTAGGTAGGTAGGTAGGTAGGCAGTGTAGTGTACTCGGCGGCACCCACGCCGCTTCTCAATCGAGGCAGATCGCTTATCCAGTGGCGTCAATGTGGTAAGCATTTCTGGGCTGGCAACAACAACCCCCGACCCCGAAACATTCCAGGAGGTGGAATGCAATCCTTGCTTCTCTCCCTCTCCCTTCTCTCTCCATGCATCCATCCTTCCGGAGACCTTCTAGCAGGCTGCCTACGCTTTTATTCTTCTTGGGTATATACCTACACACGTGTTCTGTCAGGCACCCCACCCCTTCTGCAATAGGCCGTATCGAAGGCTTGAGCTTCCCAGCGCCTTGCCTCGCCTCGCCTCGCCTCGCCTCCCATCTCATTGTTTGCCTTTGTACCTGCTGTGGAAGCCAGCCGTGGATACTGGCTTGCCGAATTAGCAATACTAGCTAGCTTGGTCGATTGTTGTCCTAATCCGGTCTGGATAGCTCCCCAAACGACATCATTCAAACGGACTTGTTCAAACCACATTACGTCGAGGCATATCTTGGTTGTTCATTGATAATTCACTGACGCATCCGGGTCCAGCTTCATTCTCATTTGCTGTACTTCTGCCCAGGGTCAACAGATTGCGGTTGGAGAACCTTTACATGACTGATGAAAATTACCTGTCGTCATTCGGCATTACGGCGTCTATTCCACAGCTCCGGCGGCATTTTGAAGCGTACTGTTTTCAGGCCGTCTGCGCTTCTCGACCAGCCCCTTGTCAAACGTAGGCCCGATATGGGAGTCCTGGTCCCTGCCATCAGCCTATCCCGACCTCTGCGGCTGTTGGTCCTCGCTGCTGTCTTCGTGTGCCTGTTTAATTGGTGGCCTTCTTCACAATCTCGCGGTCTCTCTCGTGTTTTCTACTCCGAGCTGAACCCAGGAGCCCAGCAGCACGCTATTCTGAAATACGTCGACCCCTTGATCGGGACCGTCAACGGAGGTCAGTGGAAGCCCGAGTCGTGTCTCGAGATAGCCAGCTGACTATCCCAGGCCATGTGTTTCCTGGTGCATCTCTGCCATATGGTTGGTGTTCCCAGAGTTGTTCACTGGAGGCCATCTTGTGCTGACATTCACGATCAGGAATGGCCAAGGCCTGTGCGGACACCGATTCTCATGCCGAAAACGCTGCGGGCTGGGTCTCTGATAATTCGAAAATAACCGGTTTCTCTCATCTGCATGATTCTGGCAAGTCCTGTTCTACCCCGTACGTGGCATCCTCTTACTCATGTGCGCAGGAACCGGCGGTGTGAGATGCCCCAGTCTGTATTGGACACAGCCATCAGCATCACTGACCCTCCTATAGTCTCCGTCTCTGGGTAATTTCCCGCTCTTTCCTCATCCCGGATGTAAAAACGATGACTACTTGGAATGCAAGTATACGACGCAGCAAAGAAGCCTGTTCCGCGTCAACGACTCGGTCGTGGCTCGCCCGGGCTACTTCTCAGTCGGTCTCACAAACGCCGTTCGTGCTGAGATGACGGCCAGTGAGCGTACGGCTCTGTATCGCTTCAACTTTTCACCCAATGACACGGTATCGTATGTGGACGTGGCCAATCACGGCAGCATTGATGCAGTGAGCAGCCCTCTGATCCTCATCGATCTCACGGATATTGCCCAGAGCAGAAGCAGCGGCGGAATTCAGGTGTACGAATCGGGCCGTGTCATCGGCGATGGCATGTTTAGACCTTCTTTCGGTCAAGGAAGCTACAGGGCCTTTTTCTGCACTGATTTCCGAGGGGCCACCGTTCGAAAGTCTGGCGTTTTCGAGGGCGAAAATCCTCGCGAGAACCCAAAACATCTGCAAGAAGCCACCCGAGGCATTCGCAATCCAACCGGTGCCGCCGGCGCGTGGCTGCACTTTGAAAGGCCCAAGAACAACCAAATCCTCGCCCGTGTTGGTCTCTCCTTCGTCTCCGTTGACAATGCTTGCCAGAACGCCGAGAAGGATATTCCATCGTTCGATTTCGACGGCACTGTGCGTGCTGCGGAGGCAGCTTGGAGCGAGAAGCTCTCGGCGGTGGAGCTCGATACCGCGGGCGTGAGCGAGGACATGAAGACCACATTCTGGTCTGGTCTTTACCGGAGTTTGCTTTCGCCTCAGAATTACACTGGCGAGAACCCTTTGTGGGAGTCATCCGAACCGTATTTTGACTCATTCTACTGCATCTGGGATTCCTTCCGAGCCCAACACCCACTGCTCACGATTGTCGATCCGGAGGCGCAAACGCAAATGGTTCGAGCTTTGGTGGATATCTACAGATTCGTAGGCAAGCTCCCGGATTGCAGGATGTCGTTCTGCAAGGGCTTCAGCCAAGGAGGCTCAAATGCCGACATTGTGATTGCGGACGCCTACCTCAAAAACATGACAACCGGCGTGGACTGGAAGACCGCATACGAGGCCGTAGTTTCCGATGCTGAAGGTTTGTAGGTTGCCATGACTAGCGAGAATGACTTTCTGATTAGCGTGCAGTTGCGCCGCAGAATTTCGGCGTCGAAGGACGCGGCAACCTCGAAAGTTGGTTCGGGCTGGGATACATCGCACAAGACCACATCGACAAGGCGTCGAGTGGCCCGAACAGTCGCTCCATTTCTCGGACTGTCGAGTACGCCTACGACGACTTCTGCATCGCCGAGATGGCGCAGGGACTTGGCCATAAGGAGGATTATGCAAAATACATGCAGCGCAGCGCCAACTGGCAAAACCTCTGGAAGTCCGATGCACAGGATATCGTGGTGGACAAGGACAGGAAGGAAGTTGAAACAACAAAGTACACGGGGTTCCTGATGCCAAAATTGGCCAACGGGTCGTTTACACAGCAAAACACGCGCATATGCTCGCCCAACACGGAGCAGCATCTGTGCTACTTCGACACGGCGCAGGCGACGTATGAAGGCTCCCCATGGCTGTACTCGTTCTTCGCCCCGCAGGATATGGCGACGCTGATCGAGCTCATGGGCGGCCGGGAGGCGTTCGTCGACCGGCTTGAGTACTACCACAGCGGCAACATTGTCTACATGGGCAACGAACAAGCCTTCCTCACGGTGTTCCAGTTCCACTACGCGGGTAGACCCGGCCTCAGCTCCCGTACCACGCGGAGCTACATCCCGTCGCAGTTCAATGCCACAATCAACGGCATCCCCGGCAACGACGACTGCGCCATGGGCGCCTTTAGCGCGCTTGCGATGATGGGTTTCTTCCCCGTCGCAGGGCAGGACGTGTATCTGCTCATCCCGCCCTTTTTCCCCGAGGTACGGCTCAAGACTCGAGGGGCCAAGCGCGCTGTGATCCGAAAGGTGGCAAGTGACGACAAGGAGCTGGCAGACGGCATTTACATCCAGAGCGCCACGCTAGATGGGAAGCCTTACACCAAGAACTGGATCTCGCACGAGTTCTTCTACCGCGGCGGAACGCTGGAGCTCACGGTGGGCTCAAGGGAGGGAGATTGGGGCACCAGGGAGGAAGACGTGCCGCCCAGTTACCCTGCCGCACCCAAGACAGCACCGCCAACCCGCACATTCCAGAGCTGAAGAGGCGGCGGCGCGCGGAGGTCTCGCAAATACGCAAGCAACAGCGGGCAGGTATGCCGCATCATTCACGAAAAGCCGAATGGCTCTTTCAGTTCAGCAAGCAGCCATGATGTAACAGTATAATAACAGTATTTTTCGCCTTGGACAAGTACAAAGTACGTACCATGGTAAGATCGGCCAAGTGCAACGCTATGCCGACGGCAGATTGACGCCAGGCGCCGAGGCGACATGGAAGAGCCCCAGTGACCATTTGAAATTTAGAGATGGTGATTGGCTGTTTGCTGCCAGTGCAACTGTAGAAGCTCCAGACGTTAAACTCTTTCCAGCTCTTCGCCTCTGAACGCTTGGTTCCCTGCCTAGGTAAGTATTTGGCTGGTACGGAGGTACCTTTCAGCTGCAAAAAGGGCATCCAAGGGTACCAAGTCTCTACCTACAGCTGTAACGGCTACTCGCTGCCTCGTGCAAGTACCGCTCGAGTCGAGCACAATGCTCTGCGTCCGGTTTCTCTCGGCTATCACCAATTCGCAAAACCATATCATGGTCCGAGCTCCGGGGAAAGAGAGAGAGAGAGAGTCACCACAGGCTTCTTGTCCACCCCTCGTTCGCATTACGTATTCGAGTAGGTACGGTACCGCAGACGACGACGACGACGACGGAGGAGTCCTCTCTCGTCAGGGAACCACTCGAGGCATTCATTGCCTGCTTGGCTTTAAAGTATCCGCCACTTTTTCTTCACGCTCTCCTGCCTCAAATTGAGGCACTTACCATCATACCTCCCTCCCTCCCTCCCCCCAATTGACGAATTGTAAAGCGCCGGACGGCAGCCGAGAGCAAGACGAATTGCGCCTGCGTCGCTAGCTTCTCGATTTCTGCGTCCAAAGACTTGGACACTTTTTTTTTTCTGTAGTAGTCCGGTCCTCAAAGGGGAGGAGACGTATCCAGCCAACGACACGCCATCATACGACCGTCATCCACCCTCAAAATGAACACCTCGGCGTCGCCTCTTGCGAGGAATCTGCAGCGGAGCACCCGCAACCTCTCAAGATGCCGCTTCCGCCCTACAAGGCCAGCGCAGGCCGGCCTCGCCACCACCTCCAGAACAAGCACCACAACCACTGCTAGAGCTGCCGCGATCACGTCACCCTCGACACGCCGCTCCCCCGCCATCACCGTCTTCAGGCCGCTGAGTGCGCGCACATTCACCACGAGCAGGACGCGGTGCAGCGACGAGGACGACAAGTTCGACCCGGCCACCATTGAGCGAGAGTCGGACGAGGTCGATGTAGTCATTGTAGGCGGCGGTACGGACTTTCCCCCCCTCTGCTTGTTTTGGTTCGGTGTGGGTTCCCAAGTCGAAGCTGACAATCTTCTCCCGCAGGCCCCGCCGGACTCAGCGCCGCGATCCGGCTAAAGCAGCTCGCCAACGAAGCCGGCAACGAAGACTTCCGTGTCCTCCTCCTCGAAAAGGCTGGCGAGATGGGCGCCCACATCCTGTCGGGCGCCGTCATACAGCCAAGCGCCATTGACGAGCTGATCCCCGACTGGCTCTCCGAGGACAACCCGGACCGCTTCGAGTACGCCACTCCGGCCGGCGGCGACCGCATGCGCTTTCTCACAAAGACGTCGGCGATCCCCCTCCCGACCCCGCCGCAAATGCACAACGAGGGCAACTACATCGTCTCGCTGAACCAGTTCACCAAGTGGCTTGGTGACCGCGCGGAGGAGCTCGGCGTCGAGGTGTACCCGGGCTTCGCCGCCTCCGAGGTACTTTACAACGAGGTCGATGGCAGCGTCAAGGGCGTCGCGACGAACGACCTCGGCGTCGGCCGCGACGGCAAGCCCAAGGAGTCGTTCGAGCGCGGCATGGCGTTCCACGCACGCTGCACGCTTTTCGCCGAGGGGTGCCACGGCAGCCTGAGCAAGCAGGTCATCAAGAAGTTCGACCTGCGCCGCGACAGCCAGCACCAGACGTATGCGCTCGGTATCAAGGAGGTGTGGGAGGTGCAGCCCGAAAAGTTCCAAAAGGGCTCCATCACGCACTCCATGGGCTACCCGCTCTCCAAGGACCTCTACGGCGGTGGCTGGATGTACCATTTCGGCGACAACCTCGTCAGCATCGGCCTGGTCGTCGCCCTCGACTACGAGAACCCTTGGGTCTCGCCCTACGGTGAGTTCCAGAAGATGAAGCACCACCCAATGTACAAGGAGGTCCTCGAGGGCGGCAAGTGCCTGACGTACGGTGCGCGGGCGCTCATCGAGGGAGGCTTCCAGTCGATCCCCAAGTGTGCCTTCCCCGGCGGCGCGCTCATCGGTGACTCGGCCGGTTTCGTCAACCTGCCCAAGATCAAGGGCACGCACAACGCCATGAAGTCGGGCATGCTCGCCGCCGAGGCCGCCTCCACGGCGTTGTCGTCCGAGGGCGCCGGGGAGCAGGGCACTGTGTTCCTGTATGACTACGAGGACAAGCTTCGGGAGTCGCCCATCTGGAAGGAGCTGAAGGAGGTGCGCAACTTCCGCCCCTCTTTCCACACCCCGCTGGGCCTTTACGGAGGCATCGCCTACTCCGGGCTCGAGGCGTACGTACTCAAGGGCCGCGTCCCCTGGACGCTGAAGCATAAGACGCCAGACCACGCGGCGACAAAGCCCGCCGACCAGTACCCCAAGATCGAGTACGAAAAGCCCGACGGCAAGATCTCGTTCGACATCCTCACGAGCGTCAGCCGCACGGGCACGAATCACGAGGAGGACCAGCCGGTGCACCTGCAAGTCAAGGACTGGGAGAAGCATGCGGCCGAAACGTGGCCCAAGTTCAAGGGCCTCGAGAACCGCTTCTGCCCGGCGGGCGTGTACGAATACGTCGAGGACGACACCAAGGACCTCGGCGTGCGGTTCCAGATCAACGCACAGAAGTGAGTATCCCCCCTATTTCCTTGTTTCCCCTCAGCCGGTGTATGATTCAGGACCACACGGCGACGAGTGACGCATACAAATTGGCTGGGCAGTTTCCACTAACCCGCAACCCACAGCTGCATCCACTGCAAGACGTGCGACATCAAGGCGCCACACCAGGACATCAACTGGCAGGTGCCCCAGGGCGGCGAGGGTCCCAAGTACTACATGTCATGAGGTTCGGCAATACAAAGGGAAGAAGGGATTATCCATCCTTCTGGAGTGTGTTTGTAATCAGCGCCAAGAAAGGCGGTTTGGTCGCCAGACCGACGAATCAGAAGGACAGAGCACAGGGTCCCATGGAATATTTACACGTTATGGCAAAAGGAGGAAACTGTTGTAGGTGTAGAAGCGTCAAGTCAAGTCGAGTCGAGGATAAGAAAGGACATATATGCACGGAACACCCAGACCCCCCCGCCCCCTTTTCTCCAAACGAACATTCAACGTTGCCGACGTTTGCCATGATTTCCTTTCTCCGGGGTTACCACGTGGACACGTACGGCAAGGGGAGGTGTGGTCCACGGTAGCAAATAAAGATAGGTTGCTTTTGGGGAGGGTAAAAAAACAACAACAAAAATAGAAACCCAAGAAGGGGTCGTTCGGTAGCGCGAGTGTTTGCAACCGAGGATTTGTTGGCCTCGGGACAATTTGGCAATCAACGATCAGAATGCTACCCCTTTTACAATTGGGGGCTGCAATGACGACACAGCAACCGTCGACGGGCGGCATATCAGACGAGAAAGGTCGCGACGCATCGGGCTCCCTCCCTTCCCCCCTTCCCCCACCCCACCCGGCTAGGTATCGCCGCGACACTGAGACACCGGGAAGCCCTTTTTTTTTTTTTTTTTTTTTTCATTTGAGCCAATACCTACCTACCTACCTATAGCATGCACAAGTTAAATATGCGGCGGCGGCCAAGAGTAGGAGGGATCCCTTGGTGGACCCCCTTCCCGATCGGAAGCACACCCCGACTCGGGAGGAATGGGGACAACATCGGAGACACGAGGGTGCGATTACGAGACACTTGTAGGGTTTGGACTCCATGCGTTGGGCGAGGCTGGAACGGGACACCATGGCAAGATGGAAAGAATGCGAGAGCGCAGTCATGTGTTAGTTACCCCGGCCACCCGTGGGCTGGCGGCAGATCAGACGCGTGCCAGCCAGCCAGCACATCGACTCGCGCAACTGCTTAGGTTTTTTCCTTTCTTTTCCCCCTTTCGTTTCCCTTCGCTTCGTCAATCTTGCGGGTGTGGTTAAAAGCCTATGTGGCGGCGCGATGTGGGCAGCAAGGTTCGAGGGTTGCGATGGGCGGGAGTCAAGTAAGACGAGAAAGAGATGATGCGACTTCTAAAGTTGAAGCCAAAGAGTAATGAATGTCGAGAGGTGAGCGAGGATGAGCAACTCGGACGAGGCTGGCGGAATCCAATGTTTGAAATCGCATGAGTCGCAACCAAGATGGAGTCATGGCATGCCCGCAAGGCCGAGGTGCGACCTTCAAACTGAGCGAGGGGTGGGAAGCGATCAGGCAAACAAAGCCTGCACACCTACCTACCTTTACCTACGCAGTACATACAGGCTAAGTACCCTACCCGAACCTACCTTGCCTGGCCGGCAGCGAGAAACCCAGTGCTTGCTTGCTTTCTTTCTTTCTTTCTTGCTTCCTTGGCCTCAGGTTGGGGAAAAGGCCCGCACATGCATGAGTCGCGCTGGCAAAGCCGAAAACCCTGGGGAAGTACCTCGACTTCGGGAAGGATCCAGAGGTACTTTGCTGTGCACGGACCATTTCCCCGGTCTCGAGGGGGGGGCCTGGTATCCGATACCTGTCGGTGAGATTGCAGTAAAATTTGCATCTGCAAACGAGCTGCAGGCGCCCTTTTCTCTGCCATCGAGGCGAAGCGACGCCAAAGCGTCGTCGGGCTGAGGTCAAAACCAAGCAGAACAACATAAACTAGCATGTCAAGCTCGAAAGGTATCGCGATGCCGTACTGTAAAGACCCAAGAATGGACTTACAGCATAGCATCATTCCGAGTGTCGCATGGCCATGGGCCCTGGGTAGGCGCCGGCAGAGTTTTCTCGGTCGAGAGTTTGAGGCTCCATAGGTTTGCCTGCTGCTACACATGCAACGCGGCGTGGCGAGGCTCGCGTACTGGGTACTGGATAGGCAGAAGGGGGGGGGGGGGGGGGGGGGGGAGGGGGGGGGGGGGGGGGGGGGGGGGGGGCGAGCAAGGAGCGACAAACACACACCATCTCTGCCAGCCTTTTTCTATGCTTTTTCGATTGGCCCCCCCTGTCATGGCTGGCACTGGTCGATTGGAACCGGTCTAGAGTCAATGACTCACACGTCGCAAACCGTCTGGTAGCTGCGACGGCCCATAAAATTCCTGCCAGAAAGCCGCCGATGCCCGAAAGCAGCGCAGACGCCATGAGAAAAATGTGCCGCTTGCGCGCTGTGTGCTGCTGTCGAGGGGTCATGACCAGTTTCTGTTGTTGTTTGTTTGTTCCATCTTTACGTCGTGTTATGAGATGTCGTGTCGCGCTGTGTCATGTCGATTCATCCGTCCGGGCGGGCTGCCGACAACGTGGTCTGGTGATCATTCTGACATATTTGACGGAAAGCCCGTGAAGCTGATGAGCTGCAGCAGCCGCAGCTCTGCACTGACAGAGCCGGTGTCGGTGCTGATCGTCAATGAGGCACTAAGATAGGGGGTAGGTTCAGCGTTTCAGACGGCTAGCGTATGCTTACACGGCGGTTTGGTGGTGAAGGAGGAAGGTTGAGAAAGGGGGGGGGGGACATCCCATCCCATCATCCCTCTGGTTGCTGGAAGGATGCAAAAATCGTCAGGAAAAGCAAAACAAAAAAGGGGAGGTGAGGGGAGGGGGGGGCAGCATAAGAAAGGGGGTGAGCGAGGGTGGGATAGAGGTCGGTGCCAGTCGAGACCAACCAACACAAGGATGGCTGGCTAGCTACACTACTCCGTACACTACAGGCAATGGGTGGGTGCTGCCAACCGGGACTTGAGTGACGCGGCAAGCTGGACCAAGAGGAAAAGCCGGATGTTGAGCTGCATCTGGCGTTGAATGTAAGAGAAAGAGGCAGAAACGACTAGAATGGTGGAATGGATCGGGTCGGCAGCGTGCGTGGATAGGTAGGTAGCGTAGCGCTGGGCGTAGCGTTACCCATACGAGGTAGCGCTGCCTGTGGGATTTGCATTTGGATGTTGGCGTCGGGTTGGTGTCGACAAGGCCCACGGCCTATTGCCTGGCTGGATGGTGATGTACAGCGAAGAAGTGGGATTGATTGGCAGGGCACGCTTGAGCCCGTCACCGTGCCCATGAGCGAACAAAGACGCGTCATTCGATCCCGTTTGATTTGTTGGGCTGCGAGGACGCCAACCCATCGTCACTCTCCTGTCAGAGTTGGCTGGTTTCGCGATGGTGCCGGCAGGATCGCTGTGCCGCGATGTGTCGTTTGGAGGTGGCGGAAGGTGACAGAAAGCAAAGCATCGCACCGCGTCGACGCTTTTTGCCGACGCGTGGGTGGGAGAGAAACAGAGAGCGCGGATTGTCGGGAGTGAGTCGGGTAGGTGCAAAAAAAGATTGCAGTCGGAGTGGATGAACAGGGCCAGCCCGTGTTGTTGACGATTTGACAGAACCACGAGGAATGATAGTAGGATGACGCTCATCAGGGATGGGCCAGGAAAGGTAAGCGAGTCAAATCACATAGCTGAAAAGGAGCCCAAAATCAGAGGGCGAAGGTTAGGGGAAGGGAAAAAAAAAAAGAATTAGCGACGATGGTGGACGATGATGCCATAGACCCATCAAAGAGAGCACCTCCCTCGGTGTTAGGAACCAACTGTCCGAAGGTGGCGCAATGAGGCGTGGCAGGAAAAGGGTCACTGGCCAGCCGGTGGCCACAAACCCTGAGCAGGCAAGGAGAGGCGGACGACCAGTAGAGTGCATGGTCAGAAAAAAAGCAAGAAAAATAAGAGAAGGAAGAAAACGAGACGTAAAAAATCCCGTGGATTTAGTGACCAAAGTAGATGGACCTGGGACGTGATGCCGCGGTACTTCAGGGGCTGGGTGGTTGCAACAGGGGGACATGGGACCAGGAAGGAGATAAATTGAGCCAAATCGCGCATTCTGATTGGGCACATTCAATTAGCGTGGCCGCTAAGCACAGGCAATGTCAAGCAGGACCAACCGCCACGGCGCACTGGCTGCCTGGGGCCCCTGGGGTGTGTGGCAGGGGGGGAGGGGTCATCGTTGGGGCGGGTGAGTGCGCAAGCGGGCGAGGGCCAAAATTATAAAGAGGCAGGCCTCCCTCCAACCCGCATGTTTCGAAATTCTTGCGCGGAAGCTCCGACCGACGGCCTTACGTAGTCATCCACTCACGTTCGGCCTTTCTAATTTTCCTTCTCCACCCCCACTCAAACCAAACCCAACCCCAAATCTCCAATCACGATCTTGCATCGTCATCAACGCGCATCACCGCCTCATCCGCAGACAACGACGCGCATCTGTTGTCACAGCTTCTCTCTCTCTCTCTCTCTCTCGCATCCCTCGGGATCAATAAATCGCTCTTGCGATTCTTTGTTTCACCGTCGTCGAGGTCCATCCTTCTCTACCTTCTTCCCAAACTAACGACGGAACTTGTCAAACTCTTCAGGGCATCTGGTGGACTCGCTTCTTGATTGAAGGATTCCCCTCATATCCTACCCTGAACGAAACAAGAGAGGACTGGAATACGTTCCTTTCAAGACATCCCTTCGTTACACATCTCGCGCGATCCCTTCCGACGACGACCAGGTCGAGAACGAGTCGCTGCGCCTCTGTAGACATCGCGCATCTTCGTCGACGAATAGAGACACAAAGTGCACTGAATCCGTGACGAGGTATTCCCAGACGTCGAGTTGATTCGTGGTATCTGGGTAATTCGCGCCTGTTATCAAAGCGACGCCTACGACACCCGCCACCTTCTCGTCGACCTTACCTCACTTGATCCATCTGCATCGCATTGCCGCCGCTCTCGTAAGCACGGCATCGATTGCACCTCTGTCGCATAGCAAGATCCTGCAAAACCTACCTGTTGAGCAGACATTGTAGGGGAGACATTCATTTGTTTATCTCCCACATCTGGTACGCATTTTTTCTTTTGCTCGTCACCGGCGTCCTGTCCTATCTTCGCTCCTTCCTACACCGTTGCCTCCTGCCTGCCCAGCCCAAAGTTGGAAACGCCCAACGGTTATTGGCTCTTCCTGCCCACCCAACCCACAAAATCCCCATCCCGATCACCTTGCCTGAACCTTTTGAAAAACACATCAAGGAGTCCCGTCCGGGAACACTTCACGCTTAAATACCATCACTTCTTGGATCCCGAATTCACCTGACCACACACTCTACTGCATTGCTATCATAGTATTTACAACCACTAACCGCTCTCCGGTCTCAGATCTGCTTTCTACCCCTTCGGTTCTTTGGTCACTCACCAAACCGCAAACATGGAGGCAATTCAAACTCATCCCGTTAGCGCTGCGCAGGCAAAGGCCTTCACCGCGCCTGGCTCGCTGTCATTCCCTGGCGGCGCTCATGAGCTCCCCACCGCTCTGAACGGCGACAAGGCGGCAGTCAACGGACAAGCGCCCATTGCCAATGGCCAGCAAGTCGCGAACGGTACAGGGGTGACTCCCGCGACACCTGCCGCGACGCCTGCCGCCACGCAGGGTGGCAGTGGCTTGACTCCTACGTTGCAGTATGTATACCATGAGTGATCTTCTATTTTCTCGATCACTGAGGCTTATCTCGCCCACTAAAGGAACATCGTTGCCACGGTCAACCTCGATTGCCGATTGGACCTCAAGACGATTGCCCTGCACGCGAGAAACGCAGAGTACAACCCCAAGGTATTATCTACTGGTTGAGTCTATCATCACTGCGATGCTGATATTCCTGACCCATAGCGTTTTGCTGCCGTCATCATGCGTATCCGCGAACCCAAGACCACCGCTTTGATCTTCGCCTCAGGCAAGATGGTTGTCACTGGTGCCAAGTCTGAGGACGATTCGAAGCTGGCATCGCGCAAATATGCGCGCATCATCCAGAAGCTGGGGTTCAATGCCAAGTTTACGGACTTCAAGATCCAGAATATTGTCGGCTCTTGTGATATCAAGTTCCCCATTCGCTTGGAGGGTCTTGCTTCGCGCCATCACAACTTCAGCTCTTACGAGCCAGAGTTGTTCCCCGGTCTCATCTACCGCATGATTAAGCCCAAGATTGTGCTCCTCATCTTCGTGAGCGGCAAAATTGTCCTCACCGGCGCCAAAGTCCGCGAGGAAATCTATCAGGCCTTCGAGATGATATACCCTGTGCTTCAGGGTCAGTACACACTCATCCTGTCATTCCGTTCCTTCCACTAATAGTCTCCTAGATTTCCGCAAGGTCTAAACAACCTGAAGCCAAGGAGGGATCATTGACTCGCGTCGATGTACCGATATCCTGCTCAACATCGCCGACTTGTACGACTAGACACCCTTTCTTCACGATACCACGATTATTTTCCCCGCACACCATACAAAAAAAAGGTCGAGCCTTGGCCTCTCGGCAACCTAGCCGTGGCCCAAGCTGTACTCGACAACTCGTTTTTGTTTCTTTGATTTTTTTTCCGCTGCATTGCATTGGCGTTGGCAAAGGAGGTAAAACCTGGGCAGGAGGCATCCTGCCAGGTGGGTTGATTCAAACGAAAAGAATAAGATTTCTCGTCCCACAGCACTACATAGATTGCTCGTGGCATTGTCGACGGCAGACGAGCAGGTCGACTTTGCCGTTCTTTAATGGAAGCGGCTTAGATGCAGGGGGTTGGGCTCTATGAGGGGATGGGGGTGGAAATGGTGACAACCCGCACGACGGAACTGGGATGAGGTTAGCGCAGCCTTCTGGACAGTGGGTCGGGAGTATCATGGGGCGTGAGGGGAGGGGAGAACAGGTCCAAGGTGCCTGGTCACCTCATTTTCTGGTGGCCAACCCTATCACTCGGTCTTTGTCCTGCCATTTTCTTGATCCGCAGGTTTGATGCGAGCTGAGAGGCGGGCATTAGTTGTTTGCACAATGCTATAACCTGTTTCACTAGACGATGCATGAGTTCCAAAGTGAGGAAGCTTTCAACATATCATGTCCTCTGTGTATGGCTCTATTGAACAACGCGTGCTGGTGCTACGGTATCAAGACTCCTAGGCTAACCGCATGTTTCTACAGAGTTTCTACGGTATGTGTTTATGTTGTCCTGTCATTATGATATACGTCTATAACTTGGCTTGCTCTTGCTTCAGAAGCAGACCCGGGATGCCACCTCTGCTGCCATCCTCGGTCACGATGTGCTCGTACAACTCAGTCACGTCTGTCTTGGTTTTGGTCTCCCTCCACCGCCACTTGTCGGTGAAGACCTTGTCGCCGCGCCCCTCGAGCACGTTGACGATCTCGCGACCTAGCACGGGCAGGAACTTGAAGCCGTGGCCGCTGCCGCCCGTGGCGACGAAGAGGTTCTTGGCCTCCGGGTGGTGGCAGACGAGGAAGTCGCCGGACTGGGTGTCGGTGTACCAGCACAAGCGGGTCTGGGAAAAGGGGCGATCGTGGATGGCGGGGATGGGCACGATGGTGCGGACGGCCTCCCGCAGGGCGGCCTCGCCCTCCTTGGGAAACTTCAGCCTGGGGTCCGTCAGGTGCGTGGCGGGGAGGGAGACGGTGGACCTGGCCGAGGACGGGGCCGACGGCGAGGGGTGGGGGACGGGCGTCGGGTTCAGGTAGCCGAATGCGTGGCGGGCGACCTTGAGCTGGAGGCCGGCGGGTGGGATCATGAAGAGGCCGGTGCTGAAGTTGAGGGTCACGGGCATCTTCCGGAGGACCTCGAGCTCCGACGGGGTGATGTCGATGTAGCCCACCGCCTGGCCCGTGGCGATGGCCTGGCCGGAGAGGTCGACGAGCCGGCCCGTCCAGGCGCCGGCGGCGACAATGACGAGGTCGGCCGAGATGACGCGGCCGTCGTTGAGCGTCGCGCCCGTGACCGTCCTCCTATCGGGGCCGTAGTTCAGGTGGGTCGCTGTGCCCGACACGAACGTGACGCGGCCGAGAGCCTGGACCTTGGCGGCGAGGTACGACATGGCGGCGCCGGCGTCGGCCCACCCCGCGAGGGGGTTGATATAGCCCCAGGTCCCCGGCGCGATCGGGGTCCCGAGGAAGTCCTTGATGGCGGCGGGCGTGGACAGCTCCCTGATAATCTTGTCGCCGTCGGGGCCCGCGAGGGAGACGACGTTGTCGTAGCTCTCATGGACGTACTCGAGTGACGTCTTCTTGGCCTTGCGCTCGGCCTGGGCGTTGGTTTCCACGGTCCGCTGCAGCGGCGGCGAGGAGGAGGGGAAGGCGGCGGAGGCGCCGCCGGCCGCCGGGGTCGGGTCGGCGACAAGGCAGAGGCCGGACTGGCTGTAGCGGCCCTCGGCGCCGAGGTCGGAGGGGTGCTCGGTCTTGCGCCACTCGGTCTGGGCCTCGGCAGCGAGGCGGGCGTAGGCCGGGTCGGCGTAGTCTGCGCGGATGATGCGGGAGGAGTCGACGGAGGCGGCGTCCTGGCTGGGGCCGGGGACGGGGGAGCGGTCGAGGACGGTGATGGTCGTGGACGCGTAGCGCGGGCGCCGGGCGAGCTCGTACGCCGTCGTGAGGCCGAAGACGCCGGAGCCGATGATGAGGATGGAGGATGGCGCGGGCTCCTCCGCCGCCGCCGCTGTTTGACCGGCGGACATTGCGCGTGGGCGTATTGTGGCCGTGTGTTCCTGGCGTTTGTGTGGTTGTGCCGTTTACGCTCTTTGGCTGCGTGCCTGGAAGCCTTCGCGTGATTCGGGGCGGGGACCGGCGCAGACCAGACGGACGGACGGACTGAATCAAGGGGAGGAATAAAACCGAAAACGAGGTTCAAAGGGAAAGGGAGGAGGAGACGTTATCTGAAAGAAAGGCGTCGGATAAGGACAGGGTTGGGACAGCATAATAGTGCTGCTTGTGGTGGGCCACCAGACGGGCGTGCCGGTTAGGCGGTGGTGCATACGCGGGCGCGCGCAAAACCTCAACCACGATGGGGCGTTATCGGAGGATAGAATTTTCTTTTCTTTCCCCCTCCCCCCCCCCTTCCCCTCCCTCCTTGGCGTCGAGGGTGAATGACAGTCGGTTTAGTCTTCCGGCTCTGGGGTAGCCTCGCGTCGACTTGCTGGTTTGTCGACATCTGGCGGGGTCACCTTAGTCGGTGTGCATCTGCATTGTAAGGTTTTTCCTCCCCCCCGACTGCGAGGAACAGCCTGGGAGTGCGGGCGCTTGGCGCGGGGCTGGCCGATGGCCTTTTGACGACCTGTCATGCCGCCAAACACCCACCGGGTGGGG
The DNA here is from genome assembly GCA_030867225.1 of Colletotrichum caudatum. Classification (NCBI taxonomy): domain Eukaryota; kingdom Fungi; phylum Ascomycota; class Sordariomycetes; order Glomerellales; family Glomerellaceae; genus Colletotrichum; species Colletotrichum caudatum. Next base: position 6,523 of record MU846011.1, on the reverse strand, counting down.
TTTGGCTGATGAGCCTGCGATTCAGAATGGCAGCCGGGGCACCGGGTTAGGTAGAAGACGACCCCGCCTGCCTCTTCCTCTCAGCACTTCCTCGCAGGAAAGGTTGTTGGCGGTGGGGATTAGGGGGGAGGTCGCTTGGGTTTACCCGCACAGCAGTCGTGTCGAAAGCTTGACCATCTTGACGCAGGCGATGTGTGATGGTCTTTACCGTCGATAAACCTGCGACAACGCTTCCAAGGGTGAAGGGGTGATGTTTGGTTTTGGGGGGCGATGGCATCCTTGTCCGACAAAGGTCGCGACAATTAAGACGGGGAAAGTAGCACCAAACCATGGTCCCGACTACGTTGGAACCGTCTCTGCGGTCCTGACAATGTCGCAGACGCTGCAAGCCTTTATGGCTTGACCGTTTCGACGAATTTTCAACAAAAAATAGTCAGGCCCAATGGTCTAGAGGTATGATTCGCCCTTCGGGTTTAAACACCCTTAAGCATAGCTTGAATGGGCGAGGCCCCGCGTTCGAATCGCGGTTGGGCCCCTGATATTCTTTTTACATTTTTCTATGTCTAGTATCATACCATCTGCATACAGTATCGTTACTACCCGAATTACCATCTATTGATGGATGGATGATGGATGATATGTGTATTATTAGGTTGTTAGACAATTAGTCAATCAGCCGCATCGCTCTAATCGAAGCTAGCGAAAAGGAAGACTTCTTCTGTCTCATTTTCAGTTCTCCCTGACCCCCCTCAGGAGAGAATCAAGTGCCTCACAATAAGGCTGGCTTAATCAACTTTGACCGTTGGCGGCTTCTAAACAAAGAAACGTCGATGCAACCTCGAGTTAGAGACGCCCCCCAAACCGACCGACCGACCGTACGAATGGGCATCTCCCCCGTACTATCCGTACCGTGCGGGGCCATCGTCACATCCCCGCTTTCAGCTGTCCCGCCGTCTTCCCTGTCTCAAACCACCTTTTGCTCGCCAAAACTTCCTTCACAAACAACTCGTCAACAAAATAAAATAAAAAAGAGACGACTACAATAAAAAATGGTGAGAGTCGGACTGCTGTTGTGACGTCTGACAATTCGATGCTGACTTACAGCTCGACAGGCCACTGCAGCTGGGTTGACCGAGGAGCAAAAGGCGCAATACAAGGAGGTGTTTGACCTCTTCGTAAGTTCTCGCCCTCTGCCCTCTCCCTCCGCCTTGTCCGCTCCCCTTTGCCCAACTATCAGGCTGGCGGCGCATGCCCAAACCTACGCCTCTCCCTTCTCCTCGGCCAGTCTAACCTTTTGCTAACATGTGGGATTAGGACAAGGATGGAACCGGTCAGTGCTTTGTCTTCCTGCGAACCCTCATTCTGCTTCGCCTCTTTGCATGACATAGGAACCTCGACCCTCTTCCACTGGAGCACAAACCAGAGTGGCTTAGACGTGTTCCATCTCATCTTGCTCCGCGCAAGCTCTTGTCACTTTTGCATATGACGATCCATCCGATCATGGAAGCTGACATGTGTTCTTGAAGGTGATATCACCGCCCAGGAACTGGGTGCCGTCATGAGGTCCCTGGGCCTCAACCCCAGCGACACGGAGCTGAACGACATGGTCAACGAGGTTGACGCCGACAACAACGGCTCCATCGACTTCAATGGTCAGTTAGCAATGATCTCCATCAAAGATTTCTATGTGTATGTGTATGCTGACATCTAGCACAGAATTCCTCAACCTCATGGCGCAAAAGGTACAAGTCGGCGATGCCGAGGAAGAGCTCAAGAACGCATTCAAGGTCTTTGACCGCGACGGCAGCGGCACCATCTCCGCCGAGGAGCTGCGCCACGTCCTGACCTCGCTGGGAGAGGACATGACCCCGGCTGAGATTGACGAGATGATCCAGATGGCCGACAAGAACGGCGACGGAACAATTGACTGTAAGGACCAACCCTCTAGACTTTCGTCAAACGAGGACGCTGTGCTGACACGTGAGCCAGATGACGAGTTTGCGTCGATTATGATGAGGGAGTAAATGAGCAAAAAATAAATACAAAAAATGGCCCATGGTTGGGGTATCCATCGTTCAGTGTTTCTTCCGTTTTCTCCTGGTTTTTACTATGATACAGTGACGCATGTAGGATGGATGCGCTTTTGGAGCAGCCTTCCGGTATGCGTCTTTCTCTTCTACCCGAACCTCTTTCTATCGATTCCAGCCTCGAACATCGCCCGGATGTCCTCACTTGCATGTCCTAAGAAGGCCCGAGGCCGGCCAGGCAGACACTTGATTTCATACGCTGATAGCGAATGTTGTTCTCGCTAGTCCGTTCACCATGCATATTCGCCCGGTTGCCAGAGCACCCGCAGACGTGACAACACCAAGACCGTCTTCCACTCACATATGTCAGATAACCAATGGCACAGTTGCGCACAATCCAACAGCCAAGGCGGCGTGGTTGACGTGCGCCCCGCGCGGGGCCCCAGCCGACGCACTCATAGTGCCTCCAAGACCAGCTGTTGTAGTCTGGGGCATGTTGGACGTCGTACTCCCGCGGCACGAGCCGCCTTCTACGCATGTCTCCCCGGCGTCGCAGTAGCTGTCCTCCTTGCAGCACACCGCATCAGTGGGCATGCACCTGGAGCCGCAAGCAGCCGTGCCCGGGTCGCAGTTCGGGCCATCGTCAGCGCTGCCGGAACAGAGTCCGTCCGCGGTGCACGTTTCTCCCTCGTTGCAGTACCCCCCGTTCGAGCAGCACACCTTGCTCGCGGGCATGCAGTACGAGCCGCACTGCTTTTCGTCGTCACCGCAAGTCGTCGGGGTCCCGTTACAGACCTTGCCGAGCGGGCAGCACCCGTTCCCGGAGCAGTAGGCGTTGGCGGCGCAGTAGCCGTCGACGGGGCAGCAGTTGCTCCCCCAGGGCACGCAGCGGCCGTTGCAGCTCACACTGCGGGTGTCGCATGCTCCGTTGACGGCGGCGGAGTTGACGGGGAGGCCGGAACGTGAGATTCTGAGAGAGGGCAAGGAGCCCAGGCTTTTGAGAGTTGGCGCGTCTTCGGCCTGAGCTGGGATAAGCAGGATGCCGCCGAAAAAGGCTAGGAAGAAGGAAGGGAGCATCACGGCGAGCTCTCGGTCTCCGCATTCGGTATTGATGATGAGGACTACCGTATGGTTCGAGGAAAGAAGTGGTTGAAGACTTGTTGCCCCTTCGATGCGGAACCAATAGGGTACATATGCGCAAAAAGGGAAGCAGCAGCAGTATGTGAGGAGGCACCTGGTATGGCGGTGTTAAAAGAAAAGGCGACAGACATTGAATCCGCTGAACCAAGCCCAGCCATTACCAATTATTCGAAACGTGCCGCCAGACTGGCCAACACTTGTCATTGGGAGACAGTGACCTTCCATCACTGGTCCTGCTGTGAAGCTTGGCAAACAGGTGTGAGACACTGCCGTCACCTGTCGCCAAGCTGGCTCATTGAATACCCATGATGCGAGAGCTGTTTCTTGGGATCTTGCCTATCTTGCGTTTACCCCACAATCTGAGCTCCGGGTGTGCGGCAGCTGAGAAGTATAGAGAGATGGGTATGATGAAGGAAGCTTTGCGGGGGAACCTCGATGCAGACGACTGTCAAGCCGACGGAATTACCCGGTCTTTATCCAACTGGGCGGTGGGCGCATTCCCAAGCTCAGACAAACTGCCGCTGCGGATGTAGCCCATGTGAGTGACGTAGGGGTTTCTCGGTTGTTGGGTTCGATGTGAGATTGCCAGAGGGCTGTTCGCGCGGGGTCCGAACCGGCCTGCCGGACGGAGAGCTGGCCGCGTTCGTATTACACGTATCTCTTGACGGCGTTTCCCCCCCCCCCCCCCCCCCCAGGCCGAATCGACGGCGGGGGAAAACAAAGCGCTGTGACGAGCACCGGAACTTGATCAGCGGCTTACTTTTTGTCCTGTCGAGAAGATGGCGGGGCGGGGAGGCGCTGCATAAGAAAGTGGCATCTGCTGCTCTCACGCGTGCCACCTACGCAGTCGATGCAATAAGCCCATCATCTCTCGGCCGAGGTGATCCGGCAAAACAGACCAGCTTCTATGGCGGATTGGCATGCAACGACGCTATTACCACCACACTGGAACACCAATCATCCCTTTGACGAGAAACCCGGGGTCGACTTTCTGCGAGCTGCGGGAGAGTCAGGTTCGTGTTCCTGGTGTGACCAGTGCACCTCGCCATCAACAACGGCGGGCAGACTTCAGACTATATGACAAGGCATGCCGCCTGGTCCTGTCACATACGACCACACCCACTGGAAAACTCGGGATCCCGTCCGCTCTCCCATCGATAAGCCAGCGAGGGCCGGATTAGTAGTTGAGTCGGTGACGATCAGCGAATACCCGGTGTTGTATGTTTTTTTGTGCATTCCAGGCGCAGTTTCTGCCCGGTTAGCCACGAAATGATCGAGATTGTTTTTAGGTCGAGGGATGCATAAAATTTCTGTCTCTGCAATGAGGTTTCATTCCAAAATGCTCTGCAGCCATAGACAGGTTGTCGTCTTATTCAGCTGGGAAATGCTTCTCTATCTCTCTGCTGGGAACAGGGGGGGGGAGAATGGGGTCCAGACGAGGCGGGACAAGGGCATGCTACATTGAGGGGGAGCTCTTTTGGTACTGTAGATCTACACGGGCCCAACAGATAAGCCAGTGAGAGCAGTCCCGATTAGTAGCTGGGTCGGTAACGACTAGCGAATACCTGGTGTTGTATGTTTTTAGGTACCTAGTCCCCCCCCCCCACGTAAAATGCAGCTACTCCTAGCCACACAAAGCTATCCCATCCCAGCTTCACAGTATCTTCTTCTCACACCAAGAATCATTTCCGGTAGCGCCCACAGCGGTGCAGGATACACGCATATCGCAGTTGTCAACACCGAGATATACCGCATTGTCGTTGTAAAATTGATAACACCATGTCGCGTTGTCCCTATCTTTCGTTGCGTAGGTAGACAGGTCGAGGTGTTTTTTCACAGAATACGTGTACAAGTAGTTACACGCTGCTTGTGTTATAGTGGTGTTAACCGTTCCATCGTTCATAGTGCACCGGCAGTAGTTGTAGCGGTCGCACGCCATAGTGTTAACGGCGAATAGAGCGACGGCAAGAGTCTGAATAATAGAGGTCTTCATCTTGAAAAGAGCTTATGTGCAGTATGAGAATCCAAGCGCATATGTGGTGGGAGGCTTCGAAAAGTACGTGCATTGCTCTTCATTTAATATTAACACTCTCCAAGGCTGGTCTGTGCATATTACGCGGACTCGCCGGGTCTATTTAATATAAAAATCTGGAGACAATGAGTCGGTCGCCTTGACTACATACTCAAAAGAGACTGAAAGTTCCTGCGATGGTTTTTCCTTTCCCCACAAACTGGCCGCCCTAGCTAGAGTCGTATTGTTCTTGGGCTCAATGTCGCGTACCTGATTCTAGTTCAGCAGCTGGGCGCCAGCTTTGATACACCAGCTCGTGGTCGCCAGGTGGTATCTGTCCTGAAGTAAGCGAAGATAATTTATATGGAAAGGCCACGGATAGATGTATTGGGGCTACTAGCTGGCCCGGATCGATTAGAGGTATACAAAACCAGGCCACACAGAATGCAGTCCCGATGACGAGTTGATCGCCGAATTTGAAAAAGCCAACCTATATAGTTACATACGTATTTCTTTTGTCTTAGCCACGTGACACGTAGATAATTAAGCTGTTTTTTTAAGCTATTCTCCGCCTGAAAAGTAACTCTGTGACATAAACTTTATTTTTCGCCGGGAGATCAAACCACGGTTAGAAGCATATAACACATGTCTAAAGTTGGCTTTGCTGACCCTTTTGCGTTGAATTTGACGACATGTGTTGGTCAAACCTGTGCGTCACAGCGCTCGCCCGGCTCGTCAAGGACGGGATTGAGCTCGAACAGGTGCACCTGCGAGATACGACCGTCGTTGGCAATCTTCCAGCCCGAGGCCACTGTGCTATTGGCCTGGACGTAATGGTTATATGTAGCCCGGCACGATGCCTTTTTGCATCTTTGTGGGCGGCAAGGATGGGTTTTCCAGGGTGGGGGAGGCTGGGAATGCCTCCTTATACTCTAGAGCGGATGTAAGGAATTGAAAAACAAAATCCTGTTCCTATCTTTTGTTTTCAGAATGCAAAAAGAAGTGTAGGAATTTAGGGTTAATAGCAGGGCGTGTATACATCTTGGCGATATGTGTCTAGGTAATAAAGTTTAGAACAGTAAACACGGAGGGACACTGTTTTACTAAGGACTTGTTTTGTGCTATAAATTTGGGCTAAAATAGGAGCTTTGCCTTCTCAAGATGGAAGTATTCTGCTTCAAAATTAAAAAGTCAAGGCTCTTGCAGCTAAAACTTCATGAGCGCAGTCTTATCTATACGAGACTATATCTACGTATTGATGATTATAATCGCCCTAAACCCCTATAAGAGGCCTAGTGCAGTTCACCCGGTAGATGTAATCTCACAGTACGTAAAAACCCAATAC
>MU846010.1:0-278597 GCA_030867225.1 Colletotrichum caudatum | reverse complement strand
GCTCGCGACCGGTGAGGGAAAAGGCCCTGCGCCGTTCTGCCTAGACCGGGAAGAGGAGTGTCGGCCTGATGCAGGAAACGGTGGAATCCAGCAGCGACGGGCGGTTGGCTTTCCCCCTTGCCAGTTGATGTGATGGAACGGCAAGAGGAGCTAAGGTCGCCTTAGCTTCTAGCCCAAATGACTTCCCCCCCTACCCCCTTCTTTCATCTGGCGCCGTCCACCCACCTAAGCGGTCGGCTAGCTGTAGTATCTAATGGGAATGCATGTGCAAAGTGAGCGAGCCGGAACGCCTCTTTTTGGCGGACCGCACGCCAGCGAGATCGAGGTGATCGCGGGACCGAAGGTCGATGGGGAGAAGGGGGGGTGGGGGGGGGAGGCAGTCATGGCAACGGGTGTTCCCCCTTTACCATGGACCGCGAAGGGGCGGCGGTGTGGATAGCTGCGCGTGTGAGTCGCGAGGAGATGCGTAAGTCCGCAGTGGCGCGGGAGGGGACGAACGTTCGTCTCGGGGCGCGCGCGTGCTTTCGTGACCACGAAGGGGCGGTCCCGGTCCCCGGGCCAAGCCTGATCTCTCACCCGTGGCCTCGGGAGATCTGTTCCGTCATTTTCCATGACGAAAACGAGGGGGGGGGCGGAGGGGCGCGTCGAGGCTTGATTTTCGTCATGACCCGTTTCCGACAGACGGCGACGACGACAACGACGAGGGACTAGCGAAGTGAGATTGTCCTTGTTCAAAGTCGGGAGCCGGGCGTCGGTGCGTCGGGCAGGCGATGGATGTGTGGCTGCAGAAGTCGCATCGCCATTGCGTCGGACCGAAAACGGCCAGTCTTGACCGGCTCCGAGGCGCGCGCCGGATGGGTGGGGGGGCGCGATTGTGAGGCTCGATGACGGGCGAAACTGACATCGAGTCAAGCATTTGCCAAGACGGCGGTGGGAACGGCTAGGTCGGCAAGAGGCAGGAAGCTTGCCAGCTCCTTTGTCATGCGGGTCACCTCCTCGCCGGGTCCTCCACATGCGCCATCTACTGGGTCAGGCATAATACATGCAGTACAACAATCCGTTGTTATCCCCCCTCCTCTACCGAGTACTTTGGGGAGGGGGCGGGCGTATACTGTGGATGAGACGCCGCGTTAGGGTGAGCGCTAGTCTATGGCTCTGGTGCCGCGTGATGGCGGGCTTGCTTCGTCTTGTCTTGTCGGCCGAGGATAAGACTCGAGACGCGTGGCCCTTTACTAATCTTGGAAAAGAACGGCAGTGGGAAAGGGGGAGGGAAGAGTCGAAGCATTCCGTGGGGGGATATGAGCAAAAGACAAGTATTGGGTACTTGGGCTTCCTGGATTTGGGGCGGTTGTTGGCTGGTTGTAGCACGGCTGCGTCGGACGAAACGAATGCAAAGCTAGTGTCGCCGCCCCCCTGGGGATGCTGTGTGATAGAGGCAGCATCATGTAGGGTAAGGGTATGTATGTGTATGGTTGTGGGAACGCAACGGGTTTGTGGCGCGGCTGGCATATGGCCGGGGAACGGCCTCGGTGTCCGATAAGGGTAAGGGTAAGCCGTGCCGTCGACTACTATATGGCGGCTGTAGTTGTCTGTCTGTCTGTCCGTCTGAAGGAACACGGCCGGCCGCCTTCTAACCCCGCAAGCCACCGCCATACATGCGCTGTGTTTGTTCCTTGGTGGCGGAGCTGATCTGATGTATGCCGCCTGCGTCCGGGGTCGGCTTGCTGGGCAGGGGTTCGTGTGCCATGTTGGCACTTGTTCTCGTCGTTGGCGAGACCTCGTGCTGCGTACCCGAACGGTGATCAGCACGGCCCGCGCCTGAGGCGGGCACAGCACCGCTCGGCCTTGTCAACGTCGTCGTCTTGATCTGCGCCGATATCCGCCATCTCTCACTACGGGAGACCCCCCCGCCAGCCAGCTCAGAGGTTCTAGATACGTCACCGGGCAACCAGAGACACATGTTGCTTGTGACGGGAACACGTAGATTATTTTATTACCTTCGGGAAACACGGGCCACGCCGTTCCAAGAAACTTCCAGGCGCATGTCTGCACATCTGGTCACCGGCGACATCGAGAGCGCTCATAGGAAAATTATGAGGTGAATTACAATATAACATGGATCATTGAGATGTCACAGGCATTCTCAACGCCGAACTTCCGATGACAGTCTCCTCGATAATTATGAGTTTGATTGACAAAGCCAATTAGAGCAATACCGGACCGGAGGTTTCGAGGCACACGAGCCTCGTATTCAGCGGATTGCTACCTGATATTGAACTTGGTAATACGTCCAACCTATAGGGACTGTGGCCTCGTATCGTGTGTGTGCGTGTGTGTGTGTGTGTGTAGAGTTCCTGCCAACGACCATTTTCACTTCGGCTTGCCACTTCACCAGCGAACGACGCCTCCGTTACACGACTTCCATGCTTCGGCAGTTTTCAAGAAAGGTTGGATTGGTGCTCTTGTCACGTCAGGAGTCAATGGGCGCACGACTTACAACAGGTTGCAAGTGAAATAACTTGAAGGTTCGATCGGTGCACTTCGGGCGAAGACTTCCGTCACTCTATACCTAACATCAGAGGTATTCATTCCCTCGAGAACTCCGCCACACTTCGCAACCGGAGCCATTCGCGGTCAGAAGGCGCTCTGTTGGCCGCCCCCGTCGTCGTCGTCCTCCTCCTCCTCCTCCGAGACCTCCGCATAATATAGCAGCTTGGCACCATAACACTACACATGACCGTTTCTGTTATTCGTCGTCTGGCTATACCATTCTTCCCTCATGAGACGTTTGAAGTCCAGGAAGTCCATGTCGCTGTTTGGGACAAACTTCTCCACGCTCCCATGACCATCCACCCAGTTGAAGCCATCATAATGAACATTATCCTGGCCATCATACCTGTAACACTGAATTGTACAACACACCTCGCTTGAATGGTTCTCCAACTTGTGGATCTGGTAGTTCTCATCGCCGATCCAGGTTATGGCGCCTTTGTGAAGCTTGCCAGATCCAACTTGTGCCCGAGGAGAGTCGAGCGTGTCGTACCAGGTGCAGGTGATTTCTCCGTGCAGGACCTAGAATGTTTAGCAAAATAGCACGGAACATTGAGAGGTGGCTCAGGTCATCATGCTTTGAAAAATTAAAAATTAAAAAAAAAGAGCGGCGGCGTCATACCTTTATCACGGCACACGCATTTCCATGATCGTGAATGGGAGAGTAGTGCTGACTTGGCCAAATTTCGAGGACATACGGAACACCTGGCGAATCACCCTAAAACGAAAACAAAAAAGACGAGAATTAAGCTTCCAGTCAAATCAACACGAAACAACTCGGGTATTTACGTACTAGGTTGTAGCCGAGAGTGATTCTTAGATAGGTCTCGTTCGGACCCCCAAACTCGGTTGCTTTCGACTTGAGCTTTTCAAAAGCCCAAAGCCCATTCGTCGTACAACTGCGTTGAATCGCTTTCGAAAATTCGGGGAAATTGTCGTCGTCAAGCGTGATCTTGGCACCAGCAACATTGTTGTGTAGGGTCTGACAGGCCTCGGGGAGGTTTGCAGGGACAGTGTAGATCCCTGCTGCAAGGTCTTCGAGGCTGATGTGGTCCGCAGAAAGGACAAAGGGAGACAGGCTGATGACGACTGGGAGGGGGTCGATGATTGTGTCGAGCGCCGGCATGTTTTTGATCGGATCCTGGACAGCAGTGGCTATGCCAAGATCCCCAATCCACGAGTACTTGGTTGCGTCATTCCACTGCAGTCTTCCCTCATCGTCCTTTTTCTTCAGTCTGGCTTCGATCAGGGTCATGCTTGCGTTAGTAAAGTACTTGCCGTATCTCAAAAGGCCATTGTTTGAGTCAACCGAAAGCCAGTAGGTCGTCTTGCGTCCAGGGTTGAGTGTAATAGCTGCATTCGATCCACCAATGAGAGAAAACGGTATACTGCTCCTTTCCGTCGTTCCGTCAAAGTAGAGCAGTACCTCCTCGGTACCGACGTCCAGGTGCAGAGTGTGACCACCCAATGGTCCCTTGCGCGAGGTCAGGGCAAAGCGTACAAGATTCTCGGCATCGGATTCGACCGAAATCGTTCCTTGCCCTCTGACTGGAAGGAACTCGGAACGGACAGTGACGAGTTCCTTCTCAGTCTTCTTTGGGTCTTTGCGGGCGACGCTTTTAATCGAAACAATGGTTGAAAACTCTGGATCAGACGCAAAAATATCATTACGAGCCGAACCGGTTCCATTGGAGCTGTGGCGGGGGCCGGCGGAAAGAGTCGCCTTGGCGAAAGGATCAAAGAATTCAGCTGGAGTTGCCATGGTTGAGATGTAATGGGATGTGATCTGGACTAAATATTATGCAGTATGAGTTGAACATTCAGAGGCTTCAATAAGGCAACAACTCTCTGTATTTATATTTTCCTTTCGGGGCCTTTTGTGCAATTCTCGTAATTATGTCTACGCAGCAGAATGCCCTTCTGCTCGCGTAGAGTCATGTTTGAAAGGATGCAGGTAGACTATACCCAACCAGTATTCCAGCTGAGGTCCGACGAGCCACACCGGTGGTTTAGATCAGTGATTTGCGGACATTGACGAATCATAATGAGTCCTAAGCTTCCGAATCCGCGTTTTATTGTGCGTGGCGGTCGAGATCTGCAAGCTGAAAGCTGAGTCTACTCCATTGAAACCGTCTTCCTGTCTACGTAACAAAATGTCTTAAATTTGATTAGTTAACATAGCAATACAACTAACTGTACAAGAATCGCGCTTTGGACATGGCTGTGAGAACATATGGCAACTCCAACGATGGTAGAGAAGTTTCCGCGCTATGATTTGCCGCCTTACGTACAACATCGACTTGCATTCTGCTTGCATGTAAACCGCTTCGCCCGAGATGCAGCAGGCTGGCAAAAGAGATACTCTCTGCGCAACAACCACGGCTGAATACCTCGGCTAAGCCAGGTCGGGGAAGTCTCAGAAGGAAAAATGCCGCTTAAGCACTGTCGAGTAACCGAAGTTGGAATAGGACCGACATACGGCCTTATGTGTGCTGATTAGATGGATGACTCTGTGGATTGGCCGTCCACTTCCAATAAAGGATGTCGGGCGGAGACGGGCGACAAAACTGGAATTTGGGCAGTCATTCCCAAGATAGCAGCGGTGCATATTCATTCGATTCGATAACACATTGATAGAGAAAAACTCCTTGAGCCTACAGCATTCAACTAACATCAGCGCAACGACGTCGCGAAGTCAATAAATGTTATTAAAGACAGATGGTTGGAGATAGGTGATACTATTGTACCGCAAAACTTTCTGGCTTAGACTTGCGGAACTCTAAAACGTAAGAACAAGAGCCCGCGTAATACTCCAGTTGAGATTGACGAAGTTCAACGCCACCACAGGAGGAGAAAGTTTCGGTGCTCGGGGTTAGACGCAAGGTACTTGCTCTGCTAAAAGTCGAGGCATGTGCCGTGGTTATACGGCCTCCAACAACCTGAAGCCAGAAAGCTGAAACCGTCATCATACTTGGGAATAGTCTTCCTGAGTCTTATATTTAGTCTTTTCTCCTTCTTTGAATGACAGGGGAGAAGATAAGATAGTCAAGCTTTTGTTTCTTCTATTTGGTATCTCCCTACTTATATTTATCCTCTTCACCCTATAAAACATTTAGCACGTAAACAAACGACGATTCTACTTCATAGGACAAACAAACCCTTAAGATTACGAGCCACTCTTCGGAAGGCCGTTGCGTAGCCCGGCGAAAGTCATCACTTAACCGCAAGGCCGAAGGAAACTCCATCAGAGTCAGTGTAAAGCGCGCCGTGTCATTATCTCCAGCTTCAGTCGTCCTGGATTTTACCCTCGAGCTAGTGTTATTACTCAGCTGTGGCAACGTCGGTGGATCAATCTCTAAGATCCTTTGAGGCACAGTAATGTCTGTATCACTTGGAGGGTTTTCCAGGTCAAGGTTGTGTGCCGCTCTGACCTGGCGGCTCGTCTCGTGTCTCCGGGCTTGCTGTCGTTCTCGCCATTGGTTCTGCCAGAGGCCCCTCGAGCCCATTGGGCGCATTCTCGACATGGCGAATTTGTACAATGGCCTCAACGTGGCGAGGGAAGCCGCGACAATACCGACTCCAGGCTCGACGGTGCTCCAGATTGCGAAGTTTGTGGTCTCATCTGTGGATACAACCTTGGTTAGTCCGGCGAGTCTTCATGACTCTCTAGAGGTAGTGTCTTACACAGGAAGTCTTCACCCTCAAGCAAGGTTGGTATGTAGAACGCTCGTACTATTGTGGCCGTGCTCCCACTATGTATCTATTGCATCAGCTTTCCGCTTTGAAGAGACGGTGTGTTGTAGGAGAGAATTCCAGGCTTACATTGCAGCCAGACCAAGTATACCGACTACCACAATCTTGGTTCCGAGGGGTAGGTTCATGGATCGAACAATGAACCAAGGAAGCGTGCCGAATATGAAGTCTGCGCTTGTATTGATGACCGTCGCCGCTATAGTCATAACGTAGATGATCTGCCGAGGCCAACACTTTTCGGGTGTCCTGGGCCCTTGCTCCCAATACGTTGCGGCAGGCCTGCATTGGAGCGCAACCATTAACAGATATGCCGTCCCAAACACTACTGTTCCAGCCATCAACCCCCATATTGTCCAGATGTGCGGTCGTTCTATCGCGACTCGGAGGAGAAAGTAGCCGACGGAAATCTTCAAAAGGCAAGTCGAGCAAACGTTGAGAAGTTCCAAGATCCACCACAACTATAAGATGTCCAGATCAGTACCCTCCTGCGTGTAGAATGCGAAGACTAACCCTGAGAGACTCGACCTTCCTCTGAGGTGTCATGTCAGCGTCGAGATAGCCTATGCCTCGTGTACCCCCGTAAGCTTGCAGGCCAAGATAAACAGTGAAAAGAATCTGTTTTCAACGACGTCAGCTTTGAAGGATTTGCCGCCAATGCAACCGTCACTTACCAAGAGAACAACCATCACCTTGTCATCATTCCCAATAGACTGAACGAGGAACGTACGACAATAGATCCGCAGGCTGACCACAAGCCAAACAAAAATCAAGAACACAATAGCCACAGCAATGACATGCGCGTGCCTGTCTGCCATGAGGTCGTGGGCTTCAAAGTGACCGAGTCCGCCATCGAATAGGTGCAGCCAGCAGGTTAACAAGTGTAAAATCTCAGTCATCATAGCGCAGCTTCAGATGCTATTGATGAATATAATCGCCCTAAACCCCCATAAGCGGTCTAGTGTAGTTCACCCAGTAAATGTAATATCACAGTACGTAAAACCCAATATGCGGCACCTCTGACCTGTGTCTTCAGATGCTATTAAGGCCAAAGAAACTCTATGGCTGCAGACTTTATTGAGTGCCGGTGGCCGCGCGGGCCATATAGGCGAAATACTAAACTAAGTAATACTACTAGATAAATACTAGCATTATTTTCTAGATATATTTTCCTACCTATATATAGATAAAGGGATTCTAATAGTATATATGTTTTACCCCTAAGGTAGCATATCATATACAGGACTAGGTCAAAAGTCTGGCCACACTATCCAGGATATCCCCGCTGGATTCTGCCTTTTACTATTTGTCATACTCTTGGCGTGGGCAGACTTATGACCTGGCACTGCAAACAAAACATTATGGAAGAAATATATGTCATATTGGTTGGGAAAAAAACTAAAAAACTTATAATGTATACATGGTTTCACAGAAGCATTAGGTTCAAATGCCTTGTGGTCTATTAACTTTAGGCAAGGTTCTGATGAAACAATCATGATCTCAATCTAGATAAACTCATAACCTGCACTGATAGCCTTCTAAAGCGACGCGAAGTTCCGGTTCCGATACCCGCCTCTGGATTGGCACTCGAACGCAAGGACTGTTCCTAATCTTGATTCGTCTTCGTAACACCACGTTAAATACTGAACCGTCACCCTCGTCTGTACCTGGAGGATTGCGACTTTGGTATCTGGGTGCGCCCAGCTGCCTGGCCAAGCCGCTATTTTCGTCTGTTTTGGCCTGCAGAGCAAGCTCCAGGTCAGCGATCCCCCGGTCGAGCACGGCTTTGTCCGCTGCGGTGTCCTTTTGCTTAGCTAGATCGTTCCATGCCTATTGCAGCTCCGGATGCCCTCTGGGGGAGTAGGTCATTTGTCTTCTCGTGTTTGTTCGTTTCGCTAGTGACCTTATTCGCCAGAGTCTCGATTCACTAATTCATCTCTTCTTGCGTTGGGTCCATTTTGCCAGTTACGACCTTCCGGACAACGACGACGCTGGCGCTTGCTACAGAGACGAGAACAGTTTCGGCGAAGATATTGGCGACCAAGCTCGCGACATTGTGGCCGGCAGATTCGTCGGGGCCCGAGGGAATGTTCCGGGTAGCAAAATACGAGGCCAAGCTACCAACGAGATAGTCGCAAAGGCCCTTGACGCTCATGAGGCTGCATACATCTTCTTTGATGCTGGTTCCGCAACCGGTACAGCAGTCTGGCATACCCTTGCCGCATTCCCCAACGGCCAAAACACTTCCTTCGGCATTGCTGCCTCCGACGCCACTCATGGGGATTGCTATATGTGACATTGACACATTGACAGCCCTGCTGGCCGGCCTGCTAAGACAGCAGGTTGCACCATGCTACTGTCACGCATTGACTGTAGGATCTACCCAGTTCATCGGGTCGTTGCTCACATAGCAGTGCAGATTGAGTCTACCTAGTTTCAAGGGGGGTCGGGGGCCATCTAACGGCCGAGGCCGCCGGAGGCTGCATCCCTCCGTGGCCGCCTTCTTCGTCGCGGCACGCGCTCCCGGCGCCCCACTCTTTTACTTTGTCGGGGTTATGCTGGGCCCGGAAGCCGGCGACTTCAACGGACTCTTTGCTAACGAGACGGCCGACGACGAGAACGAGCCCGAGGACCCGGTCCTGCGCCCGTACTTCTTCCATCCGGACGTATGTTACGGCGAGTCGGGTGGCGGCATGCTCTACCACTAGGGTCGCCACCTCGCCTCCTTCGTGCACCCGGATGACACCGAGTATGCGTTCCCGGTCGACGAGCACCCACAGGCCTGACACCCCCTAGAGACCTTTCTCTCCAACTTGATAGCCCTGATCCGCCTCGGCAATGTCGTCGCCTCTCCCGGCGGCGAAGCGGCCCTGTACCGAGGCGTCAAGGCCGTCGTTCACCATCGCGCCGGCCGTGTAGTGTGGCAACACCGGCTCGGGGGCAAATTATGCCACCAGTTCGTCACGTAAACCACACAATCACCGTGAACAAGTGCGGCGCGACCAGTCTCTACACCCGCCATGTGGAAGAAACGAGAATGTAGAAACATGAATAACAAACAGCGGGATGATCCCGCTTTGACTCTGAAGTCTACTGAGTCCTTCAGTCGCCGTTTAGAAGGCAGTCCCGTGAATCGAACCCCCTACCCCGGTAATCCAATGAAACAAGGAATCCACGCCTCACCCGTTGCTCAAGCCCGTAAGATTCGTAACAAAAGAAAGATGAAGAGAAAAGTGACACAAACCCCGGGCGCCATGTTCATGGGAAGAAGAGCAGTCATTTATACACCCATAGTAAAGTCGTGCTCGATACCGGGAGTTACGCTGGCCATGAACTGCAAACCGTCAGCATCTTTTCGTTCCCGGGCGCAGGTCGGAAAACAAAGTTGAAGGTTACCTTTAAGAAAACGACGAGGTACTGGTCCACCCGGATCGCGACCTCCTGCTCCTCGACCTCGCTCTGCTCCACCTCCTCCCACTCGTCGTTCTTATCGGCGGCGGCCTGGGCGTCGCGCACATCGAGCCGGCCCAGCTCGTCGACGAGGCCCTCCATCCCTTGGTCACCGCCGACGGCGCGGCCTGCGCGCAGCTTCTCGCGACGGATGCGAAGGGCGGCGTCGGCGCGGTCGAGCAGCGTCTTCATGACGGACGCATGCTTGCACGGGTGCACGCTCGCCATCTTGATGTTGTTGGCGAAGAAGGGGAAGTCCTCGAGCGTCACCGTCTTGTCCTTGTAGTCGCCCACAATGTCATCCATCATGGCGTGCGGCGGCAGCGGCTGGTTGTTGGGCGAGTAGCCCGAGAGGTAGAGGCGAGGCGTGCGGTAGTAGGTCGAGTACATGATATACAGAGTGTATGTCCGGCGGCCGCTACGTAGCAAAGGGGTCAGCATCGCATCTGAGTTCCAGTTAACCGGCTCGGCGCACCTGTTTTTGCCGCTGTCTCCGGCGTCGCGGATGATGGCCTCGTCATCGTCCTCGTCCTCCATATCGGGAATCTCGTCGTCATCCACAACCTCCCTGTCTCCGACATTTCCCGAGTCGTCCACCGTCCGCACCTCCTTGACCTTCAAGGGCTGCGAACTTGCTAGCCCGCCGGTGCGCAGCCAACCGTCCTCGTCGTCATCGCCGCCGCCCGCGGAGCTCTTGCCGCCTTCTACGACGGCCTCCTCGTGTCCCGCGTCGCCGGCGAAATCGTCGTCGAGGCGGCGGTTGCAGGGGACGTTGCGCGTTACGAGGAACTGCTTCCCGGCAGGCAGATGGCTGGCGCGGCGGCTGTCCGAGTCGGCGTCGCCCCAGGACCAGGTGGGGAACTTGTAGACGAGGTAGTCGCCGGCGGCGATGAACTCTTCGGGGGTGATTTGACCCGTTTGGCGGAAGGTCGACTTGTGCGAGACCGGCGTGTACCGGTCGCGAAGGGTGTTCACGGTGGAGTAGAGGAGGTTCATGATGGATCGAAAAGCGGATCAAGCGAAAGAAGCTGTGAATGTCCCGAGTCGGTGTGGCTGTCGTGTAAGATGTTGAGCTGTGGTGAGGTCTATCTGTCTGTCTGTATGTATGTATGGGGAGGTAGGCAGGCAGCTATCGTTGCTTCGTGGTGATGCGCGAGCTCCTAGTTGAAAGGAAAAGAGAATGTTTCGTTGCTGAGCGGAAATGAGAAGGGTAACTCCTCCGCTGAACGGTCTGAATGATGTAGTCGGTAAAGGTTCCGCCTGATGTCGACGGGTGGGAGTCAAGCTGTGGCAGCTGTTCCGGACGATCACATGGATGGCGGGGTTGTCTCACGATTGGACAGGGAACATGGTGGCGGGGTTGCCGCCTAGTACGATTACCTACTACTAGAAGAGACCGAGAGGCTGCTTATCTTATCGGCACCGTTGGCGGCACCGTTGGGCGTTGGGGGCACCAGAGTGACGGAATCCATCCACTGCAGGAGGAGTCACCGCACCAAACGACGCCATCGGGACCGTGCACCCACCCTCTGCAACGTCCTCAGACCTTCTACTGTTACGAACGGGACACGTGAGGAGAAGCTATATTGAGATCGGTCCTGTCTTTTTGCATGTTCAGGCTATGTATGCGGAATCCTGCAACAGCTCCTGAAGCTACAGCCCTTATCGACTTCAATTCATTAGACTTGGGAGCATCTAAACGGCAGTAACACGCCTCGGTTCTGGGGTCGTTCGATCAAAGCGAAGACGGCGGCGTCATCAGCCCGTTTACCTCTTTCTTGTTGGGCATGTTTCCAGCGGAAAGGAGGCACTGCAAAAGAAAAAACAATTATCTACGCCATGGTGTCAATATAAGAACTTCACGAAGGGGTTTGGTCGCTGGAAGAGAGTGAGACCAGCAGTTATACAAAGAACTTATCCGAATATACTCGTTGACGTCCCCGGCCAGAAGCAGAAGGGAGCACAGAAACAACCACGGCAGTCGACGGGAATATGGCCAATCTTGGTCTATGGATGCCCAGGGCAGTTATTTTATGTATTCGGCCCCGACGGGGGTTGGGGGGATCATTAGTATCCCCCTTTTTATATCAAATGCCCCTCCGGCTATTCTTCCTCTTCATCGCTCACCTCCTCCCCTGCTTCTATTGCCTCCTGTCGCCTCTTGGCCGCGCGTTCCCTCTTCCGCTCCAGTAACTTCTTCAACCGCGACGCCGAGTTGAAGACGCCGTTGGTGCCCGAGCCGCACGCGGCGCACGTCGGGTCCTTCCTATACCTCTTGAGCGCGCAGGGCTCGCAGAAGTAGTGCCCGCACCTCGTGATGACGGGCGCCTTGTAGGGCTCCTTGCAGATGATGCACGCAAAGGGTATGTTCTCCAGCATGGCCTCCTCTTCGTCGTCGTCGGCGTCGTCGTCGCCCGCCTTGGCCCCCCGGTCCGCGCTGGCAACCACGGTGCCGCCAATGTTCTTCTTCCCCTTGGTGACGCTCTCCCACTCCTTGTCGAGCTGCCACCCGTGCTTGTAGTCCTCTCGCGCGTGGAGGTACTTGCAGTTGTCGCCGAAGCCGCAGAAGCCCGTCTGCTTGTAGTCCTTGCAGACGTCCGGTGCGAAGTCGGTGACGGTGATGGTTCTGATGTTCGTGGGCGCCTTGATGGGCCCGACCGTCCTGCTCGGCGCGTCCGGGTTCTTGGTGACGAAGGATGTCTGGTTCGCGAGGCCCTTGTAAGTGCCGTCGGGGGCCTGCGACCCCTTTGGTGCGGCCCGCGTGGTGCCCAGCAGGTTCTTGGAAGAGAGCGCGTCCTTGCCGTCCTCGTCGTACCAGTTGCTATGTTTTGTGGCATCGTTGGAGTCCGTTATGGGCACGCTACGATCGGCGGTGTATACTGTGGCGGAGACGTCTTTATTTGATGTGGCGAGGTCCCTGGAGGATGCTGTGATGGCGCCGGCGTTCTTCTTGCGCCTCTTTACGCGCCGGCCTGCTTCGTCTTCGGAGGAGGAGTAGTCGGAGTCGGAGTCGGTGTTGGCTGGCGGCGGTGTCGCGGGCCTCTTGCGGATGTTCGGCTTGCCCCTTGCGCCCCGCCGCTTGAAGACGGCGACGGGGGAGGCGTCGGCTGCGGGTGCCGCGCTGTCGGCCATTCCTGATGATTGATGCAGTTCTTTTCTCACACTCGCGCAGGTAGGTAGGTGCAAAATGAGATGGTTGGTATTGCTTCCGAAGTTGTTTTGGGTTATCCTTGGACTCAAGTCGCCTTTGGCTTCTGACAGCGACCGCAAATCGTCGGGAAGCCGAGAATGCCTTCTGGAATGACCAAAACCAAGCCACAAATATGACAAAGCAAGAGTAAGAGTGGCTTAACTAAGGGATGTGAGACCCGTATACGAAACGGGAGAATACCAATCAGGTGACCAGTGGAGCTTTCCACTGTGGTCTGTACCGTAGGTAGCAGCCGCCCATGCGTTCGCTCGCAGCGAAGTTAGCTGCGAACTGAAGAAAGGAAACGAAAAATCGGGAGGCTGGAAGACAAGGGCTTGATTGGACAGAAACAGTCCTCGACAGGGGCTTGACGACAGGGGTGGCTTACAGGGATGGGCTTCCCAGATAGGTTAGAGCTGGCAGGCTGTGGGCCAAGGCTACTATGTAAGATTGGCCAAAGTTATGCGGCCGAACAAGTCGAGTCCCGAAAAGGACCTTGTTTTGAGGCAATGCGATGCGGCGGCATGGATTGGCGGGAAATGGGATCCCAAGCGAGCGAGGATGAATGGACGGGAGCCTCGATTATTATTTCGATGCAATGCGATGCCACGGGATGAAGGTTCACTCGGTAACTCATGACTCTGATTGCGCGCATGAGCGTTCAGGCATGCTGGGCCGCGCCTTGGGGGCCTTGGGGGCTCGTGGGAAGGAGAGAGAGAGAGAGAGAGAGAGAGAGAGAGAGAGAGAGACAGAGAGAGGAGAGATCTGGATGGATGGATGGATGGACGCGCGTGTAGTGACGAGTGTGAGTGAGTGTGAGAGGATGTGGCCGTGTTGTTGGCATCGGGCATCCGGATTGGCCACGCATGCGTGCACGAAAACAACAGCTCCAAAGAGAGCGTACTGCATTACATGTCCTACCTATCCGTACATTGTACGCTTTTACGTGGTCGACGGTGCAACGGCATGGGATCGACGACGAATAGAGGCGCGCCCTCGGTTGTGCATGAAGCTGTCCCAAAACAATGCGGCATCGCGTAGCTCGTCTTCCGCATGCAGTAACTGGCTCTGTATACCTACCCCGGTACCTAGTAAGAGTCACGGGAGCAGACCTGTATCGTATCTGCATTCGTATCGCCGCCAGCATGCGGCTCAAGCATGACGCGCCGTGGCTGGGTCAGGTATAAGAAGCGACTCACACAAATCCACATGTACAATACAGTATACGGCATGTGTCTCCATCGACGTATGTGCGTGCACACTACGATGATGGTGTAGTGTATCCATCCGCACATGCTGGCAACAACCCACAGCTGCAAGGTACCCGGAGTTGTGCAGTTGCATAGGTACATAATAGTTGCACAGTTGTACGATCACGAACGTATTACTAGTAGGCAGACAGACAGGCATGGCCTGCTCCACGGTGGAGCCCTGAAGACGTTGAGAGCCGAGTCCTGGCAAATAAAATACCCTGGCTGGCCCCCCACGACAGGCATGAAGACCTAATTGACAGGCACAAGGAAAAGGAAAGGCTCAGCAAGTTCGATCTGCTGCCAGCTATCCGTACACTAGCAACATTGCAACGGCCTTCACGCCTCTTTCCTCTGCTTGCCAGGTGTGCTAGGACGGATAGGGGAGACGGACAAACCACTGTCTCGTTCCAAGTAAAGCGCCGGATACATACCTAGCTAGCTACCTTGTACCCGTACGTCGGTACGAAGTAGTTTGGTCAGGGAGGCATGTCGTGTATGCAGTTAAGTACATCACATATCGACTTGTCTAGTTTGGTTATCCTTACCGTACGGTGTAGGCGCTACCTGTACCGTACTCCGCAAGCTGCTCCCGGGCCGCCGTCGTTCGAGTGCCCCCGGTCTGGGTTAATCAATGTGCAAGCAATGTGCAATGTGTGTAATGAGTTAATAATGTATGTAAGGCAGGCAGGCAGGCAGGTAGGTAGGTAGGTGTAGGTATATACCGGCGGTAGGTAGGTACAGATGTGAAGTCTCCATCCCTTCGAACGCGAGGACAAGATTATCAAGAGAAGGAGGATCCTCCCTCATCGTGGGGTCTCCTCTTCTTCTCGTCCACCAGATTAATTACTGACCCTTTCCACATCTCCCTCCATCCCATCCCATCCCATCCCTCCTTCTCCCTTCCCCCCCTCGTCGTCGTCGTGTGTTTCCGCCTCCTTCGCCTGACGACGCCGACACCCGCCGCCAGTCACTCTTTCCCCGTCCCGTCCCGTCCCTCCTTCTTTCTGCTTCCTCTCTTCCTGGCGAGTCACCAGTCCGACATTGAATCGTCGTTGCGCATCCCTTTGCGCGACCCCGAGTGCTCTCAAACTGGAGTGACCCCTAGGCCGAGAAGAAGATTCGGAGAAGACCCCATCGAACAAACAGCCCGAGCCGAGGGAAACAGATCAGGAAAGGAATACATACATACCTTGCCTTTGTGTGTTTGAAGACGTAACAATCTCTCATTCATTCTTGGGGCCTTGCGTTTATTCCTTCCTTTTCCTCAGGCTAGTTCAGGATTCTTCTGCCTCTTGTTCCGTTCTATTAATCTACCCTATTCTTCTGGTCCTTTGTTTTACTCCCCCCTCCTTGCGTACCTTACCTAGGTACCCAGGGCCACGGGCGCGAAATCGCTACAGGTATCTTGCCTGCAGTCAGCTCAACCCGACCCTCATTCCCTCACTCGAAGAATCTTTGCCCATTCTGATTATTTCGATTATTTCGATTATTTAATTGTTTTTATTTCAATTTTTTTTCCTTTCGCTTTTTTGTCTTGTTCTTTCCTCTCGCGGGGTTTTCTTCGAGACCCTGTGGTGCGTCGTCTCCGCCACCGCCGCCACTCTCTCCCGCCTCGGCGTCAATTTGGCTTCCCGACGGATCGGCTCACGAGCACTGCGAATCGTCACACACCACACGGGGTTGGAGCTGAGTTGAGCTTTCCATCACCTCGCCTCAGAGCAAGCTACGGTAGCTACTCCGCAGGCTAAGGAATTTGAGAGTCAGAGAGGGCTTAGCCCAACGGCCACTCACGGTTCAGACCGCCGCGGCCGCTTCGTGCCACGCACCGCCCGCGCCCGTAATTCAATCCGACCGTACTACCGTACTACCGTACCCTACCTCAGCTTACCTTACGGAGGTTACCTACCTCGGTAGGTAGGATAACGCGGATACCCTCATCTGAGACCTCTGCTCTCCGCGAACACGCCGGCTCATTTGCTTTTTCTTCCCCCTGGCATCGTTCGCCCGCGCGCCGCGACTCACGGAAAACGGCAGACCCTTCCCTAATAATATCATTGTCTTATTATTTAGTCCTCCTTGTCTTTCTCCTTTCCCCGTCGACACCGACCGCCATCCGATCCCGGCCTGGTTTTTTTTCTCCCCTGCTCGAAGGGAGTTTCCAAGCACCGACCTTTTATTTAAGCTTCCTTCGTCCGAATCTTCTTCAGCTCATCTCAATACGTAAGTGTCCGGGCGCCCTTGCGCGTGGAGTGAACATTGCGACAGAAAGAGAGGAAAGATCGAGAAAGGAAAAAGAAGAAGGAAGAAAACAAAAAAAGAACCAAGAACGTAAGAGACTAAGAGAGAATACAGCGCCAACCTGAACTTCTTCTAGTGCAGCAAGCAGCAGAAAGTCGTCGTTGACCTACCCGGCCCGGAAAACAAGAATCGGGCGCGTTCAGCTCATCCTGCAACACCGTCTGTCTACCTACCCCAGCCAGCAGCAGCCGTCTTAGCTGCATCCTCCCGTGGAGCAGCAGCAGCAGCAGCGAATCAAGCCAAAACAACACAAAGCCGACAGGGCACCGCCTTGCTTCTCTGCTCTTCTCTTTTGCTGGGTCGCTCGCTCGCGTAAACCTGGAGAGGGAGGAGTCTAGTGCCATTTGCCCTCCCCTGCACGACAGACAGACAGACAGACATACCTACAGCCGCCCGAGCACACACGTCCATCATCCTGTTGCCCTGCGCCTGCCTGCAAGGAACCACCGGGGACCGACCGCATTGCATTCCTGTCAACAACAACACCTCCCGTCTTCAGCCGCGGAGGGGGGACACAACACAAACAACAAGGTCCAAGTCAAGTCAACAAAAAACATCACACACCCACCCCTCGTTCCCTCTTTCCCACCTACTTCTCTTTTTTCTCTTTCGACACCCTTCCGACCAACTCCACGACGGCGACGACGACAACGACGACGACCTCAATTCTTCTCCCACTCCTTATCTCCCTTTTGTCTTCTTCTTTCCCCCCACCCCACTTCTCCTCTCTCTTACTCTCCCGCAACCATTCGCTCGTTTTTCGACATCTCCCATTCCTCACGTTACGGTTACGTTGTGTAAACAGGCAGCCGGCTCTGCACGCCCCCGCGCTTGCGTTGCAGCCACCGGCTCATCCCTCCATCCTCATCGAACTGGGTACCTCCGCATACCTCCTCCACACAACCTAATCGTCTTTTCGTGACCCGCCCGACAATCGCGACCGCCCGCTTTCCACAACCACGACACGACGACGCGCCGCCGATTCTCGCACTGGATGTCGCCGCAACGCATCTGACGGCGGCATCCCCCATTCTTCCTCATCAACATGGCGAACTCACTCGCCGTTGATAAGCCTTATCTGCCGCCCACTGATGCGGATGCGAACGATCCCTTCGTCTCGCCGCCCGGACCTGCCCATCATCGCTACTCCAGCTTCGACAACCAATCTTTTGCCCTCGGTCCTGCTTCTTCACCCGACCAGGCCAAGCGCGTCTTGCAGGCCCACATTGCTGATACCGAACGCCGCCTTGACGAAGCCGGAAAGCTAGGAACCGCCCTCGTCCAACAGCGCAAGGAACTCGCCGAACGTCTCAAGGAGGTCGAAGAGCAGGAGACGGAAGGAGAACTTGCCCCCGAGCTGCGCGCCAAGCTGGTCGACATCGAGAAGGAGTTCCAAGATGTTGCTCGAGAGACTGCCAGGGCCTTCTTGCCCAAACAGAGGGTCCCCAGCAACGAAGCTGCTGGAGGCTCGCCCTACGTTCCCGACGGAAGGATAGCAAGAGTAAGTTTGCCCACTCATTCATCTAGCGCATTTCATTACTAACGCCCCTCCAGCGCTCCATCAGTCCCTCCAAGTTCGAGAAGCTGGAGATCCAGGCCACTGGATCGCCTTCCAAGCTCGGTGTTCCGAATCGCAAAGTTAGAAACCAACCCGCCAATCGCATCCACGATATCGAATTCGCTGCCGAAATCAGCACATCCCTGATCGCCCAGGTCCGCAACCTGCAATCCCTTCTCTCCGAAAAGGACGAGGAGCTGCGCGACATCAAGGTCGACAAGTCCAGGTTGGAAATCGAGAACGAGAACTTCCAGCAGCGCGTCAAGACCCTGGACGAAAGCGAGAACAAATACAAGGACGAGAATTGGAATCTGGAGACACAGGTCCACGACCTGATAGCTGCGCAAAAGGACGCTGCGGACCGAGAAAAGAAGCTGTCGCAGAGCTTGAATGTCCTTCAGGTGGAAAAGAACTCGGTCCAGAAGGAGCTCGACGAGGCCAAGGTCTCGCTCGCCAAGCTCGCCGAGGAGCATGAACGCGCTGTGAAGCATCTCGACCTGGATCTGACCACTGCTAAGCGGAATGCCGCCTCGGCCGAAACCGAGAGGAATACCTTGCGACGCAAGGTTGACGACCTCATGAGCCAAAACACGGAGCTCGCCAAGGCCATTTCCATCCAGCGTGGCCGCATGTCTGATCGTGACTTTGTCCGCGGTGTCAGTGATGAGGACTTGGAGGCTGCCACGGACGGCTTCACTCCCGAGCACTCCCCCCCGCCGTCGCCTATGAAGGGCACTCCCCGTCACGCCATGTTGGAGTCCGAGACGCTCAAGAGCTCTCTCTTGCATGCCCAGCGAACCATCCAGAGCCAGAAGACCGTTATCCACCGCGAGAAGACCGAGAAGCTCGAGCTCAAGCGACTCCTCCAGGACACGCGCGACGAGCTGGAGAAGCTGCGCACCGATGCCGCACCCGTTCCCGCCCGCCGCAACCGCAAGGTAGAGTCGAGAGAATTCAAGAAGCCTTCCCGCGGCTTGCTTGGCGGCCACCGAAGCAGCAGAAACGAGGTTTACCAGGACGACCCAGACTGGGAAGAGGCCACCGAAATCGGCAGCCCTAGAATATCGCCAACAACCGCTCGCTCCAGCTCCATCATCCGCAGACCCAACAGCAGACCTGGCAGCGGTTACAGGTCTCAATTCACCGATGTCAGCGACCACTTCGAGACGGCCAACGAGACCAGCGATGCTGCCTTCGAGACCGCCAACGAGCGTGGAACTGAGACGGAGGACTTCCAGACTGGCGTCGAGGAATTCTCCGGCCTTGACGACGATGACACCGAGACCGAGACCGAGACCGAGAGCCCGTCCAAGGGCCGTGACTTGCGGTCCCAGGCTCATGCCATGAATGGCGGCCGAAACTCGTACGACAGTACCGCGTCCACCTCGGCCGATGAGGATGAGGAATACATTCAGTACAGGACGCCAACGTCACAACATTCGCACCAGCGCATGCGTGTTAGGCTCAGCCGAGGTATCATCAACCGCCAGTCAAGGCAGTTGAGCGAGGAGCCGAGCTTCCATAGCAGTCCTGCCAGTGCTGTCACAGACAGCGCTGCAGGAACACCTCATGCCGGCGGGCAGAGCTTGTTCGCAGAGCTTGCCGATCTTGACAACAGCGACGCAGAGTCTGCCGAGGATACGCCCAACCGCGCAAGATCTGCGACTGGCGACTCTACAGCATCCGTCCCTACCTTGTCCCGTGACATGGTTGACAGCAGTAACATGACGGACCCTGTTAAGAAGGTGGCAGCTTCCAGGCCCATGATGGTTGACAGTGGTATGATGACGGAGCCCATAACGGAGTCATCTTTCTTCTCGACAGCCGGTGCGGTTCATGAGGAAGGAGGTGTGTCTGTGGGATCCATGTCGCCCGCCCAGCAGATGTCACGCCATCTATCGGTTGGCGATGCCGATGCTGATAGTAGCCGTTCCCGTCCGCTGTCGATGCTCTCCTACAGCGACGCAGGTGCCCAGTATGATGCAGACATGGATGAAAAGTTGGCGCAGTTCCCAATGCCGCCATCTGCCCTCAATGAATACATCCCGCCACCGCCGCCTGAGCTCAGTCTCTCTCCCATCGACTCGCAAGATATCGAGCCTGTTGTCGAGCCCGAGACACCTTCTGTACCGCCCCAGCTCACCATTACGTCTTTGCTTTCTGAAGCCGTTGAGCCCAAGGCAGAGCCCGAGATTGTGCCGCCTGCACCCGTCTTGGCGTTCACGCCTCTTGTCTCGGAGGATGTTGAGCCAAAGGCCGAGCCCGAAGTACCGCTTCCCACGCTGACCATCTCAACCTACCTGTCAGAGGCGGTCGAGCCGGTTGCTGAGCCAGAGGTGCCGCCCCCCGTCCTGAGCCTGTCGGCTCTTCATGCCCACAACCTCGAGCCTGTGGCCGAGCCTGAGACACTCCCGCCGACGCTCACCTTGTCGGCCTTGCACTCCCACAACCTCGAGCCTGTGGCCGAACCTGAGACGCCGCTGCCGACTCTCACTCTTTCGGCGCTGCACGCTCACAACTTGGAGCCGGTAGCTGAGCCAGAGGTGCCGCCTCCAGCTCTCAGTCTCTCCGCTCTACACTCGCACAACCTCGAGCCGGTCGCCGAGCCCGAAGTCGTGCTCCCCGCGCCCGATCTCACCTTGTCAGCTCTGGTGTCCGAAAACATCGAGCCCAAGGAGGACCCGGAACAGTCTCGGGCGCATGCAGTCGTCCCTGCTCCTATCCCAGTACCAGCACCGGCGCCGTCATTGCCGACCGTTACCCTGTCTCCAATCGCATCCGAGAACGTGGAGCCGAGGGAAGAGCCAGAGATCCCGGTTGTTGCGCCCACTCTCAGCCTTTCAGCTCTTGCGACGGAACACATCGAGCCCAAGACTGACCCCGAGATTGTTCCCCGGGCGCCTGTCCTCAGCCTCTCAGCCCTTCACTCTCACAACCTTGAGCCAAGAGCAGAGCCCGAGGTATTGCCCCCCACTCTTAGCCTCTCGTCCATCGTGGCGGAGGGCGTTGAGCCCAGAGCGGAGCCGGAGATTACCCCCACGATACCGACTCTCACATTTTCACTCATTGCGGCTGAGAACATTGAGCCGAACGCGGAACCCGAAGTGGTTGCTCCCGCACCTGTCCTCAGCCTTACACCAATCTCCTCTGAGGACATTGAACCGAAGGCCGAGCTTGCGCCATCACTCACCTTGTCTTCGATCACATTCTCGGATATTGAGCCTCTCGCGGAGCCGGAGGTGCTGCCCCCGGCGCCGCCCGCTCTCAGCCTGTCCTCCATCTCGTCTGAGAATATTGAGCCCAAGGAAGAGCCTGAGACCCCCGCACCTCTTCCCGCTGCTCTTGCGTACTCCGAAATTCGCTCCGAACACGTCGAGCCTCTTGCTGCACTTCTCCCTCCGCTAGGGTTCTCCTCCGTTCTATCTCAGCACGTAGAGCCTGTCGTAGCGCCGGAACATATGGCGCTCAAGCCCAGCTTTGCTTTCTCTACTATCGAGTCTATCGAGACGCAACCCGTTCCACCTGGCAGCCCGAAGAGAGACGCGTTCATTCTCCCTCGCGACAATATGGGTTCTTCCTATGGTGACAAGGACGCGCCACGAACGCCTTCTAGGAATGCCCTCAAGGGCTCCGTCTTCGGCCGCGGCAAGAACAAGTCGGACGACAGCACCATCATTGCCGAGGACGAGACCAGGCAATCACCCAGCGAAACTCGGCTGTCCGAGACTCCCGAGTCCCAGCGGCCGTTCAGGGAGATATCAACCAACGCTAACAGCCGCGCTGCGCGGAAGCCAGCGATTCCCATGTCCGATTCCGGTGCCCAGACTTCTTTGACTGCCGAGGCGATCGACGAGATGCTCCTCTCAAAGACCAAGGCTACTTCTGACAAGTCACTGTCGAGCTTCGGAACCCCGAGCACACCCGGAACCGTCCGCATCCACCGTCCGTCTCACGATAGTCTTAGCAGCTTCGCCACCGAGAGCAAGATGGATACGGCATTCAAAAGACCAGGCAGTGCCAGCAGCAACCTCGCGTCTGCTGTGCCACTTCCTCCTCTGCCCTCCAACCACAAGGAGGCTATCGAAGCTGCGAGAACCGGGTCCTCGCATGGAAGTGCGGTTATGGGCCCTCCTTTGTGGCCCGCCTCCGCGATGAGAAACCAGCGGCCACAGACTCCCAACGGCGCAAGACCACAGACTCCTAACGGCGCGAGGCCACAGTCCCCGTTGTCGATCTCCACATCGGTGAATGCCGCCCCTTCTGTTCGTGTTTCGCGGGCTGGTGCGCCTTACGGTACTGCCGAGATTCACTCTCCAACCAAGCTGTCGACCATGAGCAGGCACTCTTCGGTGTCCTCGTTCGTTTCTGAAATCGATCACCGATTCAACCCCCAGGCCGGCATGGCCGCGGCGAGTGGCTTTGGCCCCAACACGGATCCTCGCATGATCCAGGCCATCACCCAGACCATGATTGGCGAATACCTGTGGAAATACACCCGCAAGGCCGGTCGCGGAGAAATGTCCGACTACAGACACAGGCGTTACTTCTGGGTTCACCCGTACACCCGGACTTTGTACTGGAGCGATCGTGACCCGGCCACTGCCGGCCGGTCCGAGCTGCGCGGAAAGAGTGTGCCCATCGAGGCCGTTCGCGTGGTGACCGACGACAACCCCATGCCGCCCGGCCTCCACCGCAAGAGCTTGATCGTCATATCCCCTGGCAGAACCATCAAGTTCACCTGTACGACTGGTCAGCGCCACGAGACGTGGTTCAATGCCTTGTCGTATCTCTTGCTTCGCACAACCGACGAAGGACAGTCCGACGTTGAGGAGATGGCGGGCAATCTCACGCAGGCCGATGTAGATGAGTTCAACCCTCATTTCGACCGTCGCGCCAGCTCAACGGCGCGTCAGAGGCCTGCGCCGTCTCTGTCATCATACAATTCACGCACCACCCGCAACCAGTCCCCGGCAGTCGACATGTCGATGAACGTACCGACTCTGACCCCGAGCAAGAACAACGCTCAGCCCCAGAGACCTCCTGTGGGTACGCTGGGTAGGATTAGTGGCTACTTCGGCACCTTTTCGAGTCTGAGAAGTCGTTCCGGCGTTGTGAGCCCCAGCATCTATGAGGCCAGCGAGGTGCACGATAGTGCTGAAGACCTCCGGGAGATGATTGAAAAACAAGACCGAGAAGCCGACAAACTGGAGAACGTGCGCGCCTGCTGCGATGGTAAGTTTGGCCTGACCGTTGTCACCTCCCAGGGAGACATGCTAACGATGACTCAGGCAAGCATGACGTTGGCACCCTCCACCACCACTCTAAGCGAGGTCGGCCCTCTGGCTCTCATTCCCACTCACACTCCAACTCCCACTCTGGACCCTCTGCGTCTACGCCGTTGACCACCTTGAAGTCACGAGCATAAGCTGGCGCTCGACGGGCACCATCTCCACGCGGTCGTTGACCAGCCTCAAGTTGAATATAAACCAACGAAGCACCCTTGCAATCCGTTCGCTATGCCGGATATTGGCCTCTTGGGAGACCCTCCCCATCCATGAAGAATTCGCTCTCACGCAAACGGATCACGATGTCCATGACAACCATCTCCTTGTTGTCTTTGCCCAGGATGCCCTGCGCCACGCAAGAGCACAGGCCCCCCTTGTCCTTCCGTTTTGGACCCAATCTATCATTTACGACTGCATCCAGGACCCTGCGCGTCCTCACGACCAACAAACATTCTTTTTTTTCGCGTTCTGCCTGTCTCGATTATAGCCACTCGGCACCGGCCTACCATTGCCAGATGATATTGTCTGGATGATTGCTAAGCATGCTTTTTTTCTTTTTTTTGGCCGCGTTGTTTTCTTTGCTACCGGGAGCAACCTGTCATCATCATTCGCATGGGCGGTTTCTGATTAGCGAAACCAATTGATTCCAAGTTTTTCAGCATGGCCAAGGCGAAATCACTGGGGACAGAGAACCCGGGAAACCTGGGAAAGAAAACATAGCAATGTGCTGCTAGATGCAACCAAGCTTCGTCTTGTGTTGCGGCTTTCGTGATCTCTAAAAAAGGGCAACCCACAACAAAAACAACACCACCTACTTCCTTTTCTGTTCTCTTTTTTAATGTACTCTCACTCACACACACCCCCCCCCCCCCCCTCTCTCTCTCCACCGCTTTTTCTATGTTCGTACTATCAGGGCATACGACCCTCGACTCTTTCTCTCCTCTCCTATGGAAATCGGGGGTGGGGCCGAATCTGGAAGGTTTTACGGGATTGATTAAACTTGGGACTTGGGACTCTGTAGATGTAATGCATAGTTCTACTTCTGAATTTTTTCTATTATTTATTATTGTCGGTGTCCCCCATCGCGCGTTACCCTCTAACCTGGCGTGAACGACTTTTGCAAGGGCCGGTGTAAGCGGCAGTAAATGATGTTAGGGGGGAGGGAGAAAGCAGCAGGCAAGCCAAGGTACCAAGGTACAGTTTCCAAGGCGGTTGGTTCCTCGTGAGGTCGCTAGTACACAATAACAGCGACACAGTTGGATCAGCACAGCGTGATAAGTATTATGCCCAATACTAAACACAATAACAAAGTAGGCAGGCATCCGTCCATCCATCTATCCCCCTCCTCCCTCTTTGTTTTCTTTCTAATTCTCCATGCCACCGCCGGGGTGTTGCGCGCTCGGTTGACTCCCGACCGGGATCATCCATCCCTCTTGAGGGCGTGTGGCCGTTAAGGATGGATGCTCCTCTCCGCCTCTCCGCCTCCCCCCCCTTCTACCCCACGTTGCAGACCGCAGGAGGGGGAGGCATGGTGATGGCGCAAGAAGATACAGACGCGAGCTGGGCGTTGAACCGAGAGCCCTGGATTCTCCCTTGTCAAAGACGATGGACAAGGGAACAAAAAGCCACTACCTACGTAGAAACCACCCTGAGAGGCTGTGTATCAATTGGTTGGTCTGTGAATAATTGGTATCCTAAATATATGCAACTCCGAACCCAATCCGTCCAAAAGCCATTACCCTGTTCCGTTTCCCAACTCCAATCAACGTAAAACGTCGTTAGTTCACCTCCACGCTGCCCCTTCCGCTGCCAACCAAAATATCCTGCGTGTCGTCGATCCACGCAGAATAGTCCTCGTCGTCATCTGCCACGTTAGCCGGAACGGCCTCGATAGGCTGGTCGTCCTCCTCGGGCTTGCTGCGGCGCTGTGGGAGAGGCGGGGGAGTCCGACTCTCCTCCTTGCCCTCCTCGCGACTGTTGTCCTCTCCGTGCACAGAGTCTTGTGTCTGCGAGTTGCCCGTCACCCCCTCGTCGTCAGATGCCTCCTCGGCCCACGGCTGGACGTACGCGGACGGGGACATTTTACCGTCCAGCGGGGTCGAGGGCTCCGAGTCGAGAGGTGCTTCGACGACCAGCATGCTTTCCCCGCCACCGTCATCCTTGTCCTTGTGCGTGTCGATGTGGCGCCGCGACGGTAATGGCGGGGGCGGCACGGGTCTGCGCTCAGGTTTGCTTTCTGCTGACGCGGTCGACTGCGGACGTTCGGGGAGGTTGGGCGGGGGCATGGGTTTCCGCTTCGGCACGGGGATCGTCGTGACCTTGGATCCTCGCTCGGGAGGCGGGAGCGGTGTGCCCGGGGGCGGTAAGGGCCGACCTCTTCCCATGGGTTGGTTCAGGTCCAGCTGCGGCGCCTGTTCTGTCCCGTTGCTGTTCTTGGCGTCCTTGTGTTTCTGGATTGCATTCCAGCCCCACTGTCTAGCAGTGACTGCTGCATTCGCAACAGCCGAGAGAGTGGTGCGTTTCGTCTCGCCGTTTGCCGAGGAGGCCGAGTTCGTGCTCCCCGTGTTTTCTCGTCGGAACAGACCCTTTGAGACGGAGCCCGTAGTACTCTTCACAGAGCCTCTTGAAGAAGACGTTGGCGAGCTCGGGTCGACAGACTCGTTGATGCGCATCGACTCGGCTGAGGAAGCTGTACCTCGCCGCTCCTTGGCCACTGGCGTACGGTCTGTCTCGTTTTCGTTATCCGTGGCCTCACGAGAAGACACGGAAGATTGGCTCGAGGCCTTGACGAGCGGCGTGGACCTGGTTGGTGCCTCGGAAGGAGCTATCGCCGGTGCCGACCTTGCGGACAGTGCCGCCATCATGCTCGAAGCATGGTCAGGTGGCGATGAGGAGGGTTTGAATACATCCGCGTGGGCCGCATCGGTGCCGACGACAGGGTTTGCCGGGCTCGAAAACGACGGCGACCTGAACGGCTTAGGAACAGGCGACGCCGACGAAGCTGGCGTGGGGGGGGCGCCCGTGGCGTCGATGCTCGTAGAAGAGCCGTTGAGAGTGTTGTTGGATCTCTTGCCCTGGATCTTCCTGCCGAACAAACCAGTGGGCGGTGAATTCTCGACGGGCATGCTGTGGCTCTTCTCGAGTGGCCTCGTCTCACTGGACAGGTCTCCCGTCTCATCCAAACGATCGACACCTTCCACATCGCCGTCTCCAGCAATGTTTGTCTCCTCACTGCTCGAGCCAACAACCGCATCGTCGTCCTCCCAGATGCCGCCTCGCCACTTCTTGTGCTCTGTGTTGAAGAATGGCATGTCGTCCCAGAACGGTTGCACCAATGTTTCGGCAACAACCTCCTTGATTCTGTTCTCGATCTGTCGTAGAATGATGGTGTATGTGATCTGTCTAGAGCTCACAATCGGCTCGATTGTCATTTCCATCTTCGGCATGCTCTGGAAAGAGAGCCAGACTCTGTTGCTGGGTGGGGGTTTGATCTTGAACAGCATATGTCCCTCGAGCTTCTTAAGGACAACTGCAAGAACAATATCAACCTCACGGACCTTGAAGCGCGCCCCAAGGTCGATGCGAACTGTGGCAGCAACTTCGATGCGAAAGTTGCCCGTGTATCGAATATCGCATTCCATCACGCACTCTCCTTCGACGTTCAAGTCCCTATGGCGTGGGTTCGTGATGATAGGTGCAGACTCGCCGGTATCGATTCTGCGGATGGCAATGTTGGTGAGAAAAGATGGCCGCTTGACACGGGCGATTTTCTTCGTGAGCTTCTCGCGGATAAAGTGCTCCAGATCCGTCGTCTTGTAGATCCCCAAGAACATCCGGCCGACCATGGCATTTAGCCACCTCGTAGACAGATGCTCCTCGGACGAGTGCAGCTTCTGAACAAGAGCAATGATGTTCTTAACCTCGAACTGCTTCGGCCTCGGCGCCTTTCTTTCAGCGCCAAAGGTCTGCTCCTGGTTGCGGAGCATGGCAAAGTAAAAGTCCTCTTTGGCCGAGCAGTTTTCCGAGAAGAGGTAAAATGGCTTGGAAAGCTGGCTGTCTGGACCGAGTTCGGCACCGTCCGTCGTCCGCGACAGGCACAGCGCATTCCTCTTGATGTACAGCTCGCCCTCGGGAGTGACGTCTCCGCCAGAGTATATACTGATGTCGTGGTGCAAGAGCGAGACTACGTGTCGGACCTCGAGTTGTTCGTCGTCGTCAAAGAGCATCAGGTGGCCATGCCTGCGGGCGCGTCAGTCAACGTAAGCGGGTATATACACCAAGTGAGCAGAGCGCGCATACCTCAGCACGACGTAAAATACGTTGCCAGCGTTCTTTGGACGCTGGCTCAGGCCGTTCCGGTTGTCCAAGGGCCCCGGAGTTGGTTTGCGTTCAAAGATGCTCCTGTACATGGTCTGATAGACGCTCTGACTCGGCGCGGCGACGGTGGTGGACCCGGTCGGGGTGGCTCGCTCGATAGGCTTCGCGTTGATCCCCATGGGCGTGTACTCTCTGCAGACGGCGAAGTAGCCCGCAGCGACGTCGTTCTCTTGGGCGGGCCGCTTCGTCGTTGTATTTGTCGCCGCTCCATCCTTGGCCATGGCTTTCTCAGCCTCGAGGGCCGTCAGGTCGTCGCCGGGCTGGACGATGGAAGCCGGGCCATCGTCGACGACAAGGTCGCGGGTTGTGTCGGCATCTTGTCGGTAAGGGAGGGTCAAATAGGCGTGGGCGAGGATGACGAAGACGCCCAAGGGCAAGAAGGTCAAACCTCCCAGGAGATAGGTGAAGATGAATCCCGTCCAGCCTCCCATGGCGCTTCACCAGGGTCACTTCGTTCCCCTTTCCTCGCTATCTAAGTCGTCACTATCTCGGTCTCGCGCGGGCACTGGTGCAGTGCTACTAGCGGATGGGTAGCAGGACGACGAGGGGATTGGGCGAGACCATCGGCGCTTGATTGTTGCTGAGTGGGAGAGACAAGAGAGAGCGGGCAAAAGAGGGAAGCTCTTGGTTTAAGATCAGAAGCAAAAGCTGCCTTTTCCCCTTCTTTTTGCTCTTTTTTTTTTCTTTTTTCTCTTCTTTGCTGCTTTGTTACACTTTGGCGAGGTGGATAGCAGATCCGCAGGACTAAATCTTGACCCGAGTCTGGATCGAGGACGGATGGAGTGGGATTGGATCAGCCAAGGGAACTGAAAAAAGTCACTTTGCAGCCTGGGGTCCAGTCAGCAGCTCGTACCCGTCATGTGAGGGCGGCTGGGCTGGGCCTTATGACAGCTGTCCACAGTAGGCGAGACAAGAGAGAGGAGTAGTTCGGTTTGGGTCGGGGAGAATGGCGGCTGCGGCTGAACAAAGAGGTAACCTTTTGGATCGATACCTTCCTAGGTATGAATTTAAACTATGAAGTGGCCTGAGGGTGAGGGAGGGAAGAGGGGGAACGTTCTCGAGTGTCACGGTGTGCCCGGCCGGATATGTACACATACTACGTAATAGTATGTGGATATACTTCGTACCTGTTACTGGTGTGGGGGGCGGATGAGCACTCCAAAGGCCCCATCCAAAAGTCACCGGGTGACCCGCAGACCGCTGTTCGTGGGTAAGTGCTGTGTTTAGGTACTTTACTCCATACTTGCTTCGCAAGAACCGGCCGGTTGAGTCGGTAATGGGCATCCCTGCGTCTTATTTACCGGTTGGTATCCTTCTACTACCCCGCGAGAAACCGATAAGAAGGGGACCCCTGGCGACAGACAGCTGTGTGTGTGAGGTCACCAAGAGCTCATCTCGCCATGACGGTTTATTTTCCCCAAATATCATTGTGATGCACAATGTCAGCAAGTTGCTGTGGGAAAAAGAAGAGAAAGAAAACACAAAGTCGTCAGTGCGTCTGATAGCTCCCACACTAAAATCGGATGATGCACCCATCCAATCCTCATGTGTTCAATTATTGCCTGCACCAAACAAGTATGAGAGCCACTACCGTCTACTCGAACCATTGACCTGCTTGTGTCGTGGCATCATACACATCCTAAACTAGATACATCGTCGAAGAATACTACAGATTGATAATCAACACCGCGACGACCGTTCCCATGGTATCATCCAGTCCATTCACAACCAAGACGCCGTCCGCACACGCATTGAATGACAATATCTGACCCCGCGTCAAATTGTCTAAACATGAAAACAAAAACGCGATACGAAGCTTCACCACTCTAGCGCGGCTCTTCCCGCCTTGGCAACCAATTCTTCAATGACCGGCTCCAAGGCATCCTTCTCCATCTTAAGCCGCGCGCTCTGTTTGACCCTCGAGTAAAATACTGGACAATCTTTGCTGTCGCAAGGGACTTCTTCCGCCGCAGGCATCGCCGAACAGCTGCGGCAGATTTTGACCACGTCCATGTACTTCCTCTCCTCCTGGCTCAACCGCATCTGTAGGTGATACAGCGACGACGGCGCATCCTTTCGGCACTTGGAGCACATGACGCCCTCGACTTGCATCTTGACGTTGCACGAGATGCACGAGGCCGACTTCAGGTACGATTCCAGTGTCTTCTTGTTGACTCCACCCCTCCCGAGCGTCTGGTCGACACGGCGGATGCGCTGCACTTTGGGCATCTCGTCGTACCATTGCCGCACGTTGGCGCCCACGAGATTGAAAATTCTCTCGAGCGGTGGGATCAGGTTCTTGGAGATGTAGTACTCGGCGTCCAGCTGGGAGTGCGAGTCCTTGAGCAGATCTTCCGGTGCCACGCAGCGGTCGATCAGTCGCGCCCCCGGAGCCCCCGTGATTACGACGTAGGGCACTCGCTCTCCGTACTGTGGCTCTGCCCGCGCATCCTCAAGCATCTTCTTCGTGCTGATAAGCGCTCCCGGTGGCGGCGGACCCTTGTCACTGTACGTCCCAAGCTTTACCTCTCTCGCGTAGCAAAAGTCCTGCACCGAAACAGACCCTCGCATGATCTTCTCGCACTGCTTCTGGAAATACGACTTGACTTCGCTGAGGTTCGCCGTTTCAAAGAGGATCTTGAGGGCCTTCTCCTCAATCTTCTGCTCGGCCGGAGTCCCGTCCCGCCTGACAGTTTCAATGCCTTTGGCATCAAAGTCAGGCTTGACTTGGTCCCTGCTCTCGTATTTGTATCCAACATACCGTTTCTTGGCCAGAAGGACGCAAGGGTGGTATACCTTTTCAAATTTGAGTTTGATCGGCCTTGGATTCATGTCCGTGATGGCCTTGACGATTTCGTTGCCAACGTCGAAGGCTTGATCTTTGGTACGGCCCTTGAGATAGACAAACAGACTGTCCGTATCACCGTAAACCACCTCGGCGCCCCACTGGTCCTGCGAGTGGATAAATGCGATGGCCCGCTCCAACGTCTCTCGGCCCGTTTGGACGATGCTGTCGGCGATTTCCGAGCATGGCATGCGGCCGGAGAAAGACGCCGAAGTGTATCCATACGTGACGTTCGCAAGAAGCTTCAAAGCCAGTTGTCTGTTGTTGAGCAGCTGCTGAAGCGTCTTGTCGTCTTTGTCTTGCTTCATTCCGCTCTTGACCATCACCCGCGTCTCCAGGATCTCGCCTAGCATCTTGGCAAGAAGAGACTTGCGAATCTCGGGCCTCACAAACATCATTCCGTTGGGTGTGATGTTGATGTAGTCCTTCAGCAGCTCAAGAAGACGCCTGTGCCTCTGGTATTCGGTGAAACCCATCTTGTTCATCCCCCGCCAGTTGACAATTCTGCCAAGAAATGTTGAGTAACAAAGGTTGTAAGCAATCAAGACGCTGGGGTATAGACTCTGAAAGTCGAGAACCAGCAGTGGGCTGGTGTAAAAGTCGCTTTGAGGCTCCATGACTAATGGGAGACACTCGAGTGCATTTTGGCCTCCAACTTGCTTCCTGCTGGGGGAGACAAGCATGAAGTTTTCCGGCTTGGCAATCCTGAACATGATGGATTCAACCTTGAACTGAGAGCCACGCGAGAAGACAGAGAAGAAGTCCACTCCCAAAAGTCTAGCCTGCTCACTGGTTCTAGTAATGAGCTCGTTTGACTCCAGTATTTGAATGTCCGTCTTTGTTCGCCCAAGGTAGTAGCGTAACATCTTGTCAAGATCCCGTTGCCTACTACTGTTATACCACTCCGTCAAGGTCTTCCAGGAGTAGTGCGGTATGCGACGGTGGAGAACGTGCCATACGACGTTCTCCATGGTGTATTGGAGCAAATTCAGTTCTCCTCGCATGCACCGCCAAATATTGATCATGTGTCTGCCGGTTACACGAATGGTCGAGGTTGTGTTGAAGCCCCATCGGTCGTTTTCCTTGCCGATGCGACCGTGAGAGTTGCTCTTCATGCGAGAGAACTCGTCGCAAAGGTCGTAATCGTATTTCACACGGGCTCTTTCGATGAGATAGCCCCATGAGCTTCCATGGACCTCGTATCCTGTTAGGATGTCAGGGTCATGGCGCCTAACAATCTCCACCATTCGGACCATTAGATCAAGCTCAGAAGGCTCCTCGACCACCTCTGCGCGGATGTATCGCCGTATCCTCGCAGCAAGATCCCCATCTGGTGATAAGACAACAACCCCAGCAAGAGTTCCACCCGTCGCTTCTTGACTGCTGCTGACGGTGCCATCCGCTTTGATGGACCAAAATATACACTGAACCTCATCCTCGTCAGGATTGGGCACCAACTTGCCCCGCGTGTTGACGTGCATCTCCAGAGCCATGGTGCTCATGTATTGTGCTTCATGCTTCACGCCGGTTGACTTTTTCTTGGGTGGGTACTTGAAACCATGCTTGTTCCTTGGGGTTGGCC
Source organism: Colletotrichum caudatum (assembly GCA_030867225.1). Classification (NCBI taxonomy): domain Eukaryota; kingdom Fungi; phylum Ascomycota; class Sordariomycetes; order Glomerellales; family Glomerellaceae; genus Colletotrichum; species Colletotrichum caudatum. Next base: position 246,459 of record MU846010.1, on the reverse strand, counting down.
CATCAATCTGGGAGAGGTAGCGCCTTGTCGCTTGAGGGGTGCCCATTATTTTTATAGCGGCAGTATCGTGTTTTCGCTGCACGGGATGCTTCTTGTTCCACCAGTCCTGAACTTCTTTGAAAGATGGCGGCGGCTGTGCCATCTCCCAGCTCCGATATGAGCACGCCTTCCCCTGTGTGTGATAGAGCAATTCTGTTTTTAGCTTATCGATTGGCACATCTTGTTTATGACCCATGCTGGCTGAGGATGTGCCAGTCGGATCAAAGTTGGCCAGGTATGGCAGAGTGTTGCTCTCGAGGCGAAACTCTCGGCCGGCATACTCTCTGGGTCGGGCGGGGACATCCTTCTCTTCGCTGTAATATGCGTCTTGGTATATCACATCCGGAATTTGAAGGCAACTCATTGCAGACATAAGTTCTTTCGGTGCAGGAGGCAGCGATCCAACCACAAATTGCCGCTTGGACGAAAATGCTCCGAGAGCTGTCTGGACACGGCTCAGCATCGTCTCTGTTCCAACCGAATTTACTGGTGGTGATGCTATTCGGACTTTCTTGGTTGAAACCGGTGTCTTGGGGTTGTTGATTGTTGTGTTTTTTGCAGCAGAGTTGAGGGAATCATGTTCTCGTGAACCTATTTCGGCGTGTTGCGAAGCTCGGGGTTGGCTCATTTGGCTTAGTCGAAGCTTGGTGTTTGGATCTTCCTGGCTTTTTACCACTGGAAAGGCCAGCTTTCGATTTGACATGAACTTTGTTCCCGTGTTCTGTGGAAGCCTTGGCGTTTCTTGGGAATTGGGCGGCGACATTGTGACTTGCTGTTTCTCAATAATTGGTCCAGCATTCAAGGCACTTTTGAGGGGGGCTTGGGACGCAGGTGTTGTAACACTAAACAGCCCTGATGACACGCTCTTGGTCCGTTTGGCCGAAGGAACCGTTGCGTCCGGTGGCGAGCTTCGTTTTGCCGATGCCGTTCGCGGGCGAATTGAATGAGTCTCTCCTTTCAATTTGGACACAAGCCCTTCCTCTTGGGCCGTACCAAGAACATCGTCCCAAACTGGCACGGTTGGTGGGTGGCCCGTTTTCAGCCTGCTGGTACAGACACCCTCATATTGAGGAAGCGGGAGGTCGGATTGCAGTTTGTGAATCGGTCTGTTCGCAAGCAACCCTTCCTCTTCGCTAGGATTTGTAGACTCCCCGTTCGCAGGAATATCTCCTCGCTTACCCGCCGGACGCTTCTTAGCATCAACGGCACGTTTTACTGAACCGCCCTTCTTCAACTTTCGTTCCTCCATCTGAATCAGAGCCTCTTCGTCTGAATCGACAGAATGTGAACCAAAGCTGTCGGCGCCTAAATCAAGGACGCCCTGTTCGTCAACATCTATGCTGCTTGCAAGATTGTTGATGGTTGGTCCATGTTTCAAGGGCAACCCAAGGGCTGGAAGAAGATTTGCGGGATAAAGATCCTCAACGGATTGAAACGCTGTCTTGACCGTGGACTCTAGTGGCTCTTGTTTGACAAATGTCTCAAAGTTTGGCTCTGATTGATCTTCTGGGTCTTTCTCTGATTCGATAAGCTTGACGACTTCCTCCTTATACTCTGTCTCGTGGATCCATCCTTGCGGTTGCGACTCGCGTGTATTAGCAGACATGGAAATCAAGACTTCCGCTGGGAATGGGCTGCTGCAGGGATCGGCGTTGGGCATTTTCAGCTTCCGACGACGAGTCTCGTCTTTCCAGAGTCCAGCCATACTGTATACCAGTTTCACATCTGCTGGAAGCGGCTTGACACGTTCAACGAAATCATGATGAAGCCGACGCTCTTTTACCATGCGTCGGTTCATGATGTTCTGGACGCATATGTCAACCTCAACCGAGCAATGACTGACCCTGGGTAGACTCAGATCATCAAGGACCCGGGCTGGGGGGATTGTTCGGTTATGCCACAGATGTTGTGAATTCCCTTCTTCCTCAAAGGATGGAATAGGACCTCTGAAGTAAACATCAGACGCATCGAGGTAGCCACAACCGTACAAATTGTAGTCAGTCATAAACTGCAATAGGTACTGAAGATGAGCTTCGTAGGGCTGGAATTTCTTCTTCAAGATGACGCCTTGCTGGAGCAGGTCGGCTAGCCTTGTCATGACGATAGGGTTGAACATGTAAATTTTGAGGAAGAATCGGTAGCCCACGTGAAAGCCATAGAATGGGACTCCCTTGACGAGAGTTATGCGAGCGACAAACTTGGCGCTTTCTCCGTACTGGTCACGCCTATAGCTAACAGCCAGGGCATGATCAATGGACAAATGAAGACGATAGATGTATGCTCCAACTTGTTCTGGTTAGCAAAGCCTTGGCCGGAAGTGAGAATATCTTACCCTCATCAGGCTCCAGACTGCCTTGGTACTCGACGTAAAGGTACGGGAAGGCGCCGTGAATATGACCGCAGACCTTTTGCCCAGTCTCTGTTGAACCAAACACCCTGACAACTGGGACCTTCGGCCCCTTCTTCGCCTGCGCAGGACCGACATCGTTTCTCAGCTGTGGGTCATAATGCGTCGGAGTCGCTTGATAGTGATCGATGCAGTTCAGTCTCACTCGGAACAGGTCCATGATGGATAGCAAAGAGTATCATGGAGACTCAGATGGTGGGATTGGGGCGGATAGCATGATAAGCAGGAATAGGAACCAAATTGTCGTATATTAGAATCGTTTGTGCCACTCAGCGGGTGCAGCGTCGCGACAAGGTCGTGTTGTTGCAGGAACCACGCGCGTGCAGGCCCCCATGTCTGTGACTAGGACCCGCGTGATCACGTGGTTTGGGATAAGATAAGGTGCCTTGTCCGTGAAGGATCGCTGTAAGGTGCTCGAATGGCGAGCATCATGGCCAGACCAGAAGCAACTAGACGGGCACCGACCGGCTTTGACAGTTTCTTATACATTTTTTCCCGTTGAATCTTCAGATTCGAGCCGTAGAACAAATGTAATGTATCGAACGCACAACGTATGGAGCATGGAGAAAACTCAGCAACAACCTTACACTCGGTTTCGCTTGACAGGGAACATTGTAGGGAACATTGTGATTACATAATGGAAGTATGGCTTGCGCCATGCGCCCAAACTCAAAATCCCCAAAAGATGCGTCCCTCGACTTGCACACTGTATCCATAACATATCAACGAAAACACAATAGCAGCGATTTACCAAAATGCCACCACCGCCTCCCCGAAAGCCCGATCCGAAGGCTTCTGCCGCTTCGAAAGAGGAAAACATTTACATCCCTTCGTTTATCAGTAAACGTCCCTTCTATGCAGGCGAAGAAGGCGACGATCAGACAGACTACCTTGAACATCAACGTCTGCAGAAGAAGAAAGATGAGCAATCACAATGGTACGACCGCGGCCGAAAGGCGGGTCCCGCAGCCACGAAGTATCGCAAGGGGGCATGCGAAAACTGCGGCGCCATGACGCACAAGGCCAAGGACTGCCTGAGCCGACCACGTGCGAAAGGCGCAAAGTGGACTGGCAAGGACATCCAGGCGGATGAGGTCGTCCAGGATGTCAAACTTGGCTGGGATGCCAAGCGTGATCGTTGGAATGGATACGATCCCAAGGAATACCGTAACGTCGTGGAGGAGTTCAATCAGATGGAACAGCTGAGGAAGGCTGCTCTAGCCAAGGACGGGGCGGAGGATGAGCCGGACGAAGGTGACAAGTACGCCGAGGAGAACGATATGAGCAAGCATCAGAGTACAGCCACTCGTCAGCTCAGATTACGAGAAGATACAGCCAAGTATCTGGTCAACCTCGACCTCGAATCGGCCAAGTACGATCCGAAGACGAGATCCTTGGTCGATGCCGGCGCAACCGCTGACAAGGCGGCGGATCTTTTCGCGGAGGAGGGCTTCATGCGAGCTTCGGGCGACGCGAGCGAGTTCGAGAAGGCACAAAGGTACGCCTGGGAAGCCCAGGAGAAGAGTGGCGATACCACGAAGCATTTGCAAGCAAACCCCACGGCCGGAGAATTCTACCGGAAGAAGGAGAAGGAGGAGGCGGAAAAGAAGCGAGCCGAGCAGGAGAGGAAGCTCAAGGAGATGTACGGCGACAACTCGCAATACGCGATGCCTGAGGAGATGAAGAACCTCATCACAGAGTCTGAAAAGTACGTTGAGTACGACGAAAGCGGTCTTATCAAGGGTGCCCCCAAGGTTATCGCCAAGTCAAAGTACCCCGAGGACGTCTACATACACAACCATACATCGGTCTGGGGCAGCTGGTGGTCCAACTTCAAATGGGGCTATGAGTGCTGTCACTCTGTGGTAAAGAACAGCTACTGCACCGGGGAGGAGGGCAAGCTGGCCTGGGAAGCATCGGAAAGACAGCGGACCGGTGCCATCTTGGCTCAACAAGAGAAAATTCCGGATGCTCCCGTGGTTGACAAGCCGGACGAAGAGCCCCCGGTCAAGAAGCCTGCGAGCAAGCGCACAGCGGAAGAAATGATGGGAGGTGTCACGGAGGAAGAGATGGAGGAGTACAGGAGGAAACGGACAGCCGCGAACGACCCGATGGCAAAGTTCCTGGGCAAGGATGAACTGGTTTGAGGTAGACTACTTAGGTTACTTGCATTCGACAAACATGATACCCATTTCCCTTTCAAGTTCGCGTGCTTGCATGCAAGAGTATGTCTTGGTTTGGGTGCCCTGAACGACAAGCAAAGACTTTTAGAACATTCATTCGTGGTATCCGTATTTGATGCAATCATTCCATTTTGCCTCTGGTGAACGCCGTGACTATGAATACCCCGATTCCCGTGGTTGGGTATGACTTCCAGCCATTCTTCCCAGAGTTTTTTGTGCGACCAATCCTTAGCATAAGTGGTGATGCATTTACTCCTCATCCTCCTCCTCCTCGTCACCATCACCCTTCTCGGCGGCCTTGGCCTTCTTTCTGCGGACACGGCCAGGACGGCCACCACCGAAGGGCGAGGTAAGGGCGAAGTCAATGTGCTTCTGGGAGTCGAGACGGACGATAAACGAGGGGACGTTGACGATCTGCTTGCCGACGCGGATGTGTCTCTGGCGGATGAGGACACGGGCGTGGTGAATGGACTTGGCGAGGCCGAGCTTGTAGACGCAGGTCTGGAGGCGGCGCTCAAGGAAATCCTCGACCTTGAGGGCAAGGACGTAATCGAGCTTCATGCGGGACTCGTCGAGGACACCGACGCGCACGAGACGGCGGATGAGGGCATTTCCCTCGAAGAGGCGCTTGGGGTCCTTCTCGTCAAGGGTCAAAAGCTGACTGCGTGGTATGTTAGCGGAAACGGCTCACAGGCGGCGAACGCGGCCTTGAACATACCGGGCAGCACGACGAATCTTGGAGAGGGTAAGCTGGACACGCCAGACCTCACGCTTGTTGCGGAGACCGTACTCGCCAACGAGCTTCAACTCGGAGTCCCTATCATCGTATCCAAGTCAGTTGTTGAATTCGCGACGTAAACAGAGCAAGCTCTAGTTCAGTGGCCGGAGAATACTGACAGACGGGCAGCCTCGAAGGGGCGACGGGGGACCTTGGAGGTCTTGGAGTAGGTGAGACTGTTGCGCCAGCTGTTAGCATCCTCATGTTCTCAATTGCAACATGCGCAATGAGGCTTGCGATCGATTGTTACTTACGGCGCCATCTTGCCTTGTCCTTCGGGTTAGTTGGTTGTGACGAAGAGCAAGAGACCAATGTAAAGATTATTTTTGGTTTGGTGAGATAATAACTAATGTGTGGGCAAAGAAAGAGCAAGTCGTCACGTGCTTTGGGTAAAAAAACTGATGTAGCCGAAGATTAACCGAGATCGCAGGGAAAGACCGGCCGTGCACAAGCCTTCCCGTTTCCGGGTCGGCCTAAAAAACAGCTCATTTCTTGGGAGCAAGACGGCGTCCCACTGCGGCAGGGGCGGGCTTCGGTGTCGGGGTCGAGGTCGGAGTCCTCCTCCATCTCGGATTCATGTCTCTTCCGTGGCTGTTGCCATAGTGTAGGAGGATGAAGTAGGAAAGTGATAGGCAACAGAGATCAAGTGAAATTCTTTCACCTCTTCTTCACTTGTTTGAAAAGGTCTGTCTACTTAGGTAGGTAGGCCAATACCTGGAGAAGCACAGGGGATAGCAACCGGCAGGGTGAATCAGAGACAAGTCAGTATTCATATGGGAAGGATGGGAAGGCAGCCGGACAAGGAAAGTTGAAGGTCACCATTGGGGGTACTGTTGCTTCGTTTGGATCAGGTGCTTAACTGATCTGTAGAAGTCACCACGAAATGATTTCAAATTGATGCTATTCCAAGATGCCTACGGTACTAGGTCAAAAGTCTGGTCAATCAGAAGCTATAGCAGGTGGTTGAGACACAGGGCCTTTGGTGGTGCACTGTGAAGTGACTCCAGTAGTATGGGTCCCCTCTTCGACTCTTGGTGGGTTATCCTTTTTGGTGTGGCCAGATATGCGCCACGGCATTGCTTAGCCACACCTGTCATAAGCACAGCCCTTCGGCCGTTACATAATCGTTCGAGCGCATTCGGGGAAGGGCACTGCACGTGATACATAGGGGAACATCGGGAAAGGACCCGCTAGTCAGCCCTCACTCCTTCCCACAGCCATTTTTTTCCTGGTCCTGGGACTTGATTCTATCTCGACTTGCTTCACCATCACCAAATCGCCCACACGACAACCACACCGGCAAAATGGGTCACCCAGCGGGTCTTCGCGCGGGAACGCGCGTACGTACTGCCCTGCCCCGAGATATTATTGTTGCATTTCGACCGGATTGCTGACGGTTTTGGCGTTGCAGTATGCGTTCAGCAGAAACTTCCGTGAGAAGGGTATGATCAAGCTCTCCACGTACCTCCGCGAGTACCGGGTTGGCGACATTGTCGACATCAAGGCCAACGGTGCCGTTCAGAAGGGGTAAGCGAATTCCCGCCCCTCGAAGAAATAACCAACATGCGACAAGGACATCTCAGGGGAAGGGTGGTAGTTTTTCGCTTGGGAGGGGATGCGCGCACACAAATGGCTGACATGTCGGAATTGCAGTATGCCTCACAAGGTCTACCACGGCAAGACCGGTGTCATCTACAACGTCACCAAGTCCGCCGTCGGCATCATCATTTACAAGAAGGTGAAGCACCGCTACATCGAGAAGCGCATCAACATCCGCATCGAGCACATCTCGCCCTCCCGTTCGAGAGACGACTTTCTGCGCCGCGTCAAGGAGAACGCTGCGCTGAAGAAGCAGGCCCAGGCCGAGGGCAAGGCCCTCCAGCTCAAGCGTCTCCCCCTCATGCCCCGTGAGGCCCGCACCGTCGACTTCAAGGAGAACAAGCCCGAGACTGTCACCCCTCTTCCTTACGAGACAACGATTTAGAGTGTCTTTTGCGGGGGTTGGCGGTTCTTCTTTTGCATGGGGGTGTTTACGTGAGGAACGAAAAAGGATTTCTAGCATGGAAAGGCATCACATCACGTTTTCGGCAACGTCCATAGGGAATGGAAAAAAAATGGCACATCGTCGTTCACCCCTACATGAGGGGGATGTCACCCGTGCGACCCGTTGGCCACTACATGGTCATGCCGCGACGCTTCATGGTCGTTAGCCTGAGCCAGGGCATGTAACGGATTCCGGTGTCTAGGTGTTGTGTGTTCGTGGGAATCACGGTCATTCCTATTGCATACGAAAGCCAGGCGAATCGTTTGCCCGTCGGGCCCTCATGATACCCTCAGTTGCATGAAGAACAAGACGTTGTGAAATACTTCAACTGTGTTGCTGAGATGCGACCGTCCATTAGATTAGGTACCTATGTCTGTGTGAAAAGCGTAAGTTGCTGTACAATATCCAATTTACGCTGTACAAAGTGTTCAAGTATTGGCCCTTATCTGCCTCATCGTCTCCGACGACCGGCCAGATCATGCACGAAGCTGCACTGCACGTCTTCTGCCGATGATCAGTGTCCAATAACCTTGGCTAAATGCGCCGAACGCTGTTATAGAACCCCAAATTGGCACTGGCCGTATTCTCGGTATGTGTCCTAGCGACTAATAACACGAGCTTGTCGGTTCGCACCCTGATACACTAAGTCGTGTTTCCACGAATGCGTTCCAGAAGCACACCCCTTGTGTTTTACTTTGGCTTGGTATCCGCCAATCATTTGCATTTGTCACTCGGGGTGCTTCATTGACTGTTCGCCATCGTCTCTCAATCTCATATTAGATCGAGCGCAGCAAACGGGTATTGAGAGCATGCGCAGGGGCTTTTGGGGGCCGACTTTGGCTGCTGAACCCCACCATTATCGTCATCAGACCAGGCGTCGGCCTAGAGCTTTGGGTGCTTGGCCCGCCGCTGGGACGCTAGAGGGCACGCTGACACTGTCGCCTCCGCCGGATTAGCATTGTTCCATGCTTTTCATGCCCAACTAGCCCCAAACTAAGCCGGATCGCAAACGACGTCTTGGCGCAATCCCCCGGAGCTTGCGCATGTTGCAGAACCCAGCCACACTTGAGCTTCTCCAAACATTTGAGAAGCTTGGTCAACGCTGACGACTCTTTCCGCCTCTTACACTTGGCACGGAAGACGCATTCGATCTTCTCTTTGTCAAATTCAACTGTCCATTCATTCATTCCCAAGCACCCTTCCTGTGCATCCCAACGATATTCGGGCAGCTTTGCGTCCGCGTGGAGCTCTCTCCTCAAAGCCGCGGGGAGACGTCATTTCCTCGAACCATCCGAAACCCCCCATAACCGCCATCCACCTCCGACAACACCCAGCGACCCCGCGTATAGGATATTGCCAAAATGGCCGCCGTGCCCGATACCAGGCACACAAAGTCCGTTTTACTCCTGCCCATGAGATCTGGCAGTCCAAGGCTGGATGTTCAAGTCTCTGCGACGGTGCACTGACTCTGTTTTCAAGGACCGATCAGGAGTTGGCGATCAACATCAAGAAGGCAACGAACCCCGACGAGACCGCGCCGAAGCGGAAACATGTCCGCAGTTGCATCGTGTATACCTGGGACCACCGGTCGTCCCAGGCCTTCTGGACAGGGATGAAGGTGTAAGTGTGACACCCCTGTAAGTGGGAGGCTTCGCTGACGAGGACGCATTGCAGCCAGCCCATTCTCGCCGACGAGGTTCAGACGTTCAAGGCCTTGATCACGGTTCACAAAGTTCTTCAGGAAGGACACCCCAACACCTTGAGGGAGGCAATGGCGCAGAGGGGCTGGATTGACAGCTTGAACCGTGGCATGGCTGGAGAAGGAGTTCGAGGATACGGCCCCCTGATCCGAGAATACGTCTACTACCTCTTGGCGAAACTCTCCTTCCACCAGCAGCATCCCGAGTTCAACGGCACGTTCGAGTACGAGGAGTATCTGAGCTTGAAGGCCATTAACGATCCCAACGAGGGCTATGAGACCATTACCGACCTGATGACACTGCAAGACAAGATTGAGCAGTTTCAGAAGTTGATCTTCTCGCACTTCCGTCACGTTGGCAACAACGAGTGTCGGATTTCCTCTCTGGTCCCCCTTGTGCAGGAGAGCTACGGTATCTACAAGTTCATTACAAGCATGCTGCGTGCCATGCATTCAAGTAGGCGCCCACAGCCCCTTTGATTGATGGCAAAGACCCGCTCTGCTAACTTGACCCAGCTACTGGTGATGTTGAAGTGCTCTCGCCTTTGCGTGAGAGATACGATGCTCAGCACTACCGCCTTGTCAAGTTCTATTACGAGTGCTCGAACTTGCGCTACCTGACCAGCTTGATTACGATTCCGAGGTTGCCGCAAGATCCTCCCAACCTTTTGTCGGAAGACGATGAGGCGCCTGCGTTGCCGGCCCGCCCAAAGCAGGAAATTGAGAGACGCCCGACCCCGCCTCCTGAACCAAAATCCCAAGAACCCGACGACATCTCCGAGTTCTGGAAGAACGAGCTGGAGCGCCAGAACCGGGAGTACGAGGAGCAGCAGAGGGTGCTCGAGGAACAGCAACGGAACCAGATGATGATGCAGCAACAGGCGCAAGAACAAGCTCAAAGGGAGTTTGAGGAGCAGCAACGCAGACTGGCGGAGCAGCAGCGACGTGAACAGGAGGCCTTGATGCAGCAACAGCTGCAATATCAGACTCAGGGTCGACTCGCGGAGCTCGAACAGGAGAACTTCAACGCCAGAGCACAGTACGAGCGGGATCAGCTGATGCTCCAGCAATACGACCAGAGGGTTAAGGCATTGGAGGGAGAGCTGGCTCAGATCCAGGGTCACTTTGGCCAACAAATCTCGAGCAAAGACGACCAAATCAGAGCTCTTCAGGAGCAGGTCAACACGTGGCGCACGAAATACGAGGCCCTTGCGAAACTCTACTCTCAGCTTCGCCACGAGCATTTGGACCTGCTGCAGAAATTCAAGTCTGTACAGCTGAAGGCTGCCTCTGCACAAGAAGCCATTGAACGCCGGGAGAAGCTAGAACGTGAGATCAAGACGAAGAACCTCGAGCTTGCGGACATGATCAGAGAAAGGGATCGTGCCCTTCACGACAAGGATCGCTTGGCAGGGGCAAACAAGGATGAGGTTGAGAAGCTCAAGCGCGAGCTGCGCATGGCCCTTGACCGGGCTGACAACATTGAGAGGAGCAAAGGAAACGAGCTCTCAACGATGCTGTCCAAGTACAACCGCGAGATGGCTGACCTCGAGGAGGCTCTGCGTATCAAGTCTCGAGCTCTAGATGATGCCCAGGCGAAGCTGAGGGATGGCAGCTCGGACCTGGAGCAGCTTCTCCGCGACAAGGAAGAGGAGTTGGAGGTGTACAAGGCGGGCATGGATCAGACCCTTATCGAGCTCAACGAGCTTAAGCAGAACCAGGGCGACACGGACACTGTCATTGACGGACAGATAGATGCCTTGATCATGGCCAACCTCGACAAGATTAACGACATCATTGACTCCGTGTTGCAGTCGGGTGTGCAGAGAGTAGACGATGCGCTCTACGAGTTGGACTCCACGATGCAAGCCGGAAACCAGAACGCCTCGCCATCATACGTATTGTCTCAAATCGAGAAGGCTTCGTCGAGCGCAATGGAGTTTGCCACCGCCTTCAACAACTTCATTGCCGATGGCCCCAACGCCACGCATGCGGAACTGATTAAGGCGATCAACGTTTTCGCGGGCGCTATTGCCGATGTCTGCAGCAATGCCAAAGGTATCACTCGCCTGGCGACCGATGAGAAGAAGAGCGACTCCTTGATGAACGGCACGCGGCAGTCCGCTGCGTCAACCGTCAAGTTTTTCCGCGGCCTCCAGAGCTTCCGTTTGGAGGGCATGGATCCCATTCAGAAGACCGATGTCGTCATCAACAGCAACAACGACGTGCAGATGAACTTGCAGAAGCTCAACAAGCTTGTTGAGACGTTTGCGCCGAACGTGGGCAAGCTCGCAGGCAAGGGCGACTTGGGAGACATTGTCGACCAGGAACTTAGCAAGGCTGCCGATGCTATTGCTGCTGCTGCTGCTCGTCTGGCCAAGCTCAAGAACAAGCCGCGTGACGGCTACTCCACCTACGAGCTCAAGGTGCATGACGGTATCCTCGACGCAGCCATGGCCATTACCAACGCCATTGCACAGCTGATCAAGGCTGCCACCGTGACCCAGCAAGAGATCGTGCAGGCAGGACGTGGCTCGTCCTCGAGGACCGCCTTCTACAAGAAGAACAATAGGTGGACTGAGGGTCTCATCTCGGCTGCCAAGGCAGTCGCTGGTTCGACCAACACCCTGATCGAGACCGCAGACGGCGTCTTGTCGAACCGCAACAGCCCCGAGCAACTCATTGTGGCATCCAATGACGTTGCGGCATCCACCGCCCAGCTCGTCGCCGCCAGCAGAGTCAAGGCGGGCTTCATGTCCAAGAGCCAGGAGAACCTCGAGCAGGCCAGCAAGGCCGTCGGCGCTGCCTGCAGAGCGCTCGTGCGCCAAGTGCAGAGCATGATCAAAGACCGCAACGCAGACGACGAGTCGGTCGACTACTCTAAGCTCGGGGCCCACGAGTTCAAGGTCCGGGAAATGGAACAACAGGTACGCGATTTCTGCTTGTGCGATTCTGCCGAATGTCTCAAGACGCCTCAGTTGCAGCTGCCTCGTCCTTGGCAATTGGCGCTTGCCCTCCGAGTAGTAAAGGGGAAATATGCTAATTTATGCCGCGCTACTTTGTTTAGGTCGAGATCCTACAACTGGAGAACGCCCTCTCGGCCGCGAGACACAGGCTGGGAGAGATGCGCAAGATCTCCTACCAGGAGGACTAGATACGGCTTACGCCCGTCATCATTTAAAGTCGGATCCCATGGGGTGAAAAGAGGCGGGCAGAACTCGTTGGATTGTGGAGCCGACTCATCGCATCCTAGTGTTTGGTCGCTTATTCTCTCTCCTTCCTCAAGGAGGCGTTTATTTGTGTATCTTTCTTCGAGGGATCTCCCCCTTGCTACCCATTGCGGACTGGGGGAAACATCGCGGGCTAGTGGCGGGGTCTCTTCTCGTGGTGACTTTATAGTTCTATCTCTTTCGACGTTATTAACATGCGTGATCATTTACGATATTCCACTAAAATCAATAATCGGGGATCTTTTAGCCCTAACACTACCCCCAATATCTATTGTTCCCTCCCGGCTTTCACAATCTTACTTCTCCGGTATCATGGCCGGAATGAGGGGTCTCAGGTTTCGAGTTTACGAGTAATCTAATTTGCAGGTCCGGTCAAAAGCCAAGGCTCGTGATACATGACGAGGAAACGCCTATGCAAAATGGTTCACGAAACACAGCTGGGCTTTGGCGGATGCCGCTGTTGAGGAGGACAAGAACGATGCGACACTTGGGCATCACCCCTCTTCTCCGGGTTTATTGACACGGCGTCTGATAGATTCCAGGTTGGGGAAGCCGAAACGGACGTCTACCAGACACCCCTCGCCAAGGTATCTTCCATGGGAGCCGAGTGCTCACGCAGCGCCGGAACCGCTGGGATGCTTTGAGCCAAGGTTGTCCCCCCGACTCGGCGGGATCCTCGCAAACCGCGGGGGCCGTGCAGGGAGGAACGTTTCGTCCTGCCTCCTGGTAATTGGGACCGTATCGGACCGTATCGTGAACCGAGACCCCCCGCCCCCATTCGGCCCGTTCTTGATAACTTACTGCCCCGTCTTCTGCATGGGGGTCTATCAACGGGCCGTTTTGCTTTTATCACTTGGACAACTCTTTTTCACGCTTATCCCTCTGTTCGCTAAAGATGTCCTGATCGGACGAAGGGAGGGAGGGGGAAGTGTTCCCAGGCGGTTCTTTTGGTGCCGGGCACGGAGCCGGAGGGAAACGTGGCGCTCCGGGGCCATCCATGGTTCCGTTCTGGCTCCTTCAAACTCTGTCGATGCATGGTATAGACTGACAGGGCACCACCAGTCTCCAGTAGGCCCCAGACCCGTCGCCTTCGCCCTCCGTTTGTCCCCTGGCCCCTGGCTAGTCTTGGTGTGTCATTCGTCTACTCCGCGTCTAGGTAGTAGGGGTGGCGGGGCGAGGATAGGCCCGAGCATCAATACTGGCAGCAGGCTGTGGCAATCACCATTGTTGTGATGTCGCCGCGGTTGGTCGGGGCCTCTTTCTTGACAGGACATGGCTCACTGACACTGTGGGTTGGACCAGTTCGGCGAACAGCCCTGGTGCTAAGTCTGCGGATAGGCAAGTATGACACTTGCCCTGTCGCGGGGCCTCCGAGGACCGCGATTCGCGATCCGCGATCCACGATCGACCGCCGGGTTCTTTGTGAAGAATGCCTGTTTTGTTGAGTTTGATGCTAGCTAAGTCTCCCGAACCTTGCTCACAAGTTTGTCTGCTTGCTCAAGACGCAATATGTAGCTTAGCAGCTATTATTATCTAGAGTGGACAGGCTGTTTGCCCAGCTTTCTGACATGGTGCCGTGCCAACGCCCTCGTTTCCTCCTAGACCTCTCCACCATGCTTTACCCCTCCGATCCTGGTCTCTTTACCCTACTCGGGGAACAGAGAGTTATTTGGTCCCGAAGCTGGGCCGGGTAAGGGGGGCGGTCAAGAGTTTGTCGTGGGAGCTTCAGAGTGCAAAGGATCGGGGCAAAGGATCGTTGTGTCGAGGAGTTACCGCAAGTGATCTGATCAGGATAAGACCTAGTCATGGCCGTCGGCTAAGAGATCAGAAGGCGCCTCTTCCGCGGGTTGCTGGCATCAGAGGTGGACCTGGGCCGTTGGAGATTTTCGGAATGCAACCTATCATTGACCCTTCGCAACAAACAGATCGCCGCGGCGCCACACATGTATACGATATCTCTTAATCACGAGCCTCTCAAGCGCGGCCGTACATCCTGCCAATCATCCTCCATAAGAAATAGCGCGCGTCCGGCGCATATGCCAGAGCCTTCGTGTGATGGGTTTTCATTGGTAAAGTAGCCCCGTTCGTATTCCGAGGGCGGCACAGTCTACCCTGTTGGCCAAGGACAAACAAACTGCGCTTTGGCCCATGTGGACAGCGCGCCTAGCGCGAGTCTGCTGCCTATCAATGAGCGGTGTCAATGTGATGCGCTTGCTCGTGGGAGATTGCAAGCTTCTCTGCGTGCCGCTGTTTTCGGCTGTATATGAATCTCAATCCCAACTCGGAGGCCATCAGATCGAGAGTTCAATTCTCGCCTGGACCAATGGCTCTTCTGCTGATAACCGGGTGACAGGGTTTGAGTGATCGGTGTAAAGTAGCCGTGTCGAAACGCAATGCGATCCAGGGTAGGGCAGTACTTCACATCGATTTTCGCTCGACCAATGATATGCTAGTAGATAGCATAGAGCCCTGATTGCCAACTGTATCCGTATAGGCGAACTTGAAATGTAGGCCGCGGACCAGGAATATTCCAAGAAAAAGAGGACATTGTCGTCTGCCTCTTGACCTGCACGAGTCACCCTCACACTGCTCTAGCGTAGGGAAATACGGACCATGCGGCACCACGTTCTAGGTTCACACCTGTCCTTTATGGCTCCGCGGTCATGCGGTGTATGGCTGTCACTATTTTCGACTGGTAGGCTGGCTTGGCAAGGAGATACGGGGCTGTATCAAATGCCGGGTACAAAGAATTTGGGCGGCTATTGGTCTGTAGTTCGATAGATTCGCAACCATAAACTCCGCTGACGACGCAATGGGCAGAAAATAGGCGCCACTAGAAGGCCGCGGTCGTTGTGCCTGACCTATCGGATGGCACTCTTTGGATCACAGCTAGATCAACCTCTATCGTCTTCGATCCTCAATCCGCCACATAACGTGATTAGATTGACAAATCAGCATGGAGGCTTCTGCTTCGAAAAGACTTACAGCGAATCAGTACCAGAAGAGAGCCACAGTAGCGACACTCCAATGCTGGAGGACGTACAGTTTGCCGTTTACAGTAAAGGACTAGCGGGTGTTGGGGCGCTTAATGAATCAAAAAGGGCCGCGCGCATGGCCTTCAGAGATATCCAGACGTCTTTCAAGTGTCATCAACATCCGCTTCTCTCGGGTTAACAATATGTAATGTCGGTGAGAGAAGGGGTTCGTATTGATCTGCTCAGGATATTACCTACCTAGGTAGTACCTGCGTAGACCGGAGGTTGGCACGATGCATTCTGAGGTAGGCTAAATAGATTGAATGAAGACACCGATTATCTTTTGTCCTTCCAAACTGTTCAGTCCTGCCGCATGTTGTAAGTTGGGGAAGGTGGGGGGAAACACCCTGGCTGGTCCTCTTGTCGGAGCTGAGGCAGGCGTGGTGACGTAATCATCTCCTTCGCGCCGTTCGGGGTAAAGCTTGAGGAAATAGCATCCGTAAAGAAGAGTAGAAAAACATTAACTACCTAGCTAGCAGGTATGAAGTAGAAGAGCAGGAGGGGCTGCCTGTACGTAGTAAGCAAACCAGCAACGGCTGTATGGGGCGAGGACAAGGATGAATATACGCCAAGGGATAGATAGATGCGCATCCGACCTTGGAATCGAGTCCGAGTCATCAGCTTTTTCTGGTAGGCTTTAGGTAGGCAGGTAGATAGGCAGGTAGCACAGGTAGCGTGATCCAACCAACGCTCTCTGCCTTTTCCACTGCAGCGCTGTGTCACCCTTGTCTTCGACACCCCTGAACTGGCTGTAAGATACACACACCCCTCCCCCACCTCAGCATGCCGTATGTGTTGTTGATCTTACCGGATTAGAAAAAATGTTTGCTTGCGCGGCTCTGGCATTGGCCGTTTTCTTGTTGCGGTCAGCTCGCCCAATCCTGCATAAGTGGTCGCGGAGAAGGTACCAACCCACCAAGGCGGAGCTATTTTCGGTAAGTAGACATGTCACGAGGAGGCGCAGAGGAACGGGGTCAGTTAGGCAGGCTCGCGGCGCACTTGCTTCTGTTTCCTTTGATTCTCGGAAGCATATGTAGACGGTTCCTTGCATCATTCCCACCTGCCCGGAAAGGCGAGGCAGGCTGGTTGAAAGAACTGGGGGAGGGGACCTGCCTCCCCGCTTTGTACTATGTACAGCCAAGGGTCCAGATGGGACGACTTGTGGGGCCATACAGGGATCACCGCGCCATGGCCGAGCTAGTTCGGCTTGGTCCATATGCTAATCTTGACGACCCTCGTCGGCTCTCACAACCACCCATGGGACGTCCGTGTGAATACTACCTCCATTTGCTTCTTCCTGCATCTCTCGGTAACCAATCACAATCCTTCCACCCCAACATCGTCTGTTGGGGCATCTTTCCTAGTTGAAAAACTTGTGTTGTTTGCTCCTCTCTACATACCGAGTAAGTATTCCAACACCAATTTCTCCTCTCTCCGCTCCCTTCACTTCCCTCATTGACCGGCTTGAACCTGATTGTCAACTTGCACAAGTTCCAGTCACGCTCATGACTGTAATCTAAAGACGAAAACTACTGTTCTACGATTTTTTTAATAGAATAAAGAAAAAATATGTTTTGCGAAACACAGTCTGCTTTGGGTACCTAGGCTTAATTGAAGCAGCCACGTGGACGGTTGAAAGCCGGCGAAAGGAGTACAGCATAATCCCGAATCCCTTTAACCCTCCAGCACACCACTCCGTTATTTGGAATGCACCCCCGTACACTCGAGAGGCGACCAATACGGACTCTGCTGAAGACCAGCGGCTTGTTTGACCCGGCCCACAATGACCCGGCGTCAGAAGACTCTCGTTGGTTGGGTCGGTACAGCTAGACACGTATGAGAGCCGGGAAACAGACATCTACATGACGCGAAAGGCCTCTGGCTGACATGATGCGCCACACCACAATCCCTTGCCCAACCTTACCCAGACGGGGCCATACAAGCGAAAGCCTCGTTACGTTGTCTTCGTCAAGGTGGTGTCGTCCTTCAACCCCTCCACTTTGCCTTTCACGTGGCTTTCTTCGACTTCGAAACTCGATTCGCTCACTTGACGAAACAGCTCATCGAATGCTTGTTCGTCAAACTGAGATAACACAGCTGGAGACACCGTCATGTCGAACGAGTCGGCACTCCAAATTGACGATCCATGTGTATCCAGGCTGGTGGAATCTTGCAGGGAGAAGGCCTCGAGACCGTGTATTTTTTCTTGTTCGGGGCTGGGAAAAGCGTTGCAGGTCTCGTTGAACGAGCCGCCAACCATCGGTAGCCAGTGATGAGGCGTGCGCCCGCCAATGTAGCTTTTTGCTGGAAAGCTGGATGCATCCAAACCGTTCATCATCGTCTGCGAGATCACTGATGGGCTTTCCAGAGGATTGGCGTGTGCTTGCGCATGTGCTGTCACAAGTGATGAATATGGTGGTGGGCTGGCAAAGAATGACATGTCAGTTGGCGAAAAGAAGTCTGGCTTGGCGTCGAGGGTCGGGCGGTGATGTCCAGTTGTTCGAGGGTGTGTCGAAGCATGTTGGTAATTGCCCAGCTCGCGTGGCAACATCCAAGTACCGGCTTGCTGCTCCTGGTTACCAGTGGCGGCAGTGACGTAGAGATTTTCTCTGCCTCCTTGGTTTTGATACCCTAATAGGCGTCAGCTATGCTCTCGCCCGTCATATTGCGACTCACCTGGATCATAGTGATAGACTGTGCAGTGATCATAGATCTCCTGCTGGTTCGTGACTGCAGAGACTTTGACCAGTGGCATTGGCGCTCGCACCAGTTGCCCGTGTGTATTTCTCACGCAATAGGCCGCTTGGAACTGATGAGGACGACCACACTCGGAAAGAATCCATTGTCCGGGAGGAAATGCAGCCGAAGAGGTAAGGAGGTCAAGATGGTGCCGAGGTAAGACCTCATCCATGCCCTGTACTCTCAATACGACGCGGCCCTCGGTCGAGGAAGGTTCATCATTTCGAGACATAACGGGCGACAAGCAAGAAATAACAGGGATGCAATAGCTCCAATAGACGGCTCCGAAAGAATTGGTGTAAGCAATTATGCAGATGCGGGAGAATCTTGGGCATAAAGGCTAAGGGCAGATAAATGTTTCTTCCGCGGGGATCATAGATCAAGCTAGCCGTAGGACAAAACACAAGACGAAGGAGAGGGGGCATGCCAGGAATATAGGAACAGATTATCCTTGGCCGAGTGCACTGGATGACATGCATGCGTTATAGACTACCTAGGTAAGTCGGAGAAAGCCGTTTTGCTGGGGGGGTATGGCATCCGTACAAGATGATCTCTCTCGTCCAAGGCTCCGTGGGGACAGACGACAATTGCAAACGTGATTGGGAGCGGGAAATTCCCGGCTGACCACCAATAGCAATGCAAGCATACTGTCAAACTGTGAACAAGCAGTTTGGAGAGCTGGTAAGAGTCTGACCATCGTGATACGTTAATTTACGAAAAGACGTAGTTGCAGGAGAACATCGGGCGATTTCATGCTCTCGATCCAGAGCTCTGGATTCACAAGTCAGATGGCAACGGCCTGGCACGGGCTTCTGAGGCCGGCTTGTTCCTTGCACAGGCCACGCCGTCATCTCGCCTGTACCGGCGCGATGGTGTTGACAGCCGCCCAAGGGAATTATAAGCGAGAACAAAAGACACGTGCGTTGGTCGCTTTCAACCTGCGATACACAGATCGTACAATGCGCTTGCGACAGGGAGTCAGAAACGCCGAAGTCGTTAGGAAAATGACTGATGCGTAAAAGTTGCCAAGGAACAACTGCCTAACTACCAGGCGACCTGCCTCGAAAGTCTGTACAACCATGCACGCTCAAGTAACGTATCATGGCAGAGAGAGAGAGAGAGAGAGAGCAGAGGAAAATAGAGAAGTTCCCACTGCCTTCGGTGCCGGTATCGCAAGGTGGGTAACAATGCAAACTCCATACTGCCTACTTAGGTAGGATTTGGAAACATGAAGTGTAAAACCCCGGAGCAGATTCCATGTTGAAGCTGGAGCTGACGTGGGGTTGAGTGCTGTCATGGCGTCCTGGATGCCGCCTCTTGGTTCCAGTCACCAACCGTATTACATGTATGTGATTTAGTAGGAATAAGGTGCTTTGGAGGTAGGTAAGTAGGTAGGTAGGTAGATAAGGATGCCACAGACATCTGTGGCAGGAAGCCATGTCGATGGAAGCGAAAGAAGGCTGCAGAGGCAAGTGTCAGTACTTGTCGAGAATCCAAATGCTGCCGCAAGGAGCTGTAGGTGGCCGTTATCGGTCTTGGCGACAGTTAGTGGCTTGCTGCGTACCTAGACTCGGCTTGCCAAAGTCGGCTGGGGCTTGAGGTACCTGCGTCTGTAAAATGTCGCCCATACCTAGGAGCAAGCAAACCCCTCGCTCCTGCTCCCGGGGTGTCTGACCGGCTACCCGTACCCACCTACCTAGGTACCTACCTCAGTACCTACCTCTCGATACATGGAAAGCAGCCAGCCATGTGCGGTATATTACCCATATATTTACTCACTTGGGTAGGCACAGTCTACAAAACTGACAAGCAACTGCTTTCCAGGCGACTGACTATCCATGTACAGGACTTCGAAAAGAGCGCCCCCCTGCAGCCTCCCACCCTCCCAAGATATGGGTCCCGCAGAAAGAGACGCAAGACCAACCATTCCCCGGGAAATGCCATGACTCCTTCGCTTCCTGAGGGGAAGTGGCGCTTTATTCCCCGTGTCCGGTCCCTTTTCTGCCCAAAGCTCGCTGCCGATCCATGATGGCAGGGGCCAAGTAGCCTCCCTCGAATCTTTCTCTCCATCGTCCTGCTGACCACACTCGGTTGCCATCCATCAGACGCCTCATGAAAGGCTTCTTATATTTGACTACACAGATATCCCACATTGTCGTCCTCCGGCATTCTCGAACGGCCAAGGCAACTCTCTTTCAAGCTATATCTCAATTCTTATTCAAGTCTATCTCGAGGAAACACAAGACCACCAGCTATACATTCACAATTCAGGCCTACTTACACCGCCATTCGGGCTGACATCTTTCGCCTACGCCATGGTATTGACATTCAATCCTGGCCAGATTGTTGCTCGCAACATCGACCCCACACAAGTCCACCCCGAGATCCTCCACATAGTCATGCGCATTCTGGACCTTCATCTCAACGCTTTCGAGTCCACCATCGCCGTCTCTGGAAATGATTACATTGCCTTCGGCGAAGAAGGCCGGCTGTTCATGGCTTTACAGATGGGGTAAGCATTTGTCCACCGTGGTTTCTACCAACCACTCTTTCTTCGTACTGGCTTCTGACCTTTGACCACAGGCGCGTCATTTGCAAAAGTGTCATGTGGGTCAAAGACGGCATCGACACAAACAGCAACAGGTGGCTTCTTGGTCCGTGTGATAGGTTCGTCACTGGGCCACACATGATCGTCTCAGTCGATGGCATCGCTGTCGTCGTTCGAAGGCCGCCGCCTCAATTTCTCGAGGAGGTGGCTGAAGCGACAACGCACCGCCCAAACACTCCCGAGCGGGAGATCAAGGTCCCTCGTCCGCCCAACGCCTTCATTCTCTACCGCAAGGATCGCCAAGCGCAAGTCAAGCAGATGGATCCTCAAATTCAGAACAAAGGCATCTGTGAGTCTACAAGCATAACCTGCGACTTCCCTTCGCTGACATTTGCACAGCACAGCTTCTGGGAAAGGCCTGGAATGCCGAGTCCCACGAGGTCCGGGAAAAATATAGGTCACTCGCAAAAGCATACAAAGAGCGTCACAACAAACTACACCCGGACTATCGGTACACTCCACGCAAATCTTCAGAGAAGCGCGGTGGTAACCGGAGGAGTATATCAACCCAATCCGCTCGATCGGCCGACTCACCATCGAGGTGAGGTCGCGGGGATGCCCGGCGTTTGAAACAGAGAAAGAAATCACACATACCCCTACTTTGGTAACACAGGCCCGAATAGGTTCGCCTGCTTTACCAGGAGTAACGAAATGCCAAGGATGAATTTGTAAATAGCTTCAAAGTGGTCGGGGTACCCATTATAGAAACATGTCACCCTGAATAAGCAGCAGAGTATGGTGTCGGCGAGGTCGTCATGTTCATACATCATTTATTTGAGGCCCTACGTGGCGCAAAGGGCGCTATTTGAATTAGGTAGTATGAAAACCATACAGTCACTCAAAGCCGCTTAAAAACCATCGTGACTACAAACAAGTAGAGCCAGACGTGGCGCCACGCCTACGACTGATCCCTCTTCCAGTCACTGCTCCAGATGAATGTTCCGCATCTCCACTCCGTTCCTTTCTCCTTTTGCCCTGACTGTCCGAGAGGCCGGGCGCAAATGTAGAAAGACCTGCCTGCGTGATAGGTCAGCCACAGCTCTAAGGGATCTAAAATGGAGTAAAATAACCCATGACGGCCCCAAAGGGACAAAGAACGGCAGATGAGAACGGGAGAACGGGGGGGGGGGAAGCGAAACGTACCACAGTTAACACCCGGCTTCTTGGTCTGGAAGCTGATGCAGGGCTCGCCGTGCTCGCACTTTGGCACGACTCTCTTCCCCAGGTTAAACTTGGACCAAGACTCCTTGACCTCGATGGGATCAAAGACCTTTTCCGAAGTGCCGAGCCCTGACGCCGTAGAGGTGGTGGGAGAGGTTGCCAAGGGCGGTGGCGGCGGGGCGTCTGCTGTTGCTGCTGCACCTGCGGGAGGAGGGGGGGCCTTTGATGCCCCCGGGAGGGATGAGCGGCCCAGGCCACCGCCTGCGCCTGCTACGCCTGCTGCGCCTCTGTTACTTTTACTGACTATTGCCGTATCGTTCTTGGCGGGCGGAGGCTTCGAGGGCGGTTGCTTGGGTTTGAAGAAGCCCGTGAGGGTGCTTTGCTTGGATGAAGGATCTGGTTCATTGGCTTTGGTCCTCTTTGAGGAACCTCTTACGGGCGTTACTGTTTCGGATGCCCGCTTCAATGGGAATATTGTTTGCGAGGCTGGCGGCTCTGCTGAGCTTGACTGAGTAGACGCTTGGGACGCTGGTGGCCCCAAAGTTTCTCGTTGCGAGGATTCTGGGTCATCTTTCTCCTGAGACATAGTCAGCTCCAGGGAAACGAGACTCTGCGACTGCGAGTCGAAGGCGCTCGAAGGCTGGCTCGGTGAAGGCTTTCCCACGGGCTTTTTCATGAACATGTCGCGGATGTTCCGCCTCCGGTCGAATTCAGGTATGAGTCTGGCAGACAAGGGGAGAAGGTCTTTGGCTGACCACTCTCTGAGCCGTTTGCCGTCCCGAAACATGCCGACGGGGTTCATGAGGTCCAGCACAGACGTGTCTTTGCCGTCGACCTTGACAATGTCGGCCAAGTTTGCGTACACGGGGCAGTGATCTGATCCCATGAGGCCCTCCTGGATGTTAGAACCCGTGAACCAGTCCTTGATGCCGGCGGAGCAGAGGATGTAGTCAATCCGGCTGCCGTTGTTGGATGGTCGCATGTTCCTTTTTGTTTCCCAACATGTGAACATGCCCTGCCTTGTAGGATGGAAGATCCGCGTCAGGTCGTAAAGTACTGGTGTCTCTCGTCCTTCATCCCTTTCACCGGTGACTCGTCCATCAAAGACAAGATCGTTGAACAACCGCCGACTTGGCATCCCCATCCACTCCTCTACCGACATGCCCTCCTTACGCAGTGCCTCCCTGACGTTACACGTGTCCATCTCGCCACGAATCACATTCAAATCTCCAGTTAGGATGACCTGCTTCCCCGCCGCCACGAGGTTCCGCACTCTCGCGTCGAGAGCGCTAAGGTACTCAAGCCGGAAATCGTCGCGGGACGAGTCGCGCGTGGCCGGGCTGTATGTGCCAATTAGAACAAAAGCAGGGAACTCTATCACCACGCAGCGGCCCTCGGAGTCGAGCGTTGCCTCGTCCACCTCACCGGGCAGTTGGTCCCGTCGCGGGTAGCCGCCGATCTGCTGGGCCTCGGGCAGGTCGCGAAAGCTAGTAGAGGTATTAGGAGCCGGGAGAATGCCCGTAATGCCCTCCTCGGCGCGGATCGGACAACATGTAGCGTTGCGGGTGTATATTGCGACACCAGAGTATCCTGTCCGAGGAGTCAGGTCCCGCCCACCCGTTCAGAGCTGGGTAGGCTCACCTTTCTTGTGTTTGGGTAGGCTGAAAACAACGTCCCAGCCGGGGACGAGGACCATGTCATCATGCAGATCTTTACGTTGGATCTTGGTTTCTTGCATGACCACAATGTCCGCCTCCAAAATTTCGAACATTGCCTGGTGAGCTGATCAGAATCGATGATCAAACGGTGTAACCGCAATCCTGAGCGACAGACTAACCTGGAATGTTCGTTTTGTGCTCCATGGTTGGTAGCCAAACGGATTTCTAGGACATGTTAGACCGACAATGCAGCGGTGCTCATCCGAGACGATTGTACCTGATACCGTTGACTGTAGTTGGACATTTTAGCCACTATTCACCTTGGAGGTATGCCGAGGCCACTCACCGTTCCAAGTCGTGATACGTAGCCCCATACTGATGGATTTACCGTCGATACCCATAGTTTCAAGTCAAGATGATCAAGTCCACAGGCGCCAGATCGAAGTGGCTTCCAATCCCATACCCAATGTATCGGGGCGAGGTCGTCGTTGGCATTAGGGAGCGAAAGGCCAGTAACAGTAGACCGGTCCTGGAAACCCACAACTCATTCGCGAAAATCAGAAACTAGTACTGGAATAATTTTCGAATACCGAAAGCAGTTCGACGTTAAAACGTTGTGATGGGCGTACAGCGAGACTTAGACGCCCTGTTTAACGCGATATCAGTTGCCGCTCTGGAGGTGAACGCGAGCTGAAGCGCGACGTCCCGTGATCATTCACGTGATCAATACTCCCTCCTCCCTAATTTCTCTACGGGTAACCTGACATCATTTAGTCATCCCAACCTAGCCAGCCGGATGCCTAATACCTCAGGCCACCAACAAGGCCGTGACGTTCCCGCTAACCGAGCTGTGCGCCTGGCGGCCCCATACCGGAAGTTCCAAAATGACCTGACTACCGAACTTCCTCACAAATCCTCTTGAACCCTCACCACCGAGCCGCCGGCCGACCGAAACATACGAAGAACCCTCCCCCCTCCACCGACAACGAGCAACGAAAATGCAGCGTCAGATCCTCGCCGCTGCCGCGCGCGCCGCGCGCGCCCCGGCCACTCGCTCCACCGTCCAGCGCCGCTTTGCCAGCACCTCCGACAACGCTTTCATCAGGGAGCGTGAGGCCGCCAAGCACCACGCTGCCGGCACCACTGGTTCGTCTTCCTGCGCTCATACGGTCTATACGGTGTCCCTTCTTCGTGATCGGGCAAGTCAATTGAAGCCAATTAGCTCCGAAGAGAGGCGGCGGAAAGCTGAGATCAAATCCTGGAGAACAAATGGCTAACCAATTGACCACCAGCCCTATGGCGCAAGATCTCCATCTAGTATGTTCTCACTCAAACCCAGTGATCTCTCTCCCGAAGACCGAACATCACATCTGCGTAACGTCCGCTCAGGAATTTGTGTATCCATACGATGACCAGTACATTGGAAAAGGATCGAGACAATTGAGTTTCGAGCGGATGTTTGATGTGATATCGGGGGTCAGCGGGAGTCTTGTATACTGACATAATTGCTGACGAACTGCTTTTTCCCCTCACAGCGGCTGCATCCCCGCCCTTGGCCTCGCTGCCGCCAATGCCTACGTCCTCTGGAACGAGCATTGGGAGCACTGGAGCCACCTCCCCCCTCTGGAGGAGCGTCCTGAGTACTCTTACCAGAACATCCGCACCAAGAACTACCAATGGGGCAACGGTGACAAGACCATTTTGTGCGTATTCTCACCCTCCTAGCAATCGTTCGGACTCGCACTTTGGCGGCATGAAAGTGGGGAGCCCGGAGACGTGACTAACACTCCAAACAGCTGGAACGACAACGTCAACTACCACAACCCGGACAAGGCTTAAATGCGCCTTGCATCGCAGCGCAACCGGAGCGAAACACGGCATAGTCAAAGTAGGGGATAGGGGGAGCGATCCTTTAGACTTGGGGATACACGCCTGTTGAAGGGTAGACCATTCTGTACATTTTCCCTATGTCACAGCAATCGAGAAAATGCGGTTCTTTGAAAAAGGAAACCTCATCAACAGTACTGACGGTTAACCCACGTGAAACGCTTTGATTTTGTATATTCCTCTCTTTATTCCTGCCTCCATGGGGTGGTGTAAACGAGCTCATATAGAAAGGGCAGCCGCTTCCTTGCGTAAAGCTACATAAGCCGCTGCATAATCCGCCGCCAGGACTTTGTCACCGGCGACCTTCATAATGGTGGCCTTCTTAGCCATCATTTCGCACTGCCGCGTAATGTCCTCGATGCTCGAGTAGTGGTCAAAGGCCTTTTCGATCGCCCCCGTGGCCCGGGTCAGATACTCCCTCCGCTTGGCCGACTGCGGCGCCATCTTCCCTGCCATGCCCATGTGGGCGTCGGCGAGATACGAGTATAGCTGCCCGCTCAGAGCAGCAGAGTCGCACTCGAGACTTCGGGGGAGGATGGCCGTAAGAAGCTCCGTGGAGGCCTCGAACTCTCCCAACGAGGTTAATATATTTGCGATAGCGCCGACAGCCTGCCATAGACACGAGACCAGCCTTGCTCGCCAGGCCATGCTGGCGGCTCGCATGGCGATCGTGAAACCCCGCTGCGGGCGTCCGCACTTGTCGTAAAGGTGGACCTTGATCAACATGAGTCTTACGCGGAGCGCGATGTCTTTCTTATCGTCCCGTGTCGCCGCGAGCATATCCTCGACCTTGTTGAAAGCCACTTGCAAATCCCCCCGTCTGATCAGGCAGTCTATGTGAAGGAAGTCGATGACGAAGGCCATGTCCGGCTCTAGGTCATCCTTTTTGGATTGAAGGAGTTGCGAGAGTAGTTGCTCCGCGCCATCGAGGTTATTATGGTGCAGGTCCCGCTTCAGCTTGATGATTCCACGGTACTTGAACCAGTACTGGCTCGGCTTCCATGATCGCAGAGAGTTGTCGTCTAGCGCCTCCATCTTCTGAAGTGCCTCGTCAAATTTGCCCTTCGCGACTGACTGTGACGCCAGACGTGATGTAACCTTTAACTCGTCGTCAAAGATGGAGTGTCTCGCGTGACACCGCAAGAATATCTCGCAGTCCATGGCCGAGAGATGTGCAAGTCCCAGCCTGTCCCACAGGGTAATAAGAATGGAGAGCTGGGCGCCAAACATGTTTTTCATATTCCGTTCCACGATGAGGTGTGAGCTGCGAACCATAAGCTCGACCGACGTGGCCACGCTCTCGCCGTTTGCTAGACCGAGCTTCGCTTCGCTGAGGAGTACTGATGCCCAGAGCGTCCACATGCCCGTCTCCTTGGCCTTCACGCGGAGATAGGACAGACTCTCCTTGGCTGTACCAAGCAAACTGTCGGCCTCCAAGTCTCTAACCAAGTCCGGGTGTGCTCTTCCAAAGTGAAAGAGCCAACTGAGAGCAAAGTTTAGGCAGGTCATGTCGCGGTTTTCACGGGCTGTGGAAACGGTTTCGAGCATGGCTGCAACAGCCTCTCTGTAGCAACCAAAGTCCGCTTGCAGAACAGCTAGATTCATCAACGCGTACTGGTAGAAAAGCCTGTCTCGGTTCTGCATGGTGTAGTCAAAGTACTGGTGGAGGAAATCGAATGCGGTGGGATAGTCACCGGATCTCCATGCATCAAGGAAGCTGCAGCAGGTCAAAATGAGAACAGCCAACAGTGAACAAAAGAACAAACCTCAGGTAGTGTCGCAAACTGGGCACAAGAAAGCTGTCGCCGAGAAGGTCATGGAACTGATTCCGAAGCTCCAAGGGTATACGATTGCCGAACTCTAGATATGTTAGTGTTATGTGTCGCATCCGTTGGAAGAAGCGCTTACTCTGCATCTGCTCAATCTGGAACTCAAGCAAGAGCTCAATATCATCCGTGCTTACCGGCACGGCAGAGGGAGTGCCACTCTTCACCATATCGCCGTACACAACGGACGTGAGCGCAGCCACTCCCGCTATGTCCCATTCCGCCTGCTCACCAGCCATAAGAACATGGTCGAAGCTCAACCGACCAAACGAAGGGTTCCTCTTCCGCAGGTACCCCGCCGTGGGCTGCCGGTATTGCACGAAGTCCGTCCAAAGCTGCGTCACGTCGTGGAATTGCAACCTTGAGAACTCGAGCTGACACCGCCTCACAAACTGACCCAGCGGCGAGTTCCTCGAAAGCATGATGCCCGGCTTCTGTTGCTGCTCTTGCCACAGCTGTGCCGCGACCGACTCGTCGCCCCCGGCCGTACGCCGCAGCTCCTCCCTCGTTTTAGCGAGGCACTGCGTCTGGCGACCGAAGAAGTCGTGCAGCTGGTCGAGCGAGTTGATGCCCCATAGCTTTGTTAGGAACGTGTCCCACAGCTTGCGGCCCGGCAGGCCGACGACGACGGAGTGGGCGCTCAGCAACTTCTCGAAATCCTTGATGCCAATGACGAGGCTGACGGTGCTCTCGGCCTTGCGCCAGCGAGTCTCCTTGCTGGCAGCCGTGACGAAGCTCTGCGGATCCGGATCGAGGAGGTGAGAAGTGACGAATGACAGCAAGGGTATGATGGCCGTGCTGGGGACGTGGTCATCTGTGTAGAGCTCAATGAGGGCGAGCAGGCCGATTTTGGCGGGCGTTAGGTATCGTGCCATTATGCTTGTGCACCTTGGGTCCAGGCGCTGTCTTGATTCAGGAATCGGTTTCGACTTCTTTTGCCGGACGGATCACCTAATGGCGTGTTGCGAGCCTTTGGGAAACGCCGTTGACCATGTTTCGAGGGCGCTGGCGCGTGAAGCAGGTGCTCACGTGGACCTGCACTAAACAGCTTCCTCGTACCTAGTGTGGGGAACAGGGTCGAGTGGTTGAGCTGGGCCAGTACTCCAATGCCAGGAAGCCTCACTAAATGAGGTAAACAAACTTGCAAGACACACTAGACAACCGTTTGTTCTGGTAGTCGAGATGCTGTCAGTGATGTTCCCGAGTGATGTTGGGGGTACCACCGAAACCTACGACCAATGTGATTGGTCATGAATCTCTCAACTCAGAAAGTCCTCCCACCCAAGTCACAACCCGAGCTGTCACTTGTCGAAATTAGATCATTGTCAGAAAATTAGTATTCGTGTACATGTCCGCGGAAATGTAAAGTTGTGACCGTGAATAGATAGATCCGCATGTTGGCCCTGCAGCGATACATACATGTCTTTGCTTCGTTATTGAACCCAAACACTGCCCCAATGTTCATATTACGAAGCACTGTATGTTGTGATATTCTACAGAGTGTTCTACAGTATGCTGGTAAGGAATCCGCTCTGCAAAGCCGTCGGCTTTCCGCAGCCTCTGTTTGATGCGCAGACCCGACCTTTCTGGCTGGATTGGCATTATGCCGAGGGTCTGCTCAGATGGCATCCCCCTGTACGCCTAATTCGGTCCTCCTCACACCACGATTGAAGCCGTTCCCCCTAGTCTCAAGCTTCGTACTTCACCTCTCTTTCCACCTAATACTCTTCCCCTCCCGATTCCTCAATTCGCTCCCCCTCGTCTCCCTTGCCTCCTGCGCGGCAAATATGTCCCCGTCACTCTCCTCCAACACGTCTTCGAGGTCATTCGTCGCCCAGATCCTCTCGATGCACAACTCAAACGGGCCCGGCACACGATCCGTCAACCCCAAGCCGATGGTCCTGACTTTGGACCGCAACATCTCCGTCTGCGGTTCGACCACAAAGCCATGATTCGTCCGCACAAAGTCATTCCACTTGACAAACACCGTCTCCCACTCGCCCGGCCTCTTCGCGAACAAACGGTGCTGGTGCAAATCCGTCGGTTCTACCGAGTCTGTCTGTATGTTAATGAAATAGCCCCGCCCATCCGACTTGACGCGCATCCCGAGGTATGAGTAGGGGTCGATGTCCCAGACCGACTTGCCCAGCAGCGTCGGCCGTTGATCCGGCGTCCGCCATGCTGCGAATCCTGTGCGTTGGATCTTAGGATCGTCTTTGGGAAGGTCAGTGGATATCGTGCCATGGAAGCGAGCGTAGCCTTTTGTGCTACTCGTCGAATTGCTTTGTGGCGAGGGGGTCGTTCTTGTAGAGGACGAAGAAAAGGGAACCCATTCGAGGGCCCCGTGGGAGAAGCCACCAATCTCTTGGTCGGACATGAGTTTGCAATCGTCGGTAGAGCCGGGAACGCGGAAGTCGTGGAGTAGGTATGGCCCTGAGGGGCCCTTGATGCCTTCAGCTTTTGCGACTGCGACGAAGGTGAAAAGTTAGTCATGAGTAGAAACAAGCAGTGATGCCATGTGATCTCACCAATGCTTGCGCGTCGCTTGAACTCGTCCAGAGTCCGGGCCCATATGCCTTTGCCCATGAGCGACGGTGTCGCCCGCATCTTTTCAACGCCTTGCCGGCTGCGCCGACAGCTTCGGACTTCTGGTGTATCGGTTTGGAGATATAGGAAGCTCACGCGCGCATCCTCTAATTTCGGCTTGTTGCGTGATCTTGGCGTGTCGAATTGGTGACCACCTCCAACGGTCCAGAATGGCGTCAACGCTCGTGTAGATTCACTCTGCCAAGGTGATTCTTCGGCTCTGCCGCGAAACCTCGAATCATCGCCATTGAGCTTTGGGGTTGTACATGGGTACCTGGAGCTTGAGCTTCGACACGGGACAAAGATGGCCCGGGCTCCGCCTTGAACCAAAAACGCGCCTTGCTTTAAATCATGCACTCGGGAAGAACTATTGTCGGAAGTGCAAACCGGGCGAGGCACATACCATGATGATATTCCTCTTAACAGAGAATCTGCTTGGGCTTTTTTTCTCTTCTTTTTCCGTTCAGGATTAGTTTGAGCCCTGGGCCACTTAAGATTTTGAAGCTCAGTGGGATCAGAAGTTGGACTGTCATGGTACACAATGAAGCCGGAAGCAACTTGGAATTGCGCAAATTGAGATGTTCATGTCGATCTACTCCAGCGTGTATTTTGACCATCTATCCTTGAAGGTAGTAGTGTCTGCCACACACTGAGTAGACAAGGACGAGTGTGCGTGTCTGCTGCACAAATCAAGCATCTCTATCTACAACCCTGTTCCTGTCTGCCATCTATAATCGATCCATCACCCATGACGATCATCCAGCACAACAAGAGATGGGTCACTATCCGAATTGACCACCGTACCTGAGAACCCACACCAAATTTTTGGTTGTCGTCGCAACAAAATATGAAGAAAAACTGTCTGGAGAAACGTTTAGCCGAGAAGAGAAGAACCGGGGAAACACAGCGGTTTCAAAGAACGAAAAAAAGGTGTGTGTGGATGAAGGCCGCACAGCAAGAATGATCGGTTTTTGCCCACCGAACCCTAGGTGGCGTAAGCCTGGGTGCTCTCAGTCATGACAGGCTCAGACTGAGTGCCGTTGGCCTGGTTGCTATCCATCGGAGCGGGAACTGACTGAGCAGCGACGCCCATGTTAGGATGAGTCTGGCGAACGGGCGACGAGAAGGCCGCAGCCGCGAAAGCAGCGGGGTCGACGGGGAACGGGGTCCAAAGAGGAGTGCCATGGCCGTAGCCCCAGAAGGGCATAGGAGTCTGCTGAGGAGTGGCGAATCCGAAGGATGAACCGGTGCCCTGGGAAAAGGCACCCTGAGAGTAGGGACTGCCAGCGAAAGGGTTGGGGTTGTAGGCCATGTTGCTGTGCATGGGGCTGCCGACCTGAGTAGGGACAGGAGGGGGGGCCATGGGGTATTGCATAGGAGCCTGGCCCATGAAATGACCGGTAGGAGGCTGCATCTGCACACCCTGAGGAATCTGCTGCTGAGCAAGGTACTGCTGTCCGTGATGCTGCATCTGCATCTGGGGCATGTGCTGAGGCATAGGAGCTTGCATCTGCTGCTGCATAGACTGGGCTGCTTGATGAGAAGGACCGGCAGGGGCCATGACGATGCCCTGGTTGGCAGGCTGCGAAGCATTGTGCATCATGGATGGAGTGCCCTGGGTAGCTTGGCCACCAGACATGGAGGGACCGGCCTCGATAGCCATGTGGCCTCTCTGATCGCGAGCAGGAGTAGAAGGGGGCTTGCCGCCAGTGGAGCCAGCATTGAAAGCGTTGTAGTTGGTGCCGTAGCCCGAGTTGCGAGCATGCATACCGCCGTCGCGGCGACGTCTATCGGTGCGGCGCTCGACGCGGATCGTGTAACCCTCGATGCGGTTCAAGTTCTGACGACTCCGTTAGTACATACACTGTCCTCGACTGAGTAGGCAATGGCAGGCAGCGGAACTCACGTAACGCTCAATGGCCATGTCGGGGTACGAAGCATTGGTGAACTCAACGAACGCAATAAGCTTGGGGCCTTCTATGTGTATGTGAGAGTCAGTGTTTGGTCTTATGGTTCGAAGACATGATGGATACTCACCACGAACGTACTCGAGACGCTTGGTCTGGACCGAGACTACACCACCGATCTCCTCCATGAGGATACGAATATCGTTCTCGCTGAAGCTCAGAGGGAGGTCTCCAACGAAGATGGAACGACGATCGCGATCGTACGAGTCAAGGAAAGCGCGGTCGGCGTTGCGAGCTCTGGCCTGCATAGCCTTCTTGAAGTCGAAAGGCTCGACCTTGTACGTCTTGTTGAGACGAAACGCACGAAGGACCTGTTGAGACGGGTCAAACACCTCGAATTGGACTCTGATCGTAACGGGAAGCTGAAGCTGCTCCCGGATCTGAGGATCGAGGATCCGGAAGGTCTCGATAGTGCCGAAGGGACGCATGAGCTCGTTAGCCTCTTCCATGGTGATTTCGGTTCCATCTCGGCGAAAGATGATGTAAGTACCTGGGTCAATGAGCATCAGGGACAAGAATGGCGGAGGAAGCAAGAATAGACTTACGATTCGCGCGAACCGTCTCCGTGCGACAGGGACGGCCAAGGATCAAGGAACCCTTGCCGTTGATACGGGCATCTTCAGCATCCTCCTCAGTCTGCAAATGTGTCAGTCAGTACGACATGGTAAACTTGCGCGTTTCTTGAGGAACTTACAGTAAACTGACAGAAGCCGAAAGGCATACCCTGAGGATCACGACGGATCTTGACGAAGACAACTCCGAATCGCTCAAACTCCTTGATGACAGCCGCTTCAAGGGTGATGTCATCCTTGTACTCGGGCAGACTAGCATCGCCTTTAGTGTGACTGGCAAAGAATCTTGGAGCCTTGAAACTTACTTGGCAACGAAGATGCAAGCGCCAGTGGGGTAGGTTGCCTGAGGGTCGACAGGGTTGCGCATGTAGGAAGGGCCGCCCTTGATGGGAGATCCGCCAACGTACTCATCGCGATGAGCGAGTCCCTTGCCCTTCAAGCCTTGCTTCTGGAGATGGGCCTGGCCAAGGCTGTAGGAGCCAGAAGACACAACCAGGGGGCGCTCCTTTGAGCTGATGGAGGTATCCTTGAAGACATCATCCTCCTCATCGGTATCCTGAGGAGGATACTTGTACGTCCGGCTGTAGGATGAGGTTAGCTTCCGCTGAAGATGTAAAAAGATGTTCACTTACACAGCGGCCGTGGCAGAGGAGGTAGGACGCAAGGCCTTAGCTGCAGCCTCCGAACGGCGGGCGGAACTGCTGAAAGTAATCAGATGTTGAAAAAAATTTTTAGAGTTGTACATGATATGACTTACGTGGGACTTCCTCGAAGGGATGAAGCATCCATGTGAGCCGTAAGGCGAGAATCAGAAGCCGCATCCTC
The DNA here is from genome assembly GCA_030867225.1 of Colletotrichum caudatum. Lineage (NCBI taxonomy): Eukaryota > Fungi > Ascomycota > Sordariomycetes > Glomerellales > Glomerellaceae > Colletotrichum > Colletotrichum caudatum. Next base: position 213,215 of record MU846010.1, on the reverse strand, counting down.
GCCGAGCAAGGCATAAGGGTTGTTGGCGGTATTGATTGCACTGGGACCCGTGAGCTTGGCTCCACCTCCGCGCTCATCATCCTCCGAAAAGAACGAGGACGAAGACGTGCCAGCCGACTTGTGAGAGTCGAAGGCAGTAGTCTGGTGGCCCAGGAATGAGTCAGAAGCCTTGGAGGGGGCCGAAGCAGCCTTCATAGCTTGCTCGCGCTCATGCTGGATGGTGAGCTTTTGGAGGTGCTCCAAAAGCATCTTGTTGCCAGTAGACGACGACATGGCAATGCTTGGGTATCTCTGCAAGCGCAAAGTTCGAAAGCCACGGGCTTCGAGAAGTGTTTGTGAAACGGGGCGTTTGGAAACGAAAGTCTCCAATCTTTGAGATTGGAGAGGGGCCAGAGATGGGGAGGTGGTATGAGAAAGTATGAGAAGAGAAGTGCAGATGGGTGGTGTTGACTGTTGTAAAAAGGAAAAGCAATCAACAAGGGTGGGTTGTGTTTGTGAGGACTAGAAGAATTCGAGAGTGAAGGGATCGTGGGGAAGATATTCTACACTCAGGGCTGTCCTAGGGTTAAGAACTATCCGCCTTGGAGCAGCCGGGCCCCTCTCGCTCTTCACGATAGTTACAAGAATGGCGAGAGCAATGAACCCGTGGAAGGTACCCGCATCATCTTGTGCTTCGTGAGCTTCAGCTTGGTGGCTCTCGCCACTTGAAGGCCAAGCTAATGTGCACGCCCTGGGGGCCCTACGGTACAGAGTCATCCATGCTGAGCTACTTGAGCAATATAGTTTAAGGTCTGTTTTTCCGTCTTTGCTATAGAGACAGCAACCGGCTTTTGTCTGGTCTAAGCCTTGGATTGATATCACCCATCTGTATGGGATGAAGGCTTGTGTGGCACATCGCAAGGTGTAACATAAAGAATGTGCATGAAGAGTGACGAGTGTACCCTGAAAGAATAGAGCATTCTTCAATTCACACCATCATGAGACTTCAGTATCTCAAATTGCGGACGTAGTCTGGTGTAGTATTCAACTACAGGTATGAGCCTGGGCTGGTCAAATCCTTGCTGTGATCATGAGGTTGCTAGCAATCCTCCCTTGAACGCAAGACTTTGTCAAAGGAATGTCACATAATATAGATTGCAACTGGGCGGAGCCGGCAGTGTTCTGAACTCAAAGCCAGACAACCCTGTCCTTTCTGCTTGAAGTAAATAATGATATAATGATCTCTTTGATGTCACTGAGCTGTTCAAGTATGGATTCTGTGTGGTGCAACTTCAAATAGGAACAATAGCTAAGCTTCTCTCATACTGAGCTGACTGTTCTTGAGGATAGCAGAAGAAAGGATGCAAATAACCTGCGTACCCTTATTATCTCCTTGGGTAATTGAGAAATTATAAGTTGATGTCAGCTCAGCTCATTGGCATGTCATGGAAAAGGCTTCTCCTGTTTGTCCTGTCGAAGAGTCTCACCCTTCCTCTCGTCCGAGTTATTAGACCACTTGGAGAGTTTGGGCAAGGTACAGTTCAATAATACGTATGGAATGATAAGATTCACAGACAGGAACTTAATTGAAAATCTGAACAATCGAAGGATTTGGAAATAGGGATGGCTTCAATATAACTTTGATAGACAGTCACCTAGCTGTTGGACGCAGAACTAAGCACTGTGTGGGAAAAGGATCACTGAAAAGAACACTGAAATCCCATCAGTAATCAGGATAAATAAATGGTCCTTGCTTCTGCCAGGGGGTGCCTTAAAAGAGCTTCTATTGTTTGTTAATGGGCCTATCCGCTTGTAGAGAATTGAAAAAAACATGCCAGGACTTCGTAAGTAGACAGAAGTAGGGAGAAGACTGAATTAAACGCGGCATTCTTACGTCAGACCGTGGTGACCATCAAAATAAGGCATACGGGCTCTGATTAGAAGGTGAGAATTGAAAAGTATCATCCAAACAGCCTGGATGGCGTGTTGCCGAAAGCCGCTTGTGGTAGCAGATAAATGTCACCCGTCCTGATCATGTAACAAGAGTACCGGATACCCTTGAGAATTGTCTTGGGTGATTGTATTGCGAATCTAACATGTTGATAACATTCCAGGTTGTGAGCCATTCTGCCCCGGAGAGGATGGTAAGCTCTATAGGCCAGGCGACGATCGTACAATAGGACGTCATAACCCGGATGCCAGCGAACGGAGAAGGAACAAGAATACCTACCTTTCAGAGATGGAAGCAAGAAGCCATGGTTGATTCCTTCAGACTGCAGAACAACGGTTGCCTATTTGTTGTCTTGGCCGTAGAGCGCCACTTCTCATACTGTACTCACTCATGGACTGTATCTGAGGCGACGCCTGCCGCTTAATCGGTGTGCTCTCCAAGAAACAAGAAGCCACCCCAGGAACACTTCCTTCGAGATGGAAGCGCTCACGCATGGGTAGTGGCGACATAAGCGTTCCCCAAGCTCCTCTCTGCTCGTTCTTCTTCCCCATCCATCTACAACAACACACCACGCAAAGCATTGTTCCCTTGCTTGTTTCTCCGGAATTATCCATTGCAACCACATCAATCCGGTCTTTTTGGCTCATCTGGAACTCATCGCGTCCCTGCACCAGACTTCTAACACCATCAATCAGAGAAAACTCTGGATCCCTCTTCAATTACTGCTTCACCGACGTCGGACAAGCCGCTTCGCTTTCAGACACTTATATCGTCTACTGACAATGACAGGTCCTTCGCACTCTGAAGGCCCAGCCAGCGACGCCCAGGACATGAGAGAGCTTGAAAATCGTGAAGCCGACCTAGAAAATGACGGCCCTGGCTACAATAACTTGCCAGATAATGTGATCTCGATAGTGCATATGGACGGGACTGTTCGCCAAATCCAGACCGAGATCATCGGCGATCCTACCCAATGGTTCAACAGGACCTTGGTTTGTATCATGATGGTAAGCAGATGGATGCCATCCAGGCTACGCAGCTTCTAGGCTCATAACTGACTGAAACAGGCTCAGAATCTAGGAAGTACCGCTGCTTGGTCGGAATGGATGGCTCTTACGAACAACCAGTCGGTGATATACCTCACCTTGTGCTTGTTCCATCGGACTGACTTGTTGGCAGCAACCGTGTTAACCAAGGCCTGGGTCTACCAGAAAACGACCATCGCTTATCTGTCATTTGGTTAGTGGGCAGTTCTATTGGTTTTCTCATCGTCGGACGGCTTTCAGATCTATATGGACGCAGGTGGCTCATCATCAATACCTCCTTGCTTGGGTTTATAGGCACTTGTTTGGGATACGCGGGCGGCAGCATTGGCATTTTGATCGCCTCCAACATTTTCAACGGCGTCGCGGCCGCCGCTCGACTGTCGTTCGGCTTTGTGGTTGGAGAGATCGTCCCGAACAAGCTGAGGGCGCCATAGATTGTCGCTACACTCTTGGGACCCTTTGTTGCCGCTCTCATAAACACTGTCATCATGTCACACGGGCTGCATGACAGCGACAGCCGATGGCGGTGGCACTACAACCTGGAAATGGGCTGTGCCTTTATCTCTACTTGCTTATACTTCAGGTGTTACTATCCACCATCATGGAAACAGCTCAACGTCGGCGGAGGGACCAGACTCCAATCGGCCAAGAACCTGGACATCGTCGGCATCTTTCTCTTCGTATCTGGTTGCGTTCAGACGATTCTCGGACTCTCGTAGGCGAGCGCCGAAAATCAGTGGGGAAACCGAAAGGTAGTCATGACGCTTCTCGGCGCTTTTATGTGGTTCTTGTGGTTCTTTGTCTACGGTACGATTCACAACAAGCCAATGCTTTCGGGCCTCGACTGATCTGCTGCAGAAGCCCAATTTTGCAGGACCCCAGCCTTGGTGCCTCCAAGGATGTTCAAGGATCGACGCTATTTTGCCCTGGCTGTAAACGCTCTGTCCGCCTCGATGATTTACCTCATTCTTTACGTTTCTTGGCCAACCATCACAAGTCAAGTCTTCAGCCGCAGCTCGTACGACATTGCTTGGAGTACCAGCATGTTGGGTATCTTCTTTTTCAGTGGCATGGCCCTTGCCGGCGTTTCCGTTGCGTATATTCCCAAAGTCAGGATACAGTGTCACGCTGTAGCAACTCTTGCTCTGTTGTCTCTGGGCTAGTTGACCACCATCAAGAGTGACCAATACGTTGCAATCACAGTATCGGCATGCTTCTTGTGTTTCGGTAAGTTACATATGACTGGGTTCTAGTCTGCTTATTCTTCTGCTGATACATCTTAGCCCTTGGTTTCATTGAGACTGTCACTTGGACTGGCGTAACGTATATCTGGCAACCACAGGACATCGGCCTGGCTTTCGGCTCTCTGGGGTGCTTGTGTAGCCTGAGCTGTGCTTTTGCACGAGTCGGGTTCGCCTCAATCTTGGACTGGCAGCTAAAGGTGAGGCTGCCCAAGTACGTCGATCCAGTGGTCCAACAGGCCGGCCTTCCTCCTCCATCCGTGGACTTGCTCTACGCTGCGATCAGGACGGGAAGTGAATAGAAAACCACCGTTGTTGACCTGCCGGCGTTTGATGCAATCCACGGTGCGGTATCTGATGCATACGCCAGCTCGTTCAAGATGGTCCTTCTTCTTTCAATGATATTCGCAGTCTCGATGTGGCTCAGCGCGATATTCGTGCCGAAGTTGGAGACATATCTGAGTCCAAATGTCGCAAGAAGGCTAGAGTCACCCAGAGCGCTCGGAAACAACAGTGATCAGAACGAGGAACAGGGAATTGAGTTGGGAGTTGTTTCGCGGGATGCATGAATGACATAGGAATGATGAGCTGCACTCTGGACGAAGGCTTGAGAGTTGTCAGACTGGGTGATGGGTGTTTTGGCAGTGCTAAATCAAGTAGAGTCAAAAGAACATTGAATTGTAACCTCAATCCTTTGAGAAGAAACTAAGAAGAAGAGTGAAGCTATCCCAGAGAGATTTCTTGGGTCAAATCCCAAAGTCGAGGAATTGCGTGGGTTTCCATGATTGGCAGTGATTCCCTAGAGGGGGTGAGGCCCCTGAGAGATGTACATTCTGGGACACAGCGAGATTGGAAGATTCCCGGCGCCGCATTGAAGACTTTGACAGCGGTCCGAAACTTTGGCTTGAGGGGTGTGGTCGAATGACGGGTGAAGGGGGAGGGGAGAAAAAGCCAATTCCCAGCGTAAATTTCCCTGGTTTAATACCCTGGACAGAACGACATACCGCCCACGGGGCCACTTCCGACCCAAGCTCCGATGGCGGGGCATGGCGGGGTGCTGCCGACGTCGCTCTATCTCTTTTACCATTTCAAAGAGGGAAAAAAAAAATTAAAACAAATAAAAATACTGGGCCAGGACCGCCGCTTCTCGTCTTGACTCACATGGCCATCCTTTCTATCTCCCCTTCTGATACCCCAACTATATTTCTCTCAATCGACGAATGCCTCCTTTTTCTTCAATTAGTTTGTGATTCTTGCTTTTTTCCTTTCTTTTTCTTTTGACAATTGACACCATCCCCCCTTTTTTTATTGAACCAGGCATTCACAATGGGCGAATTCCCTGTAAAGAAGTGCGGTACGTCTCCCAGGACCCCTCCACAACCCCGCCAATCCACCCCTCCGTCACCGGATGCCTTGATGTTGAAAACTCGCGAACGACGAGATCGCAAACCCGGAACCCCTCCCCCGACAATGACGTGAAGCAAATTGTACTGACAGAAAGGAACCGAATCGCAGGCGTCCTCGGATGCACCGGCTCCGTCGGCCAGCGCTTCATCCTCCTCCTCTCGCAGCACCCGTACCTGAAGCTCGTCGCCGTCGGCGCCTCCTCCCGCTCCGCCGGCAAGAAGTACCGCGACGCCGTGCGGTGGAAGCAGGCCTCGCCCATGGGCGACGTCGCCGACCTCGTCGTGCGCGAGTGCAAGGCCTCCGAGTTCAGCGACTGCGACGTCGTCTTTAGCGGCCTCGACTCGGACGTCGCCGGCGAGATTGGTGAGTCTTCCCTCGAGCCCATTCCACCGAGAGAGATCGCAGGAGAGGGCAGCCACAGCAGGAAGTTTGACTCTGACACAACTCCCAATTCCCGACAGAGATGGAATTCCTCAAGGCGAACCTCGCCGTCTTCTCCAACGCCAAGAACTACCGCCGCGACCCCCTCGTCCCCCTCGTCGTCCCGACCGTCAACCTCCCCCACCTTGACCTCATCCCTCATCAGCGCAAGCACCACTCGCTCGATAAGGGCTTCCTCGTATGCAACTCCAACTGCGCTGTCATCGGCCTCGTCATTCCCTTCGCCGCCCTCCAGGCCGTCTTCGGCCCCGTCGACCAGGTCTCCGTCGTCACCATGCAGGCCGTCTCCGGCGCCGGCTACCCGGGCGTCTCCTCCATGGACATGATCGACAACGTCGTGCCATTCATCTCGGGCGAGGAGGACAAGCTCGAGACGGAGGCCCAGAAGATCCTCGGCAGGATCACGCCCGAACTCACCGCCTTCGAGAACCAGACGGACCTCAAGGTCAGCGCCTCCTGCAACCGCGTCCCCGTCCTCGACGGCCACACCGCCTGCGTCTCGCTCCGCTTCGCCCGCCGCCCGCCCCCCTCGGCCGAGGCGGTCAAGACGGCCCTGCGCGAGTACGTCTCCGACGCCCAACGCCTCGGCTGCCCCTCGGCCCCCGAGAGCCCCATCGTCGTCTTCGACGAGCCCGACCGCCCGCAGCCCCGCCTCGACCGCGACCTCGGCCGCGGTTACACTGTCAGCGTCGGCCGCGTGCGCGAGGACGAGAGCGGCATCTTCGACATCAAGTTCGTCGCCCTCAGCCACAACACCGTCATCGGCGCCGCCGGTTCCTCTATCCTCAATGCTGAGGCCGCGGTGCTCAAGGGCTTTGTGTAGACGGGAGGTGGTGAGGAGGGCTCAGGGGAATCTAGGTGTAAATGGTGCATGGTTGGTTGCATTTATGGCATGGAAAAGGTTTAAAAAAAGACAAGTAACTGTCCTAGAGAACGAACGTCGGATCCGAATTTTGGTCGAGAATGGTCCAAAGTCTGAAGCATTTCCAACCTCTGGTTGACGACACGAGTAACACCGTACGCTATGGAACATTTTCTTAGGAGATGATGATTTACTATTGATAGTCTGGATCTACCCTTTTCCGGCTCAATTTCTATCTTCAACTTCCATCTCTGGAGGACCAGCCGGCGGCCCGTTCTATATGCAAAGAGTGGTAGCTATGTACCGTGCGGTCTATGCCACAGAAAAAATGGGTGTACGATATTGTGGTAATGAACATTTGCCCAATCCTACCTACGGTAGGCACCACAAGACTGTTTTTCTCTTTATCCCAAAGCAATTATTCCACCCAACGCCTCATCACTCATGTATCTTCGTCAAGACCTCGAGGGCCCGTGTATGCAATGCAATGCTGTAGTGAGAGAACCGGTCTTTGAATGGTACCGGACATTAACGTCAGCGATACCTTATAATGTGGTTGTTGCAACCGGCGCTTGTCGTCCTTGATTGCGTCTCAAAGCTTGTGTGCCTTCTCTTCGATGGGCGAGACATCGTTCTTGGTCTCGCAGTGCCTCTCTTCGTCCCCCTCGTTTATAGGAGAAATGGGGGCATCGTTGGCTGTGTCGCTGAGCTTGTCGGGCCCAACCATTTGACTAGGTGTCATCACATTCTCCTCTGGGACCTCCTCAGTAGGGGTCATAATACGGCGCAACTCGTTGGTCGATGTCGACCGCTCAGGTGCAGGCAAGTTGTTGGTCGGATGCCCCAGCTTAGGCTGCGAGTCGGAATAAGACCTTTGCCTCAAGGAACCGTTGCGCTGATGACCGAAGCTGCTACGATGTGTGAGCGACGGTGGTGCGGGCCTATCGGTGGTGGCATCCCATTCGGCAAAGTCGGCCGAGCTCCAGGAGGGTCGGTGAGGTCTGGCGCGGCGTGGTAAGCTACCGACGGAATATCGCGAACTTACGCTATTCGTCCGGCTTCGTCGGGTGTTGGTTCCAGGCGCAAACTGGACCACCGAGGCATTATGCGGGCGGATGATATCTCCGATTTCGTCCTCGTCGTCATCATCTTCAATCTTACGTGCCCGGCGGACGCTGTTAACCCTAAATGACGGCTGTGGCGGCTCCTGAGGCTCTTGCAGGTTAGGCTTCGGCGGCAGGTCGGCGGCCCTGCTTTGGATATGTTCGTAATATGAAATGCGGCGAGCATCCAACTTTTCGGGGAATTCCTCGCGGTTCCGGTAGAGCGACATCCACGAAGAGATAACGCTCAGAACAACAAGGACCAGAACCGCAACGACGAGGAAACCCTGGACGACGATTATGACTATGCCGAAGACGGTCGATAATATGCGGCCGATGGCGAACTCGGGCAGGAAGGCAATCGAAAACCCGGCCGTCACGACCTTGGTAATACCCAGCATCCAGATCGCCAAAGATGTGTTTCTCTGACCCTCCAGCGGGTTCAGTTTGACGAAGACAACAAGGGCGATGATTTCGAAGATGAACAGTCCGTAGACTTGAGCGAGGGGGTTTCGGGCACCACCGCCGATAAAACAGGCGCGAATGAACTGGTAGCTGAGCCAGCATGCAAAGAACCACCATCTGGTCCGGCGATACCGAGCTGAAAGCCAACCGAACCTCTTGATATAAGGCTCATCTTCGTGGGCACTTGTTCGGTTTGGATCGTCGTCAACGAACCGGATCCTGAAAAACGGCATCGACCCGTAGCGCTTTGCGGTCGTTTCCTCCTCCCCAATCTTGCTAGCGCGTGTTGTCGCAATCGCTGGAACCGAGCCAAAGAGCTTGCCTTGTTCAAACATGATGGTATCCGAGCCCATTTCAAACTTCCCAAACCGGAGGCGAAAATAACAGGCGTATGACACTATGCCTCCCACGCCGACTAGCAACAGAATGAAAACAACAGCCGCGATTGCCGTCGGGCCTGCTGGCGCCCTGATGTTGAACTGGAACAACGCCAGAGTCATCAGGGAAAAGAAAGAAATGAGAAGGGTTCGGAGGATCCCTGCCGCCAGGTATCCGCCCAGGTGGTTCCGAAAGTAGAGGAAGCGATCCTCGTTGAGCAGCTTTACCGCAACCAGCATGTCAAGGGTGAACTTGAACAGGGTGATGGAGACGGCGACCAGCCCGATTGCAACTAACCACCAAATGAGGCCTAGCGTGAAAGCATCGGCTGCCGGTATGCCCAGGGCAGACAGGTCTCCAGCGAACCCAATCCATGTGCCCGGCGTAGGCATTCCTGGGGAGACCGGGTCGCCTGCCCAGTAGTACTCGTACGGGTTGCTTGTGTTGTAGGTCCGGACTGCACGCTGGACGAGACTCTGAATGGGCCCAGCATCGTCAGGTGTAGGAAATGTGTCCAGTGAGCGACCGTAGATTTGCTGCACAAGACCACCGCCGGTATTGATGACGGTCGATCCCGCACCGCCTACTTGGCTGGCATTACCGGTTACGCCAGCGAATCCGTCAATCGAGCCCACCATTTTCTCGCTGTATATCATGCCAGCCGCCCAGCCGAAGTTGCTCCACCATGCTGGCAGAACGCTGGGCCAGTCGACAGACATGGCGCCCGAGAAGAACACAGTCTGAAAGGTCTCGAAAATAACCAAAACGGACAAGGAGTGAGCGTAATGGGTTCTCATATGAGGGATGCTGACGCCATATATCGCAGTTGCGAAAGAGGCCAAGAGGGCGGCAAGAGTGAAGACACCAAGTATGGACGAAATCGCCGCCGGATGAGAAAAGCTGTTGCCGTTTCGCATGACGGCTTGGAAGCATCCAATCTCAGTCTGGCTGGAGTTCGCGAATATCTGAATCCTGGCGGAACCTTCAAAGTCGGGTATATCGAGGGCGATGGATGGAATACCGTCGATTTGAGCTGGTGTAAGCCTGAACTCGGCAAATGCAGCTATAGGGTTGCTGGCGTTTAAAGGGCACAGACTGGGAAGGTCAGTGGGCATGTCACTTCGGGTGCCGCAGGGACACAGACGCACCTAGCAATATTTGCCATGCATGGATTAAAGTTCATCTCGTATCTTGTCTCGCCGTCTGCCCAAGTCAGTATACCCATCTTCCTTGTAAACGTTCGTCCCAAGTTGGCTTGAGCTTACAGGCTTCGACATTGATATGCACTGCAATACAGTTAGCATCCGTACACGGTATCGGGGATTTGCCTCAACCTACTCATCAAGGACTCGTTTCTAATGTTGGTCGTTCCGTCCAGGTGGAATTGAACCGTCATGTTGTCAGCGTAGTAAGCGGCGTCAAATTTGGTTATGTTGAATAAGCTCTGCCCTCCAAGACAGTCGCCAAAGTCGCCGGTATAAAGGCTAGGTCTACGGTTGACGGCGAGCTGTTCGGTGTTGCCATTCTTGTCTTGTCCGGTGATGTAAACAGTTTCGGTGGCTGCCGACGTTGTGACGAGGAAGGCGAACAAGATGGCTATGCTCGCGACGAGTGACCTCGGGCCGCTGAAACGAGCCATCATAGGCAACGGGCGGGAGAGGGCAGTTGAAGGAAGAGTCAGGGAGGACTCCCGGGAGGGATCCTATACGCCCGAGGGATGCTGTAATATTCGCACAGAGCAGACCGACGAAGAGCTGTTATGTGGCGGACGGAGAAATGGGATCTGAAGGGTTTCGAATAAGGATGCGAGTACGGGTGATGTTCAATGTTATCGAGGCGTTTGATTTTGTCGAGGTTTATCGTGGCCCGGAGGGCGCGGAACGTCGTGGGTAGGTTCCCCGAGGCGGCGGAAACCGCCTTGGAGAGAGCTGTCTGCGATGTGTCGCCCGGGGGCCCTGATCAACTGGTATGTTTCTGCTGTGGACGGTTGTGATGTTCTGTGGTGGCAACAGCACTCGTCAATTGAGCTGAGTTGTCGTGATAAGGCAAGTCTTTGTCTGGGTTTGCGTGTTTTCTTGTCGGCGCGCGTGTTGAAGGACACAGGAGACGGTGTCGACACACGGGGAGTCAAGATAATACTTGGGTTGCAGGGATGCGACGCTTGGAGGGACAGAACCCTCCCCAAACCGGCGACAGAACCGACAGCAAGGATGAGCCGGCAAACCGGGTCTCTTGTGTCTGTGTGTGTGATTCAGCCGGACAAGGTAGCTCTCAGCAGCAGTGGTAAAGCGAGACAGCGGGCAGGCAGGCGCAGGCGTGGGTTCATCATCTGGGAACGGGCCGGATAGGGTGGAAAAGGAGCAGCAGGTCAGGGTCCATCATCGGGTCTGGGGAAGAACAAGATGAAGGAACGGTGTTGGCATGGGTGAGTGGATGGCTGGAGAGCTCGTATTCATATGATTCTTCAACGGTAGAGCGAGCGGCAATAAAGGCAGCCAAGGTAGCGAGGGAGAGGTTTCGATTGTAATGTCTTGTCATGGGTCCTGGACTGGACTGGACTGGAACCCGTAGAATGACATGGGGTGTTTCCTGGCCGTCAGCTTCTGCGCCTACCTAAACTACATAGGTACTCCATACACCGTAAGGCACGGCGGGAGGTACCTTGGGCAGTGTGCTATGCAAACTAAGGCACGACTTGTGCGAAACTGGTCGAAACCGGGAAACGAGCAGGGATTGCCTCGCTAGAATGGGACAAGACAGGACGGGCCGGTGTTGAACGAACAGGGTGTTTTCATCAACATATTTCACGACCGACGGGGTTTTCAAGCTCATACACCAGTGCGCAAGGGAAGATGTGCAGCGGTGTGTAATGAACTTGAGGGATCCGGCCAACTGGGCAGTGGATAGCGCTGCACATAGTGTGTAATTAGTGGGCGTGTACTAGCTACCTAGTTAATGCTCAAGTTCGCCGAATACTAGTGTGTTTGTTGACACATGCAAGCCTCGCACAAGCAGTTGCCACTTCCCACCGGGCATCGATCTTATCGCCGGCGATATGTGCATGGAAGGACGGAAAGAAAACTATGCTTGCGATTCGGGAAATTCTTTCATCCCCAAAACGGTGGTTCCAACCGGCGGATAACTAGGATATATGCTGTATTGATATAGTGTTATCTACACAGACTGGTCGGGCAATGAATGATACCACGTGCAACCCAATGTGTCGCCTAGGCGCCTTATCTGTATGTACTGCGCATAAATACAGGAATAAGCTCGCTTGGTACCATCTTCTATCCGTTTTGAGTAGTACAGATGCTATGTGCCTGCCATGCCAAGCTTGCTGGGACCTGACACACAGAGGAACATGCCTGCATATCCGGAAGGCTTTGTCAGCTGCCTAGGTAGGTAGGTCCTACTATGTACAGCACATGCATCACTACGTATTACTTGTCCGTACACCTATGATTACTTCGCACCTAGTATCCGTAGTTGTTGCCTTTTGCTCTGACGGTGATCTCCCGGTACGCGCATGATTGATGAACCGCCTCCTTCTGTTTCCACATGCCTTGGTCTTCAGACACAATCGGGCCTAAGAAGCGCAGCTCTCGAGGACTAGGCCTACAGTAGGGTGAGTATCTTTGTTTTGTTTACAACGACGTGGAACCACCCCCCACTTGTCCCAGACCCTCCTAGCCCGACTGATGAAGCCAGCCACCCGACCGCCCATCGCCCACCGATAGCGTTCAACCACTCATCGTCACCAAGAAACAACACTACTGATGCAAGCGCAGCTTACGGCGCCCGGAATCACCGCTGCTTACCTATCGTGTCTGCCTAGGTATTGACAGCTTACACAGTCTCGCAAACGTCTGACACAACACGTGTGTGGTGTACATCAGGCACACACAGACCGGCTTTCGTGATTCCCCACGGTAGTCTCAGTGCGTATGAAACCGGATTCGGTCTTCAACGTCCTGGCCAGGAACCCAGAGGCCAGCACCGGTAACGTCGGGTATGGATATGCGCTGTCTTCTTGACTGTCTCTTGCGTGATTCGAGAGGCAAACCCCTCCACTCCTCACCTCGCTCCACCATGACGGGAAGCCGAGCCCACTCGGCGCCTATCTGGCAACCACTCAGGAGCTTGCCAACGACGCTCAGCACCCACTCCAACTCCAGTCGTTTGCCCTTAACCGAACCGGGATAGCCCGATTCCTACCTATTACCAAGCGCCGTTAAACTACGGAGTATCCGTACTCACCGCAGATCTGCGTGTCTACACTATTTCCCAATCAACTCCAGTTCTCTCCGCAGCTTCATTGGCTATGATGGTCTGGCCGCAACGGAAATTCTTACATAGGACGGCATTACCTGTACCCAATTGCCAACAACTGGCTGTGGAGCCGCCTCATTCTGGGCCAGGACCGACGGCTCACGGAGCGTCCGTCTGCCTATGCAGCTACCGAAGAAACAAATATTTTCACGCCTTTTCTGTGCAGCCTCCGTATACGGTTTCAACGATGAAAACAACATGGCTGGCATCCGTATCCGCAATACTAAGCAAATGTTCGCACAGGCGCTAAAATCATCGGCTCGGAACTGTCAACAGCCTGGCATTGGCTTCAATGCTACTGCATTCCCGGTGACGTTGCGCTGGGTCTGTGCAAGAACCATGACTTGACCACTAGGTACGCTGTAAACGCACCGCAGGAACTGGCCTGGCAATAGGCTTTTGGAGTTACTTGCAGACGTTCTGCGAAAGCTCAGGTGCCATGATGATGCCTACTGGCCCATCACACGCCGGTTCTCAAATCCTTACGTATACAAGCTTGCGCAGCCCGCATGGCTAGCCACTCGTCGTATCTCTTCCTTTCCCTTTCTTCCATGATGCCCGCTTCCGCTGAGAGCATCCTGACCAGCGTGAGAGCGGGCAGTCACGAGGTTCGTATGCAAAGCCGTCTTGTAATAAATCTAGAAACTTTCGCACCCAGAAAACTTGGTGCGTAAATGTACCACGGCATTGATGAGATCCCTTGATATGTGATGTGAGACAACAACATCAACCAACTAAGCCTAAGTTGATAGCACAACAAACAACCTGTCGGTCGTGCATTCCAACTGGCGTGGATGAGCTCCTTCGATGTATATGAACTGGCATTGCTGGCTCCCGTCGGTGGTCTTTCCAGTCACCCAAAAGGACTGGACGGGGCATCTTTTCTGCTCTCAGGGTCAATGTCGTTAAAGGATACACCTTAAGATGCGCTGAGCTGATGATTAACCCGCAAGCGCCGAGTTCCCGAAATTATCTCGATGCAAAAGATCGGTCACGAGTAAACCAAGCTTCATACCCTGCGGACCAACCAAGGCGCTTAACGATAGACATGCTTTTGCTGTCCATCTAATCTGGAGACTAGAAGCCGTTCCGAGTATAATGAAGCTCCCGGGACCTCAGAGCAGATCGCGGCCTTGGTATTGGCACGTCGGGAAGGGCATCTCGTTGCCGTCGTCAAATATTGCTTTGTAATCTGGGCGCCAGCCGTCAACTTTAAACCCTCGGCACCTTCACACAACGTCCAGCCACTTGGACACACCCGAGGGGAGACTCGTTGTACAGAGGCCGCTCCGTTGATAGAGGTGCATGTCCCCTCTGGTCCCTTCTCTGGCGTCATAGGGGAAAATTTGAGTTTTCACTCCTCGATGCCGTGCGGAACAAAGCAGGCGAAAATTCATGGAGAACAAAAAATCATGAGACGAGATCACCCAGTGACTGCGGCCATTGGCCAATGATGTTCCGCACCAGCGGATCTTCAGGAACTAGTTTTCGGGAACTTGTTTGCTGGTGGGGTCTGGCGGCAATAGAGTGGACTCGGAATGTCATCAGTATCCAGACACTGCAACGACCAAAAACTGGAGATCAGGATCTCGGTGTACCAAGCGACATCGGGCCAACCCCGCAGCCCGGCAGCCGGCCACCGAGAGCCGCGATGCCCATTGACGCGGACGTCGGGGCTGGCTGCCCCACCATCCTGACCGAGCTGACGGAGACGCGTCTTCACGTCTTTGAACCGAGAAGCACCTTGTACTCCGTAGGCCCTGCGAGGAAGGGCACATGGCTGTCGCCGAACACATCGTCGACGTTCCAGAAGCCCACTGGGCCCTCGGATGACACATGGCACTCCATCAGATCGTCTTGGGGGTTGTTTAAGCCACCCCGCGCGTGGGCAGCGTTAGGCGCGGACGGGTTTGGGTTCACGCATGCCTAGCACGTAGCCAAGAGGCTGGGCACCAGCACGCCAGACGAGGCAGGAATTGCAACTTTGATGGCAACTTTGATGGCTTTCTGCAGCGATCACTGCATCTGGTCCTAAACCTTTCGTCCTGCTTTCCAGGGCGAAAGGGGTAGCGTGGCGCGGGGTCCCTGGAAGTTGATCTCGGTGAGCTCCAGCCACATTTGGCGGGGCATGCCGTTGACACTCACTCCCTCGCGCCATCATCAACTCGCCGACGAGAAGCCCAAGCAAGCTCGGGGGCAAGGTTCCTGTAAGTGTCGCCATGTGCTCGTGTGCAAGAGGGTTCTTGGTCCGCTCAGCGCGGGTGTCTGCGTATGACCCATCCCATTTCCGATACAAAGGAGTTGCCGGAACGCCGAGCCGCGACGTTGCCAGACAGACAGCGACCCCACGACTTCATGGATCTCCCATGGTCCGGCCTCTGCGTCAGGCATGCAATGGCATGGAGCAGCAGACTTTTTCCCGCGGCAATCGGGTCTCAGTCTCCATTGGGGACGGGGTGTACCACACGGGCAGTTATCGTGGCGAGCATGACTTGGTCGCGGCCCCGAGAAAGCTACTACCTAACACAGACGTACACACCTATACTAGGTTATGTATGTATATACGTATGTATGTAGGTAAGTAATATGCCGCCAAGGAGGGGGTACATGCGCAAGGTAGCGATCACGTCATTTGAACTAAACAAAACAGCCTCCATTTTTACCTCGACTGACGGGGTACTCAACCACGCAAGGCCGATTTGACGCCGGTAACGAGCGATAATTTCCTCTCTTTGAGTTGAGCCCGCATTTCGCAACTCTCGAGGAATAAAAAGACGCCTCTTCCCTCTTCCGTCCCTCCCGTAGTTTCACTCTCGCCCCCTCTCTTGTTGATTCTCCTGCTCCGACTCACTTGTGCTTTCCCCTCCAATCTTTCTATACCTACCTGCGCAGCTGCCCCTTATTGCGACCAGAAGCCACGGGCTCAATTGGTTGTATCTTCTCTCCAAGAAACTCTTGCAGGAGTTCCTCGCAGGCCATCATTATCTCTCTTATCTGTCACGCGCTTCCCTTCCAATAACTCGCAATGGCCAACTCTCCCCACGGCGGCGTCCTCAAGGACCTCTTCGCCCGCGATGCGCCACGCCATTCTGAGCTCCTCGCTGAGGCCGACAAGCTCCCTTCTCTCGTCCTGACCGAGCGCCACCTTTGCGATCTCGAGCTGATCCTCAACGGTGGCTTCTCTCCCCTCGAAGGTGCGTGTGTTGACGTGTCGACTCCGCGAGCCCATCCGCAGCGATGCGCAGTGATGGTGGGGTTGCACAGCACGGAAGCAACCCCGCCATGGTTTTTTTAGGAGGGGCAATTCCCCCACAATTACGTTATACATGGGCTCCGAGAACAGCGGGACTGACCAGGACACATGTTTTACAGGCTTCATGACCGAGAAGGACTACAATGGGTATGTTGAGACCGATTGAAAGAACATTATGGCAAGAATGGCATGGGTCTCTAACGTGTGTGACGCAGCGTTGTCAAGAACAACCGTCTCGCCGACGGCAACCTCTTCTCCATGCCCATCACCCTTGATGTTTCCCAGAAGAGCATCGACGACCTCTCCATCAAGCCCGGTGCTCGCATCACCCTGCGCGACCTGAGAGACGACCGCAACCTGGCCATCCTAACCGTCGAGGATGTCTACAAGCCCGACAGGTAAGTTCCGCTCCCAATCGACGCGCATTAGCTCTCCGCCTAACATGTGCTTCTTCAAGAACCGTCGAGGCCATCGAGGTCTTTGGCAGTGACGACGACACCCACCCTGGTGTCAAGCACCTCTTCAACAACACCAACGACTTTTACGTCGGTGGTAAGCTCGAGGCCGTCCAGCGTCTTGCCCACTACGACTTCCTGGACCTCAGATGTAAGCGCCCTTCATTCCCTTGTAGCAGCTTGAAGCCCTCACAGCCTAACCAACGACAAAACAAAAGACACCCCTGCGGAACTGAGACTGCACTTCGAGAAGCTCGGCTGGAACAAGGTCGTCGCTTTCCAGACTCGCAACCCTATGCACCGCGCTCACAGAGAGCTAACGGTCCGCGCCGCCCGGTCCCAACAAGCCAACGTCCTCATCCACCCCGTGGTCGGTCTGACCAAGCCCGGCGACATCGACCACTTCACCCGCGTCCGGGTCTACAAGGCCCTCCTCCCCAGATACCCCAACGGCATGGCCGCTCTGGCCCTGCTACCCCTGGCCATGCGCATGGGCGGTCCCCGTGAGGCTATCTGGCACGCCATCATCCGCAAGAACCACGGCGCGACCCACTTCATCGTCGGCCGTGACCACGCCGGCCCCGGCAAGAACAAGAACGGCAAGGACCACTACGGACCGTACGACGCCCAAGTGGCCGTCCAGAAGTACTCTGACGAGCTCGGCATCACCATGGTCGAGTTCCAGGAGATGATCTACATCCCTGACCGCGACGAGTACCAGCCCGCCAACGAGATCGCCCCCGGCACCCACACGGCCAACATCTCGGGCACG
The DNA here is from genome assembly GCA_030867225.1 of Colletotrichum caudatum. Classification (NCBI taxonomy): domain Eukaryota; kingdom Fungi; phylum Ascomycota; class Sordariomycetes; order Glomerellales; family Glomerellaceae; genus Colletotrichum; species Colletotrichum caudatum. The sequence continues at coordinate 195,530 of MU846010.1, read as the reverse complement.
GAGCTGCGCAACCGCCTCAGGACGGGCAAGGAGATCCCCGCATGGTTCTCATACCCCGAGGTCGTCAAGGTCCTGCGCGAGCAGAACCCCTTGCCGGCCCAAAAGGGCTTCACCATCTTCCTCACCGGCTACCAGAACAGCGGGAAGGACCAGATCGCCAAGGCCCTTCAGGTCACGCTCAACCAGGGCGGCGGCCGGTCCGTCTCGTTGCTCCTCGGCGAAACGGTCCGCCACGAGCTGTCCTCGGAGCTCGGCTTCAGCCGCGAGGACCGCGACAAGAACGTCGCGCGCATCGCCTTCGTCGCGTCGGAGCTGACCCGCGCGGGCGCCGCCGTCATCGCGGCCCCCATCGCCCCTTACGACGACGCCCGCAAGCAGGCGCGCGAGCTCGTCGAGAAGTCGGGCCCCTTCTTCCTCGTCCACGTCGCGACCCCGCTCGAGTACGCCGAGAAGACGGACAAGCGCGGCATCTACAAGAAGGCGCGCGCCGGCGAGATCAAGGGCTTTACCGGCGTCGACGACCCCTACGAGGCGCCGTCAAAGGCCGACCTCGTCGTCGACGTCGAGAAGCAAACGGTCCGCTCCATTGTCCACCAGATCTTGCTGCTCCTCGAGAGCCAGGGCCTCCTGGACCGTTTGTAGATGTTTGCGAGCGAGTGGGTCGACGAGATTTTGTGCGTCATCTACAGCGGTAAAGAGAGAGAGAGAGAGAGAGAGAGAGAGATATCATAGGACGGATTTACACAGCGGAGTTGATTAAAGACAAACCTGGGATAAAAAGCTAGCTGGTGACGATTTTTACGAAGGCTTTTTTTCTTGTTAATTTTTCTTTTGTTATACACGGATGAAAGGAACATGACATCATATACTGACCCCGGGGGGGCGCGTTTCGTATAGCATAACTTGTCTTCGGCGCGGCTGCATAAATAGAGAAATGTTGAAAGTGCAAAGCGAAAGAAAGATGGGTTGGTTTAATCGTCCCAGTGTCCGTCCATTATGATTTGGCGCGGCCGTGTTCGTTGTTTGGTATCGAGGAATTTGGAGGCATCATCAGACCAAGAAGGCAACTGTGCGTTCAGACGGAAAATGCGCCGGCGGGGGACGCCGGAAATCAATGCCCGGGTGTCGGACGATGCGCGTGTTGAATGCGGCACGCTTGGAGGAGTTCTTTTGGAGAGAAAGGGACAGAGAGGGAGAGAGAGAGATGGCAAAAGATGGTGTGGTCGTTCAAGGTTTCCCTTGGTGGTGGTGTGCAAAGAAGCACGAGGACAATGCAACACGGGCGCTTAGGCAAGTAGCTCGGCGCGGGTGATTGGGTGACGCTACCCTGGGCCGCCGCCTACTACTGTAGTAAGGTGACTGACTAACTACCTAGGTAGGTAGGTACCTACCTTCCACCTTGCGCGCGGACATACTGCGGTTTCTTGGTGCCCGATGAGATGAGGAGACGGCGGGTATCAACACATGGCGGGGGAGGTTGATGGGCCGTTTGGTTGGTTGGTTGGTTGGTTGGTTGTTGGGCGGGCGAGGATGGAGATGGTTAATTTTGGAGAGAGAGAGAGAAAGAGAGACTCTCGGATGAGGGGTGGGAGGTTCATCGACCTTCTCTACACCCTGCTGTCAGGTACATGAGACTCGGGCATCTCTACATGAGGCGGCATGTCTGTCTGTCCTTGGCCTGACGGTGGACATACGATACGTTGCAGTTTTCCTTTTTTGGAGATGTGCTGCTGTGGTGGACGGGGATGGTTCACAGAGGAGCCGGATGTCTCGAAGCGTTTGGGTTTCTTGCTCGAGGTTGGCTGGCCGCTGCCTGGGCCGAGACACGCGGTGGACTGCATCTGTACAGTTAGTTCTGAGGCAGTGGTTCAGTGTCGTTTCCCGTCAGCCGTGATACTCGAGTTCCAGAGCATCACCAAAAAAGCACATGATTGTACTGATAGGATAGGATAGAATATGTAGCGTAGCGTACCTAGCGTAGCGTTGGACCCTACTACTAAGGTAGGTAGGGGGAGAAAGAAGCACGCACCTGGCTCGTGTCGGTCGTACCGTGCGATATCGAGCCACTAGATTGCTGGGACACGGTCCCGTCTCAGGGGCGATTTCGCTTCAGCCCGGTGCCACGTCAGGCTTGGGGGTCCAGCCCGGTCTGCTTGCCTACCTACCTACCTACCTACCTGTCCACCTGCGAATATCTCTCTGTAGGTAGGTACCTACCTGCCTAGGTGTTTGTAGGTAAACTACTAATTACTGTCTAAGGTACGAGTGCACTACAATCCAGATGCCCAAATTCCAAATGCACCCGGCCTTGGCTGCCAAGATTCCATAGGTGTTTTTTACAATTCCTACTCCAACCGAGTAATTAACCGTCCAGTGTTCCTCTGGGCGGCTGGTTCCACTCTTTTCCGCCGCCGCCAGCCTACCAACCCGCCTCTCGTGCCCCTCCCAGCCCACGCAGTATGTACATACATACATACATACAATACATACAGGCAGGAGATTCAGTCTCTGGTCGAATCACACTCGGCTGCGTTGCTCGATGAACTAACCACCTAGGTAGATGAGGTAGTGTACAGTAAGTAGTAAACTCGCAACCGCCCGCCCCGCCCATCTGTCGGCCAACTCCTCGCTCCCCTCTCCCTTCTTTCTGCCTGGCATGGCATGCCTGTGACAGACTAGTTGTAGCTAACTTACTTCTGACACTTGCTCACTCTTCCAGTCACTCACTCACTCCTTTGGGTGTCACCGCCGCCGCTGTCGTGTCGTCGTTTTTGGTTTCTGCATTATATTCCTTACACACAAACCCGACGCAAAAGAGGCGCTTTGCTCTCTCTACCTACGAGCCCAGCCAGCAAGCACTGACGCAAAGGTTTTGCTTTGGGCCAAACGGACGGAATCTCCCCCTACTCGTCCATCATTCGTTCGTTCCAAGCCAGGGGTGGGTGGCCATTTTCCCTCAAAAATAAATCCCCGGTACAGCACAGCACAGCACAGCACACAATTCCCCAGTTTTGTGACAGCTCCTGAGAGCCCGCTTCGACGATTCCGGGTCGGTGAACGGTTCATCCCCAACCCAGGTCCTGCCTGCCTCCCCTCCCGCCCTTTTCCCTCCAAAATCATCCAAACCTACCTAGGTAACCTGGCTCCTCCAAGTTCCAACACGACGGCCCGCTTCGCCATCCGCCGCCTTCCCAAAACCTTGCCACGCTCCGTTGGGCCTCATTGCTTGCTTGATTCATCCGATTCCAACCTTGGCGACCACGCCTCAACCTGGTCCCTCTGACCGCCTCCAAACCTCCCCGCCATTAATTAGTACCCGCAATAGACAGCAACATCAAGTCGGCCTAGCTTTCGGGCTACGCCTCCATGCTCCGTCATGTCTTCCAAAGACCGTGACGTCGACGTCGACGTTGACCGGCCCCCGCGCGACAAAACCGACAAGCCAGAGAAGAAGGCCTCGAGAAGCAAGTCGGAGCGCACTAGCAGGACCGACAGGGAAAGGGGCGACAAAGAACACCGATCCCATCGCGTGAGCTCGCGCTCCTCCAGATCCAAAATGGCCGACGGCAGCGGCCTCGGCAGCGACCATCATTCCCACTCCCACTCCCACTCCCACCGCCGCCACCGCACCCGCGAAGAACGAGACCGCGACCGAGACAGGGACGACCGTTCCTCCTCCATGACCGACCTCGTCCCCGAAATGTCTCGCACCTCGCTCACTGGCCCCGCCTCCACTGACCGCATCTCGGTGCCCTATCCGACATTCAGCAAGGCTCACAGCAAAGAGGCCGTCCGCGGTAGCCGTGAGGACGTGTCGGCCTCCGGTGAAGGCGCGACGAGGAGGCACGACCCCTTCACACCTGAGGCGACGGACCTGGGCGACAGCGAACTTCACCGATCCAAGAGCCGCGATCACTCCGAGACGCAGCGCAAAGCCTCGTCCAAAAAGGAGTCGAGACCCCCCAGTCCGCCCGAGACGGACTTGTCGGGCAAGAGACGGTCAGAGACGCCCGACGAGCCGTCCAGAAAGGTTCGCGAGGAACGTTCCAGCTCCAGACTCAGCGGGGACACGTTCAAGAGAGATCGGGAGAATAGACCGAGCTCGCGGCTCAGCGGCCTCTCACGATCGGGCTCCAGGGCTGATGACAAGTCCCGGCTAAGCTTCAAGTCCAAGACGAGCAGCCAGGCTACATATGTCAAGTCGCCAGCATTCCCTCCCGGTTTGCACGAGAGTCTAAACATCAAGCCGAGCGCCTCCCGGTCGTCTTCGAAGCGGAGCTCATCAAGCAAGAAGAGCCGGCGATCTGATCACCACGACGACGACTCGTCCCCCGAGAGCCTCCAAGACTCATCGCCCAGGACCCCAACGCAAGCGCCGCCATTCCCGCCGCCTTTCGCAATGCACGGCAAGCCCCCAGGGCCTCCTCCTGAGGTTTACCCCGAGAACGACATCACCCCTTCCGCGACACCAATGACTGACGTGCCCCCCCCGCCTACTGGCCCGCCCCCTCCCCCACCGCCTCCACCCGTGGACGTTCAGGAAGCACCGCGGGTCGACTACCTCTTGCAAAACGGTGGTCTTATTCAGCCCATCCCCAAGACATTTCTTTCAGTCTTGCCCCGGCAGAACGGCGCTCGGCCATCTAACCCGCCCCTGGTTGGTGCGCAGACTTTGTTTGCGCCATTCTTCAACCTTTTGGACCAGTATAACTCGGTTTTTAACCGCAATGGCTCCGTAGCAGTCGCGACCGGCCACCGATCGGTGGCTCGCCGTTTGCTGGACCGTCTGGAAAACGTATTCTCCAGAGAACTCCCCGAGGATGGATGCACGTGTGTGGTTTGCGAAAGTGGACCTGACATTCAGCACCGCGGCTTAGGCTGGGGCGAAGTCCTCGAATGGGTTAGCGGCCGTATCGACCTCCCCCAGTGGCCGCCCTTCGACCTGGCAAGCTTGGGATCCAAGGCTGCCGAGGTATCAGCAGAGCTGCCGCCCCGTCCCGATTCGCCAGTAAAGATCGACCCCGATATCGCCGAGGAATTCCGCGAGCATTACCTCAGACAGTCCAAGAAGGTCAGGGGCGCCGTGGACAAGTGGCTCAACACTTGCGGTGAAACGACCGCGCCCCCACCTCAAGATGTAGACGATGAGACCCTTACGTTTGCTATCCTGACGAACCTAGACCCTGAGGACCAGCCCTATTTCAATGCTATTCTGTCCGGCTCCAACCACCCCAAGCCCGCAACGAGAGCGCCGACGCCCTTGCACAGGGCGCGTCCGGAGCTCCTTGTCAAGACGGGCTTGGCCCTGCAGCGCCTCTACCGACTAGCCCAGGTGCCGCGAGACGCCGAGGTCGCCATGTACCTTGTCAAGAACCCCCACACGCACGATCTCCTCATCACAATGTCCGACATCAACGCGCAAGAATGGGAGATCTTGACCTCTGGTAGGTTCGACGGCTTCCTCTGGTCCGGAGCCGACGGCGACGATATTGCAACCCCAACAGGCGAGTCGCGCGGCGCGACACCCGCGAGCAACTACGCCCCCTCTCGGCCCTCTACAATGAGCCCAGGCGTTCGGGGAACCCCCGGTTACCCGGGATCTCGCAACACGACGCCATTCTCGGCCTACTCTCGTGGCGCCACCCCCGCCTCTTTCATCAGCAACGCATCATCCGCCGCGGTGAATCGCCAAGCGGTCTCTCGAGACGAGGAGATGGAGATGGCCGTCCTAGCAGAGGTGGAGCGCGAGATCTACCAAGGCATGGAGGCATTGGAGGACGCGTTCGAGGCGCTCCACCTCAAGGCGGAAGTCGTCCGAACGGCCCTGCGCAACCGCGGTGCCGGCCTGATGCACAGCTTGCAGAGCCGCCGGCGCATCGACGTCCTCCCCAACCCGAGCTCCGGCAACTCGCAGTCGTCGGGATACGAGCGCCCCAGCTGGGCGCAGGGCGACTACGACGCCAACAGCGACAGCGAGTGGGGAGGCGACGACTTTGAGCTCGCGCCCGACGACTCGGCCAGTAACATCAGCAGCTCGCGTCACCGACGGCCCAAGAGGCGGACCGAGAGAAGGACGCCGGCACCGATCGAGGAAGACGATGAGGAAAACTGAAATCTCGAGGGGAAGGAGAGGCACGATGAGGGACGAGGATCCACGAGCTCCCTGATGGACAAGGGGGGGGAGCAGTTGGATGTTTTTGCTTCTTGAGATACGAAAAACATTAAGGCTTTGGGAAAGATGAAACGAAATGATGATGTCAAAATCAAGAGTTTTCTTTTTTTGTAGTTTTCTTCTTCTTCTTCTTCTTCTCCTGCATATTGTGGGACACCAAGGCTGGAAAGTCTACGGTTCGAAGCTATGTTGTTGTTATGGTTGCCGCTGATGTCGTCGATGCCGAGGTATCAGGCCGCGGCGGACCTGCTCTCGGAGGAAGAAGGAGAGAGAGAGAGAGAGAGAGCAGGACGGAGAGATTCCCCCTCTCCCCCTCCCCGATGAGTCGTCGAGAGCGGGTTAGGGAAAGGGGGCTTCTCTTTTCATTCTCAATGTACCCCGTTTGGGTTTGTCGGCACGAGGAGAACACCAGTACGAAATCGTCATGTGCGCCCCGGGGCGCCTTAGTTTGCCCTCCTTGGGATCGAACCGGCCGTCCCCCTACCCCGCGATGCCGTCGGTCAGTTTGTTGCATTGTCACGGAGTCTTGGGCACCCCGCTCCCCCGTCACGGGGGTGGCGCTCCTTACCTTTGTTGTCTTCTTTTAAAACGAATTCAAGGTCCCGTCCATCCAGGGCGGTGGCGGTTCGTCTTTTGATCGAACCGCCTCCCCCTCCCAAAAGATTGTGAAGGTGCCAGTGATCCAAGCGTGTGAGGCCCGTGATGAGGATCTGTCGTCGGTGTGCTATGGCGGCATACCGAGATTCGTGACGGGGCAGGCGAGCAAGGTACTTTCGCCTCTGACAGCTCTCGGGAACGACAGGCTATATTCCAAGCCATCTTGGATACAAATTCGGAAGGGGGAGAAGGCACGCAAAAAAGCAAGCGGCTTGAAGTCATGCAATCGCCGTTGCTCATAAATTGTTTGGAGACTGCACCGAGCCCACTATCTGTTCCTAGTCTACTCCTTGCCCCCCCCCCCTCCAGATAGCTGCAGTACCGCGATACCGTGGACCTAGTGACTTCTTCCCCCTGACTAGGACGAGCAATCTGATTCCACCAAATCCTGAATTAAAATCCAATGAGACCTCATAACGCGCCAGAGAAAGGGAGTTCTGATGATCGGCTGCTATGAGAAGGGGAGGCGAGAAAGAAAATTGCGGGTCGCAAAGGATTCGATATCAACGAAGAGCTCCCGCGGTGGTGGAGATTTGATTGTGATGGAAGTGGTGTAGTGAAGAGAGATATCTCGAGGGGCAGCTGAAAGTCTTGATGAGCAAGGTGATTATCCAGTGTTGCTACCTCAGTTCCCTTGCCCCTAGTTGTCATTCTTGCCGCCATGGTGACCTTGTGCCGCTCCAAGGGCATGCCGCAGATGTTTGAAGCTTTGCTTCAAGGCCTCGTCGTTTTTTGCTGCAAACTTGGAGTCCTTCAGTCCCAGCTTGGCAAGCTTCTTGGCTGACTTGACTGCTCGTTTATCACGTTTGCTCGGCTTTCGGAGTGCGTTTACTGCCTGGGCGAGAGGAAGAAGGGCCTCTTGAAGGCAGCCTCGGAGAGCTTTGTTGTCATGGCGGAGTTGTGAAAGAGCGGAGTCTTGTCTCTGCAGTTGCTCGGCATGCTTTTGAAGTTGGTTCGAGTGGTCTTCGAGGTTTGCAGAGATTTGGCGAACCCGGACTGCTTGTTCCCGGAGCTCCACGGAGTCCCCAGCCGAGATGGCTGCCAGACTGTTGTTTACGTTATCGATGGCTCGCTTCAGTTTCCTTCGGGAACTTTGCTTTTTTCGACTGGAATATATCGAACTCAAGACGTCGATTTCATGTGCAGCTCTGGGTGACGAGCTCAAGGGGTTGGTAAGTTTGGTGACCCTAGGCGGCTTTATGGTGTTGATGGGTTGGGTTTTGTTTGTGGGGACTGCATTGATGCCGTTCTCAACGCCCCCTCGGCGGAAGTAGTTGCTGAAACTGGCATTTCCCGCCTTCTCGCCAGGAGTATTGTGGACATGAAAGTAGCCAGCTGGATGGAGTGGCTTCGGGGACTCGTCCTCAGCCTTGACCATTACTTCAGTAATCAGTAACGATGACTCTCGAAAACTTTGACCGGCAGGTGCTGTGCTTTTTCTAAGCGAGCTCGTAGCCTTGAAAGGTTCCTCTTGGAATACAGTTCCAGTCGTTTTCTGCTTGTTGGCTTGAAACAAAAACTCATCTTCAACGCTGCGCTTTAATCCTGCCTGCCTTGCGCCCAGCCTTTTCTCCTCCCGTGTTAGCTTTGGGTTGCAACATTTCTCTGCATCCCAACCGGCCTTGGCCAGCATATTGACAATCTCAGTTGGAATGACCAGATTGTTCATGATTCGGACTGCTTCTATCATGGGTGCGGGAAGCGTATAGCCTGGGTTCTTGGAGTGTTCCCAGTGGTCCACAAACTGTCTGTAGGGTAGCTGTTGGGAAATCTCGACAGGCTTCTTGCTCTCCGCATCCCAAGACAAGCTACAGAGATAGTCATCGATAGTCTTGCTGGAAAGCTGGAACGCGGGTTCACTGTAGGCAGCGTTTTTCTGTTTCTTTGCCCATCGTTTCCATCCACCCGGCGTTTTGGCGCTGGTTCGGCTTGTCTTTGGCGTCACCTTCGCAGTAGATCGTGATGAGGAAGCCACGACACTCTGGGAAACTGCCCGGGTAACAGACTTCTGCGTAGTTGCGCTTGTATCAGGGGGTCTTTCTGTCACAGGTTCAGACTGAGAGTTGGCTCCACTTCCTGGAATCTGTTCAAGATGCGCCGGTTGCGAAGCCAACGAGGTCGGTCTTGTGACTGGCGTCAAATGCGAGTCTGCAGTAGCAGAACAAGGGACGATGTGCTTGGGCACGCCTGCCCCCGCAAGTTCCTGTCGTGGAGTCATGTTTGACTGCAGTGGTTTGCTTGTGGGAAATGAATCTGAAGTCGAGGATTGAGGCAAGTGAAGTAACTCGACGTCAGAGGAGTGCAAAAGCAAAGGAAGGGCAGAGTAGGGGTGCGAGCCCTCCAATGTCGGTTGCAGCTTCCTCTCTTGTGACTCGAAGGACGGATTGCAACACGTGAAAAGGTCCCACCCGTTCTGGGTGAGTAAATTGATGATATGGGATGGAAGGACCAGGCCGTTGATAATCCTCAGAGCCTCCAATTCCGCGGCAGAAGGAGCGTGGTGTGTCTGGATTCGCGATGGACCGGCAACCATCGAGAGATAGATGCTCTGTTTCGTTATTTCTGCAGGCGCTTGCGCTTCCTGGTCCCATACGACTCTCTCAAGCCGTCGAATGACTGCTTTGCTGGCATTGGTTTGATAGAAGCCCAGCTCTTCGTCGAAGCTGTGAATGTTCGACATGTCGGGCCCGGCTTCGAAGAATCTCGGGTGGATTTGCCGTTTGGCCCAGAGATTCCACGCATTGGTTGCCATCCTGGGAACCAAAATTATCGCTAATCGCTGTTGTTTTGTCAGAGGCCGAATTTCGCGGATGACAAGGAGTGGTTGCAGTGACGTAGAGTGTGAAAAATGGAATAGTAGAGAGGGGAAGAAATCGATGTCCCGAATAGCTTCGGTTTCACATTTTCACAGAAGGCGCTCTGGAAATTAGCTTCATTACATCTACTTCGGCAGCTGCCTAATGATTGCCTACTTCCTTCCTAATAGTGGCGTTCGAATAAAGCAGTGTGACTCAAGCAGCCAGACGCCTAGGATAGAATATACATCTGTTGTTGTAGAAATGCAACACCAAAACGAGGTCTCTCTTCACTTTTCAAAATCAATATGCCGAGTATCTGTTCGTTGAAACTGTCAGGTTTGAGCGGATCCTCGTCAAAGCTTGGTGTTTGCACTTGCGTTGTTAACTTGTGCCTCGACACATCACTTGCTGTGTGCCACTATCCATGCCTGCCCGACTGTCTTGGCAAATAAGCCTTCAGCTCGAACATAGATTTCTGACTAGTCTCCTTAGATCTTTTGACTGGAATATGTATTTGGCGAAAACGCTCCGGCTGTGCGTTTTATTGCATTCCTAGTCGGATATTGTTCATTTTGTCCGCTTGTGGGGGTATCCATCAATCAATTGTTCATTTTGTGTTGGCTTGATAGACGTCCTGAATCCGTTCCCCTATCTGTGAGAGTCAAGTCCTGGTCGATTGGTGGTCATGAAAGGCAGCACCAAACGTACGTTTTCCAATGCCTCTTTGCACCGCCTATTGTAGCTGCTGCATCTTGCAACCTACAGCTATTCACCCAATATTGAACATGTCCGTTTGACCATCCGTTTGTGGTCCAAGGCTAGTTCTTGAGTGAATGCTGGCAAGTCCCAAGAGGAAGACAAGTGTATGATACACCGCTTGTGTTGCCTTGTGTCTCACCACGTTACGGTGCTGAAACATTTTTTCCTCCGGTGAGTGAGCCAAACCTGCACCTCTTAAATAAGTTCTTACCGCAGTCGATCAAGCTTATGCAGACTTCAAACATATTGAATACTGACTCTAGGGTGGTTACGCAATCAACGGGTGCTATCGAGTGCATCCAGACAAGTTAGTATTCCCTATTCTCGCCATCGACGACGAGGCCCCCTCCCCTGATGATCAGGTGGTGAAGAGGCTGGATGGCACCGTGGGTCCTGTCCTTCTAACCCTGCTGACGAACACCAATGGCGAGTCTCATATCTATCATGCCGACGCTGAATACACCGTGGGTAACATTACTGTTCGCCGTGATAGTTGAGAAGCGGCATGTTGTTCGCGATTGATGTTGCAGCACAGAGCTTCTTCGGTGCGGTTGTTATGAGGTCAGGCTTCGTGTCAACCAACCAGTCTGGACACCTTGCCTAGCAAACGAATTTCACCTGTGAAGCCCCCTTCTGGTAGCTGGCCTCAGACCCAGTAAGCATAGCCGCACGAGAGTTCTCGGATCTTAGCTTTTTCCGACTTATCCTTATCAATAATAGTAATTAGGAGAACCTGGGAGAGACGAGTGAAAGCTGAGGTATGCGAGAGCCACTAGGTAACAGTGACTTAGGAAGGGCAGGTACTCGGGGTCCATTCGACCCTCCATCACAAAGTGAAATCCTCAAGTCATATTGAACCGATTTTGAATTCTTGAAAATGTATGGGGGGGGGGATTTAACTACCTACGACTTCGGGGCATCATGAGCTTCACTTCCACATACAAGCGGGCACCCCCCGTACGATGATGCTACGCCATGCCGCCAGTGAACCAACAAACATGGCGACGACAAGCAAAACATGCTCCATGGCGCTACACTGAAAAACCAAGCAACGGCTCCCGTCTTCCTCTCCTTGCCGCCTCCCCAACTGACGACAGCGTGACGCGACCACGACGGAGTGAAATTCGTGCTCGGGTAACCAACCAACCACCAACCGGTCTCGTATCCTAGCTCCTCTCATGTCCAGTTGGCCTCCGGCTGTCGTTTGCACGCTCTAATGCTCTTAAAGATCCTTTTCCCCCCCTTTTGGACCTCTTATACTCTTTAGGATGGGGGGTAATCGTAATTCTTTGCCTCGTCAGTCTTTCTCCTGCAGCCGCTCATCCATAACAGCTTTTGGCAGCTTCGAGCCTTGTCCACCAGCATGCATTGCGGCGGTGACTCCTTCGGATCATCTCGCGTCTCCCTCTCATACTCGAGAGCTGGGATGGCCAGAAAACACTACGTTTCGGCACAGTCCTCACACAGCTCTTCGAGGGGCCCGGCTCGGTCATCGATGACATTGCCCGCAAGCCCTTTAGCTGGCACCGCCGTTGATCGGTGCAGCACCTTGTTGGGCAAGGGCTAGCTGGGCGGCCTGGGCGTTCTCGGTCGCCTTCTGCATGACACCCTGCAGAGCAGCCTGGTCCTCCGCTGTGAGGTGAGAGGCCAGAGACTGATAAAACTGGGGCTGCTCTTCTTCCATTTCTGTTCGGGCATTAGCCATGGTTCGTTCCATGTCAGGTTCAAATGGAAAATCGCTTACTCATCAGAGTCGCACTGAACAATTGGTAGGGGTCCACCTTGTCCAGAGGAGACTCGAGCAGGACGCTGTCCTCGCCAAGGTCGTCCTCAGACTCGATATCCTCGACGCCGCGGCTGAACTTCTGGGCCTGTGGCACGTTAGTCACGTCAACGGGTAAAAGCTGGCGGGGTCAGGACTCACCTCCTCGTTCAAGAACTCCAGGTAAGCGGTGCTCTCGTCACGGCCCTCGTTAGTCTCCTCCTCGGCCTCGTCCTCGACATTCCAGTTGGCCTCGTCCTCGGCCCACTCGTCCTCTTCGCCGTAGTCGTAAGTGCCGGCCTCGAGGTTGTAGTCGTCACGAAGAGCCTCCTCACGATTCTTCATAGCAGCAGGCAGAGTCTTGAACAGCTCAGTGACGCCCTGCAGCAGCCGAGGCCAACCGACGGCAATGCTCTGAGGGACCTGATCAGCCTTGAGGCTAAGCAGAGCTGCAATGGCGACAATGCAAAGCTTCTTGTCGTGGACCCTGGTGAAGTTGGACATGCTGCCAAACCACAAGCTGAAGAACCTGTTCGTCCAGCCCTTGGTCTCAAGGATGTGTAGGGTGAGCACGGGGTTGTAGTGGATCGAGTTGATGACAAGCTCCATGAGGTGGATCTTGTAAGCCTTGACCTTGACGTCCTGAGCAGTGAGGACGGTCATAGCGAACTCGATGAACCGCAACACGTAGTTGTCAATGTGGCCGCGGAGGTTCAGCATCATGGCCTCAGCCAGCTTACAGGCGCAAATACGGTCAACGCCACCGACCTTATTGTCATTGAACATGTCCGAGATCATGGAGAAGAGAGCCTCAATGTACTCGGGCTTCTGCACAAGCTGGCCAGCACCGTACTGGACAAAGTTGTCCAGGGCAGGCAGCATATCCTCCAGGTAGAGCTCGGCACCAGCCTTGAAAGTAGCGTGGATGAGCTCGAAGGCCTGCCACATGGTTGGCGAGATACCCTTAGCAGCGAACGTGCAGCTATCAATGATCTCAAATACTTCATTGTAAAGATCATACAGTTTGTTCTCAAGGGTGACTTGAATGACGGGCATGAGAACAGCTTCAATGTGCAAAAGAACGTCAGGCGTGCTCTCGAGGGTGAGAATGAGAGTGCCGATGGTCTGGAGGACACCGAGAGCAGTGATGCTCTTCTCGTCAAGGTAGTCTCCAAACTCATCATCACCGTTGTCCTTGTTCTTGTCCAGCACTTCACGGACAATACGAAGGTAGGTGTCTCTCAGCTGCTCGCTGAGAGCAACCGCAAACGGCGTCAACTCGGTGGCGAACACCTCCACAAAGTCCTCCATGACGTTGGCGAGGGCGTCGATATCGGCCTCGTTTGCGAGCTTGAGGAGCTGCTGCATAATGGTAGGGATGCTTTGTTGCATGCTGGTACGGATGATGTCGTGCCTGATGAGGGGCTGCAGGGCGAGAGCCGCAGTCACACGTACAGGCAGGGCCGGGTCTGCCATGCAATCAAGGATGTGGCGGTAGATGGTAAGAAGGTTGTTCTGGTCCTGGAAGTTGAGCTGCTCGAACTTCTCGATGGTGTCGCAAGCACGCGCACGCAGGTAACCCTGGTGGCTCGTGAAGTCGGGGAAAACGTAGCGGACAAGGAAGTACTCGACCTGGTCGGCGATGGGGCTCTTCTTGCCCAGAATAACGGGGGCCAGAGTGCCAATCATTCTCAAAGCGCCTTCCTTGGCAATGTGGTTCTTCTTGTCATCCGACGCCTGCTCGTACTCGTTGACGACCGCGTTAACGAACTTGAGAATCTCGAAAGTCTGCTTTCTCCGGTTCTTGGTCAGGCCGACGAGGAAGTTGGTGGCGGCGACATCGGGGGCCGAAGCCTCCTCGTAGAAGTTGAGTTTCCTGTGGAGGTATTCATCCGGCTCGTCTTCGAACTTCTCGATGTCCTCCTCGGATAGGCAGAGGACGGGAAAGACGAAATGCGTAACCAGGTTCTGCAGGTGAGGCTTGAGGTGGTTCCACATCTCCTTGGGGCGCACCGACTCGTCGAGGAAAACAAGGGTATAAGACAAGCAGGGTCTGCTGAGCCAGGCCGTCTTCGCAACCCACTTCTCAATCTCGGCCAGGTAGTGTTTGAGGATCTCGGGCGCAATCGTTGCGGAGAACTCCTTGGCGAAACGGACCGCATCCTCGTCCTTGGTGTTGGTGATGGATTGGGGGTTGCCATGTCTAGTCCAGTGTTAGCGAACGCTTGCGAGCGCCGGAGAGTCTTTCAGCCTTCCTACCTGATAAAAAGTCTGTTCAGGTTGAAGTACGCCCATTTCTTGGCTTTCCACCAATGGTGCTTCTCACGCTCGTATGAGTCGTCGGCCATGGCGCTGGCCGGCGTGGTCTTGGAAACAGTCTGGAGGAAAACGGTGCACCAGCCAAAGTTGGTCTGTTGTGCGCGGAGGAAGGCAGAAAGCTCGAGCTAGAGGCAATGTCAGCCAACGGTGCCGAAAGAAAAAACCAGGCGCAGAGAATGTTTCTATACGTACCCAGGTCGCGTGCTTGTAGGCCTTGAGGGCTAGGTGAAGCATCTCGCCGGCCTCATCGCTCTCCTGAGCAACGAGTTCGTTGCAGATGGCCAACAGTCTGGGGAAGCTGGCCTCGATAATCTTGTCAAAGTGAACCCTGTTGTCGCCGTCCGAAGACTTAAATCTGTAGGCGCGGCATATGGCGAGAAGGCACTGCAGACCAGCCAGAACGGAGGCGGCATCGTTCGTGTTTAGAAGCTGCATCGTATAGTCCATAAAGTTGGGCCACTTCTCGGGAAAATCGAAGTGCAGGATACGCTGGAGGACGGGTATCAACTGCTGCCGGACCAGACCTTGTGAGGCGGCCATGATGGGCAGCAGGCGGTCGCGGAAGCGTGCCTTTTCATCTTCGGCGATCTGTGTCTCGTTCGGGCTGTGCTCCGACCTTTCCCATCCCCGATTTACGCGGTTCTTGATATAGATAACGGCTAGAATGGGGGCAGTCGTTTAGTATGTCTTCTTGGCCGACAGGTGTACGACGGCAAGGACAGGAGGTCTCGGGGAGTCGTATACGTACTTGATAGTCGCACACTGTTGTCTTGCTCGTTCTGGAGGACTTCGAGGAGAACATCCATAAACCCCGGGTGCTCTTCGATCTAGATGCCGCAAGATGTGTCAGCTGGCAAACCCAATAACAACAATAACAACAACAACGGTAAGAGGCGCGATATGCGCCGTCAGTTCTCCCGCCTCCCCGCCTCCCCACCCCTCTCAGGGACCCGGCACCGGCCGTCTGGAGCGGGCTCCGGACCGAAGGGCGATGAGAAGCAGACGGCAGACGAGTGGGCACGCCGTCCGTGTTGTGAAAGTGCGTGTGGCGTGATGTAGTGCGGATCGTCTCGGTGCGGTAAAGGGGGGCAGTTCGTGGGGGAGGGGATGGGGGGGCAGGATCAGGACGAGAAGGGGAAGCGAGAACAGGCTGGCGGAAAAGAAAATGGATTGCTTCTCATACCTGCTTCAGTTGAATCTCAGCCCTCCGTCTTGTGTCGGCGTCGGGGTCCAAGCTGGCCGCGAGCAGGCCTCGAATCGCCGAAGTGTCCATCTTGGGTGAATTGACGGGGTGATGTCGAGGCGAAGGCGGGATAGGAGTTGAGAAGAAGGAAAGCGGTGCGGGTGGTGAAGACAAAATTTTGGGCGGGTCGTCTGTGTTGCCTCGAAATGGCGGGGCATGCCACGGCGGTACGAATGGCGAGGAAGAAGTGTGTGTGCGCTGCTGCGTGCGCTGCTGTTACTGCCACTGCGAATTAATGGTTGTCAAGCCAGGTCAAGGAGCCTAAGGGGGTCGACAGGGACAATGTCTGGCGGGAAGGGGAAGGGGAAGGGGGAGGAGGGTGGGATGAGGTACCTGGTGCGCTACCAAAGCTCTGCAGGGTAACCAGGTACTCTTGCTGTGATAGTATTCTATCCGTAACTACCGGTATACCTATTCTACCTACTTACCTACCGGTATACCACCTTAGCTACCTAATCATGGGCAAGGCAGAGTACCTGTTCAGGCCCGATGCGTGGTTGTCGCTCAGCTTTGGCAGGCTAATGTAAGGCGGCGGCGGCGGCAGAAGGGACAGCGGGTTAGTTAGGTACTTAGACAGGCGAGACGGGAGAAACCAGGATTTGAGGTGGCAGAAAGCACAGGCTGCCTAAAGGCGCGTACTTTTAAAGGCTGTGTGGATGCTACGTGGTTTGTTGGTTGGTTGGTTGGTCGGCCGGCCAGGGTCGAGTTGTGAAGGGGAAAATGTCTGTGTGCGTGTCTGATTTGCGTGGGATGAGACGGTGCTGGTTGAAAGGCAAGGCAGAGGTGGTGTTAAATTGATGTGTGTCGATCAATGCTGGGGTTGATTGGCTGGCCGCACGTTTCTCCAGATCTCGACGCTCACTCAACAATGAACAACAATTGTGGTGTCTGTATCCGTACTATGCGTATCTCTCTCTTGGCCTACACTATCTACATACGTAGGAAGAAAGCATGGAGGAGAGGGACTTGCCTGGTGGCGTCATGTCTCTACTCCGTCCTGTTTACCTTTGGGCACGTCCCCAAAAAAAAGAAAAGCAAAGGTCCAACCAACCCTTGAAATTTCTTCTTTGCATTTTATCTGTTTGTTTGTTTTTTTGAACTTTTTATCTTTTTATAACCGGGTTGGCTGTCGACCGGCCAGTCGGAATGCCACGAGCTTCGTTGGTCCAGACGAATCCAGACCGCAGAGTGCACAAAGCGGGCGATTCCATCTCTACGAGACTATCCACCATGCGGCATCACCAGGATACGGCATCGTGTTCAGTATAGGCCAGATAGCCAAGATACACGATGGCTGGACGATCGCCGGTACGCTGAGCCATCACCTCGAGGGTGGACAAGCCATCGAATGACGACGCGTGCTACACTACCTGCCTAGGTCGTTTTGAATACCCCCCTTTCCAGATGAAAGGCGGCAACGCATTCTCAATGGAACGAGGAGCGACAGAGGTGTGGGAATACCTTCTTCATTGGCGAGCAGGGAACCTACTGCTAACACAGACCGTCGAGATTGGGGTGGTGCCTGGGTCTGGTCTGGTTTGGTCTGGATCTGGAGACCAGGACACTGAGTGCGGGCTCTGGCGTCATTGCATTCCATCTCTTTTTTTTTCGGGGGGTTTTTTTTTTTGGTTTTTTTGCTCATGTGCAACAAATAGATTGTGGCAGGCACACTTGGCGATAATAGAATCGGGAGCGCACTCATGGGTATCGCTCGGTTGTCGGCGGTTTGGACGACAGCCAGTCAGTCATACCTAGTCATGACCAACAACAAGAAGCCGATATTGGCAGATAGCCCAGCTTGGGTATTATCGGCAGAATAAAAGCAGCAAACCGCAAAAGTGCGCCGCCCACTGCCTCCACTCACCCCCCGAAAGCAGTATGGCATCAGGGCAGCCTTAGTCGTCGAGAGGTGATGCTTACTGGTCGGGCTCGCCGTGATGTGATAGGTACTATCTTGTGGACCCACAGCCCGAAGCACCTTGCACGCTCCTTCTCCCCCGCCTTCACCGCCTTCACACGACTCACACTCGCTCTTTTCTTCCAACGTCTGTGCTTGCTTGCTTGCTCGCGATGGAGATGGAGGGGTAACGACGACCAAAAGAACGACAAGAACTGAAAGGTTGCTTAGGGCGGCACCTTCTAAAACCTCTAGCTTACCCAGGGTAGGTACACTAGGTGTCTTGTCTCTCCACTCGACTTCCGACGTAAACCCGACAGGACAGACAATTAAATAAAGCAACAAGATAGATAGATGAATACCTAAATAAGTACCTAAACAGCATAGGTTAAAGAGAGGAAAAGTTGGCTTGCAGCCCTGCCGCTGAGCCGGACTGCAACCACCGTCCCTTGTTCTCGTCCTCGTCCTTCCTGTCCCTCTTCGACCCCTGCCCTGCCCCTCCTCCTTTCAGCCATCCAGTCCATTTACATAACCATCGCCCGTTCCATCTTCTGCACTGCTGCGACAGCATACGCATATGTATGCCAATGGCTCCCTTTTGCTGGCTGCACCCCTGACATGATACATTCTCCAGCAATAGAGTGATCCGTGGCATCTGCCCTGACTCGGTTCCACGGCCGGCCCTCGCAAAATGCCGCCGCGGTCAGCCCTGCGGCCGATTTCTCTTCAGCATTGGTACTTTCAACTAGAAGTGAGGAGGTGCTTGATATCCAGGCGGTCTCAACCCATGCCGACCGTCATGAGTGCAGTTGTCGTCGTATATATTCGTGCCTATATCATCCCCGAGACAAGCAGGTATAGAATCCCGGGTACGCCAACAGTTCTACACCCGGTCGGATCCGAGCAGAATCGCTCTCTCCGTCTCTCTCCGTCTCTATCTCTCAACCAGTTTGCAAGCCGCCCGAGACAAGGACCATCGCAGCACCCCAAACCTCTCGATCTTCAGATCCTCCGCTCTACGCCAGTCCACGGAGAGCATGTGCGTCGATCCCATAGACCGCCATCTCATATGTCAAAAGACTGCCAACAGCAGTTGAATGGCATCCCTCCCCTACCCTCAACGAGCACCTCCTTGACATGCTTTCTTCCAAAACTCGCCACTCCCGTGCTAGGTATGTACATCACACAGAGAGTTACGCAGATCCCCATATCGGAAAGTGAGATGGGGAAAGATAGAATTAGCATCAGAAAGATTGGTAAAAAAGAAAAAAGAAAAGACAAGGAAAAAAGGAGGGGGCGAGGGTTGCAAGGGAAGAAAAGACAAAGAGTAGAACGTCAGCACGAGTCTAGAACGGAGGGGATGGGGGGCGAGTTGGTCCCGATCGAGATCTTGTTGGCACGAAATCGGCCAACTCTGGAGCAGGAGGGGGGGCAGGTTCGTCTGCTTTTGTAACTTAATGGCCGGGCGCGGCACCAGCAACGTTGTGTGTGTATACTTATTACTACGTATGCATTGAGATGCAAGTTCTCGTTGGCCTGTCTGCATCTGCCGAAAACTCAACCCCGTCGCGATGAACTCTACCAACGGGCGCTACTGCGCGGATGCCTTCAACCAAGGCCACCCACTCCCTTTACCCGGCTCTCGAACTCAAAACTTTGTCAAGAGTCAGGGGTTTGGGGTTGCGCCCACCAATAACTCACCCTTGTTCTCGAAAAAGCCTTTTTATCCTTTTTTTTGTCAGCTCTGCCCAATATCTTGAAGGTTGTCTGTCCCCTTCC
Source organism: Colletotrichum caudatum (assembly GCA_030867225.1). Taxonomy (NCBI): domain Eukaryota; kingdom Fungi; phylum Ascomycota; class Sordariomycetes; order Glomerellales; family Glomerellaceae; genus Colletotrichum; species Colletotrichum caudatum. The sequence goes on along the minus strand of MU846010.1, from coordinate 176,144 downwards.
CCCATGTGATATATTCTGGTCCCAAGAGCGCGGGTGCCTGACAGTTGGGTTGTCTTCCGCACACGCGACGGCCTGACATCACGCCACAACCACCGCCAGCTGGGGTCATGCCAGGAGGCCGTGGGCGGGACTACACCGTCGCAGCATCATGGATGGTCCCCGCGGGCTGCAACGCACATACCCTTTCCACCAACGGACGAAAATCATTAGACGTCCCGAGTTGACGCCTCGACGAGGTCCAAGAATGAATGCAGAGACAAAACAGAGCCAAAGGTCATCAGAGAAACATTGTCATCATTCAATAGCCGGCAGCCGCTGCTTTACATATGCCAATAAAACGCCAAAAAATAATCGTTGACAAACAATCAAGAAATAGACAAATCAGCCCCACCTTCTCGTTTCCAACTCCAGAATCCTTGTCGACAGGAAGTCCAACAACAAATAAACGTAAAAATAAAAAGGGGCTCTGTCTCTCTCCCTCATTCACGCCATGATATGCAATACAACATCAAGCCGACCAGACTCTTCCATGTCTGTCGTCTGTCCCCAACGAGATAATAATCCTTGCTCCTGCACCTTCATTGTCCAATGGAATATGTTTGCCCTGCAACCGTTTAGTTAGTACTCCCGCGTTCGGTCTCCAGGCGTTCAAGGTAGGGCAGTCCAGTATGGGGAAAATAACAACGTAGAAATGAAAGATGTAAAAGCAATTAGGAATAGTGGTGACTAACGAGCTGTTCCGAGAGAATGCCAGGAAGGCTCCACGTAATCCGGCAATGATGCTCCGCAAGGCTAGGCAGCCAGGTTCCATGATGGATGATCCAGATGTGTTTGTATTGAATTTCTGAATCCCTATGCCAGGTCAGGCAACCTCAACCATGACCCAGAATTGGGGTCATGGATGGTACTGGAACCACAAACCGCCAGACTTGTGTCCCATGGCAGGCTATAACAATGGTCGAGACAAGCATAGAGTGACCCAAGAACACGGTGTAGACGGCCGAGTAGTTATGTGCAGCAGTCTCACATTCCGGACGGAGTGGCTCGACTACCGCGTGGTGACGGACCGGGATTGTTTGGAGCTTACCCAAGCAAGGAGAGGTAAATCTCCGCCAAAAGTAGAAATCTTGTTTCGACTCGGTGAGTCCAGCTTGAGTTCCAGTGGGATTTTCAAGGGGGCGCAAGGTCAGCTAGCCCTCCCTGTCCTCAATATCTGTCCATCGGGTGGTACAGCCACGGCTTGGTCCGAATGGTAACGTCCGGAATCCTTCTAGACAACATGTGAAGTCCATGATGGTCATATGCAAGGGCTTGAACAGGTCCATGATACCAGGAGTCCATGAGGATATTTCCAGTAGGGTGATGTCCAGTGGTAGTAGATCCGGCTTACTGTGGCGTTAGGAATATGCCAAACAAAGATTGGTATAACCCCACATCAGTCCTTGAAGAAGAGGGTTGAAAGTCGTAGAACCCCCCTCCACCCCCCCCCCCCCCCCTGGGGGATTCGTTAGACATGTACAGCCCGAAGACTCACCTTGCTGTCCAGATGTCGACCTGACCGTTCTATTAGGAAACACCATGATCACCCAGAACTCCGAAGTCCAAGTAAGAAAATGAAACCCAGATGAAGAGACAAAGATGGTATCACATCCCACCATCAGGAAGAATCCAGACAGCAAGGTGGTCCCGATTCAAAGTCGCCACCTCAAGTGTCAAGGAGTGTGTCCTTGTTTTTTTCTTCCATTCCAGGTCCCGGGCCATACACGTACGTGCAAAACAAGCCTCCATGCTTGCCAAAGGAAACTCAAATCGAGTAGCAAAGTCGTGGGCCAAATCCATTTATGCAGTCGTAAAACGTCCAGGGTATGCGGTAAAAAAAATCCATCCTCGGTGAGAATCCAGGTAATAGTCCGGGTGGAGTCCAGGGTAAGATGGTAGTGAACTTGAAGAGGGAACGGGTCCAGAGTAGATGTAGAGCCCAGGGAGCTCGGGAGCAGCGCAAAGCCAAAACGCCAGCAAAGCCGGGGAGCGGAGGGTGAGATGCAGACTTGCAACTCACGAGGTGGTTTTTCACACCTCTCAAAAGTCCAGGAGGGGGTTCTATCCGGGAGAAACAAACGATAAATGAGGCCGGCGCCGGTGATGAGTCTCCAAGTCCCCGGGTCATTAGGATGAAATTCATAACAGGCGAGTCGCGAGACTGGCATCTCGCGCAGTCGGAATGGCTACAACAGTCCATGGGTGGGCAACGAATTAGCGGCGCGGGGGGCGGTGACGGTCGGATTGGTGATGACTCCTGTCAGACTCCCTCTCACGGCGGGAGTGCGATGATCCACTGCTTGACACCTGAGCTTTGGCATTCGTAGGGGTTGCGGAGGTGCGAGGGACTGGGGGTTGGTCATACTGTGATCCTTGGCCAGAGATAGACCCGCCTGCTGGGGACGCTACACAATCAGATCAAGTTGTTATAGGGTAAAGAGAATTTACGCACCGCGTCCGTACAACGGGTCCGAGGCCACCGGCGCCGAGCCGTAGGGAGCCGAAGTCGAGGGCGGGTAGAAACCGGATGGATAGCCGGCCGGAACCTGTGATCCGGAGGAGTAAGTCTGTCCCTGCTGGGGGGGCAGGGTGGTAGGAGCTCGAGAAGGCTGTCCGGCACCGTACGGATCGGCAGTGTAGCTGCTTCGAGCCAGGTTCGCGGCGGTAGCCATGTAGGGAGGTTCCCCATATCCTTGAGCCATCTGTCCTGCGTATCTGGGGTCCCTCGGGTCCTGTTGGGCGTACGAGCCTCCGGAATAAGACGGATACCCACCACCTGAAGAAGGAAAAGAGGAAGGTTGCTGGGCGTAGCCCGCAGCAGATCCTTGGTAGCCCTGGGAGGAGTTCCCCGAGTATCCTGGGGCTTGAGATCCTGGGTATCTGGGGGAGCTGTCATAGGAGTCACGTCCTACGTCCGGGTAGCCAGTGGAATCCGTAGGGCCATAGTGTTGGCGTGCGGAATGAGTCTCCGACTGGCGATACCCTGCTGTAGGGGAGTTAGATCGTATCGACAAAGGAGCCGCCGCGTCTCGTGAGACAAAGGTACCTCCTGAAGTGTTCCGGGCGGCCTGCTGCCGCCTCTCTGCTTCCCATCGCGCAGAATCGGCCTTCAAGTCGTCGATCATGGCCTGTGGAGGCGTCGCGTCAGCATCGATGCAGGGAGAAAACAAAAGGCGGCGGCGGGGCGGAAGCACTCACTGTTGTCAGGTTCCGGTAGGCCGTAATGTAGTAACCCTGGACTACTTGACCAGTCTGAGGGTTTTCGTAGTGACCCGGGCGTACAAGAGCATCGTTTCCGAGGTAGCGACAGATATCGGCGGTGATGACCTCGCGGTCAATACCGTCTCTGGGAACGAAGTACTCGTTGGAACGGCCGCTAGAGGGGGCGGCAGGGGCCGAGTTGGCCGGAGGACCGCGCGATTGTCTCGACATGTTGAGTTCTGGTGTGCTGGACGAAGGTGAGGTAGAGGATCGGTCGAGAATGGTGAGGAGAAGAGACAAGGGGAGAGTGTGAGAAGGGAGGAAGAGAAAAGACCTGCGAGAAATGGGATTGTCGACAAGATGGCGGGAGAAAAAGAGAAGGAGAGCGAGCAAAGCGGGCAGGGAGTGGGTAGTGGGAGAAGAAAAGGAACAGGCCAGAGTCTGGCTCTTCTCTTGGGGGTGGGGCTTTGGCTGAGAAAAAAACCGGGACCCCCAGCGTCAGTGAGCGGTACCACACGCCTAAGATCCTGTCCTGTCCGGCCCTGCGGTAAGTCATCGACGTGGACCAGTGCCCAGTGATCAACGGCCAGCGAACAAGTCTGTGAGTGGTCACTGACACCCCCTCCTTCGCACTTTTTCGACTACTGATTGCTGCTGGTCCGTTGAGGCAGGCGTGTACTCGGTACTATTATGTACTGCCCACACACACACACACTCACACACACACACTCACACGCGACAGACGCACACACGTACTAGGTATACATAATTATTATGTTGCCAGTGTGCCAGTGAGAAGGAGGGAGGAAGAGGAGGATGAAGAGGAGGAGGGAAGCCCTCGCTCCCGGCTCACTCGCACTGCTTCGTTCGTCCACTCAAGACGTCGCGCGGCCGACCAGGGAAAACTCGGCGAGGCTTGTTGGCACCACGTTGTTGGCTGACAGTCCGTCCCATGCGGATTTTCTTTCGCTCTGCAAGTAAACCCTGGCAACCTGGCCAATATGCCGCTCGACCTGCCTCCTAGCGTGTTTAAGAGGGGCTAGGAGGGGGTGGTACTGCGTCCCTGAGGGCCCCGTCTAAGTCCAGTCTGACCAACCGATGACTGCCTGCCTGCCTACACCGGGCCCTTTGCCCCTCTCAGTGGTGAGGATTTTGTCGAGAAGAAGAAGAAGAAGAAAAAAAAGAGAGAGAAAAAGAGGGTCAGCAGGGCTTACAAAAGCCACCTGGCGAAAGACAGATGGCGGGACGAGGACCAGCTAGGTAGGTAGGTACTTCGTAGACAGACAAAAAGAGGCGGAGAGCGGTTGGGCGGCAGCAGGGAGAGGGAGGGAGGGAAGCTGGGTGGCGGCCGTTCTGAGTGGGCAGAGGCAGGATGAGGTGCAGCTACACTAGACTAGGTACACTACATACCTAGGTACGGAGCACTATTGCGTATGTATTCGTATGTAGGAGGTTGGGTTGACTTGTCTCGCCCCAGCCCGAAAGGGAAACCTGGCAAAGACTTCCGGGACTGCGTCGTGCGCGCACCAACACCACGGAAAACCCACAGAAACTTGTTACCCAGGGTAGGGTGTTGGCTTCGCTACCCGTTTCTGTCGGCCGCCCAACACCCGTAGCACAGCGGGTTCCATGACCATATTCCACAGGGCTAGCTGGGTATATACTGTAGTTGGTGTACCCACAGGACAGGAATGCACATAGTATGGGGTTGGGAGGGAAAGGAGGCAGAACCCGAGTGAGATCATGAGATGAGGTTGGATACTGTGTGTATACGACGTGGCTGTTGGATCACCAGACCAGATTGGGCCGCGTCCAATCCAACTTCAGTGAGATGAACGAGGTAACCATCTATTACATGTTCTTAGGTTTCGAGTCCTCCCTGCCCCCTCCCCAGAATAATGTGTTGCGAACTGTGCGCGGGCTGCGAGCCACATAAAACTCCTGGTTTGGGGCGGTGATCCGTCATAGTCGTTGGCGCAGTACGAGCGAGGTACCTATGTAGGGCGAACTGGAGAAAGGCGACCCAAAGCGGGCGGGCAGCTTCTCGGGGCTCAGGCTCCCAACATTATCAGTACCCTTGACCGATTGTGATGGAGCAGCCAAGAAATAAACCACGGTGAGTGCCAGCTTCCAGGCGACAAGAGAGATAGACGGGACGATTACGAACTGCGGTGAGGACCAATTGCCAGGAGCGTTTTGTTAGGTGGGGGGTTGCAAGCAGGGCTCCTCAAAATGCCTCTCGCACGGGCTCGGTCTGGTGGCATGTTTTGTTTGTCACCGCCTCCGGCTGATACACACGGCAGGCAAGGCTAGGTAGTTAGGTAGGTAGGTAGGTAGGTAGGTAGGTGCCTATCATTACTGGCTGCCCGATGGATGGGCCGAAGGCGCGAGAGGTAGGTCGCAACATTTGATAATGGTGCAAACTCTCGCTTTCCTTGATGATGGGGGTTTCCCTGAAACCTCTTTCAACTCGAATGAACTGAACATGACACAACCCAGACCCCTCAGCGATTGTGTGTAGGTACTGTTGCCTCCTCCTCTAGAACCAGGCGGGTATCATCGAGTCTGGCCATCGTTCCCAAAGCCGGGCTTATTAGGGAGATTCGACTCCGGTCCGCATAGTACAGCAGTTGGTAGGCTTCTAGCTTTGAGAACCAACCCATCCTCGTTACCTACCTACCTACCTAGGTAGAGATTGCAGTGTGTCTCTGAGGCTGAAATGCACTCCTTGTTGGTGGCTTGGGATGAAGTGGTCGGCAAAAAGATGTGGCTCGTGGGTATGTAATGTAGTCCATTCTAGAACTCGGCGTTGTGTTTGGGCTAATCGGTATACCTCCCCACCTAAACTACCTAACTCCACCCCGTCGAGACAACCAGCGCAGTGGCGTCTTGGGACACCCACAAATTCCGACGTGTTTCCACAGACATTCCACATGCGAATTGCTTGAGGCACATGGGAAAATGTTCTCTCCTTTTTCGGGCAAGCGGACAAGAACGCCACAGAAGACGGAATGAACGGATACTTTCGGTCCCAGTAAACCGTCTGAATTATGCTGCAGACCGGGCGCCGACGAGGCGGGATTCCTGTGGGCCGGGCCCTGGACCTCAAAGTATTGTGAGCCGCGATTCTTTAATTCTTTCCTGCTTGCTTTACCATCCCCCCCCGAATGATCTCTTGTTTCGTATTTCAGTTTGCTTGCGAGGAAATGAGGTCGAGCCAGTCATTGTCGTGTCCATTTCCAGCAAATTTTGCCGACGAGACCGTCCCAGTGTTGATACCCTACCAGGATGGGACATCCCAGTTTCTGAACGGCCACAGTACATACATAGTGCGGTAGGCAAGCAAGCAGGCTCAAGGGCGCGAACCTGTGCGAGGTAAATCCTGACACCTGTTCTGTTTTCCGAGCTGGCTCGCACCAAGACCCTGTGGTCGTGAAGTGTGGGACGGCTCGGCTGTCTTGTTTACTATTCTTACCCTTGCTCTGGACGGACTGCCCGCCAACCAACCGCTGCGTGACTTCACCGCGCAGCTCCCGTCGTCAGCCCTGTCATGAACCAGGCCTCGGTGGTTGCTGCGGTCTTCTCAGTGATTGACCACCACCGCGGTGCTGTGAACCCCGTCCGAGTCGGCGAAGTGGACCCTTGGTCCCTCTGTCAACCGTCAGCCTGTCGCTTCCGACTGCCGGGGATGCCCCGTCTCCAACTAGGTATCTCCAGCCCATCCGCGTCGACCCGCAGCCGAGTACGGAGTACCTAGTAGTAGTGTGAGGCACGCGTACGCGCTTCTTCCGGCAATACATATCTAAAGCTAGTGCGGTGGCTGCCAGTATCGTATCCAGATGGTGCCATCTTAAAGTTCCGTGGCAGCACGTACGAATACCCACTCACGTAGCATGTAATTAGGTACTGCACAATAGGTACTGCTGGTAGCAGTGTCCGTACCTATGTAATGGTGGTTGGCGTCGTTGGGTATCAATGCTTCGCGCCAAAAAAAAATGTGGCCCGATCCACTTTAGCCCAAAGATGCCTAACGCGCGACCAATCACTCACAGACATAATCCGCATTGTAACAACGTGACCAGGCGCAGCTAAAGCGATTCGTAAAGAACAGTCCAATCTTCGCACGAAACCGACCTCATTCCGAGACGTATCTTTTCCAAGTATGCATATCGTCTCTGCTGTTTGAACCTCATCCATACACTTTCTTGCTTTTGGTTCACGAGGCCGCCACCTGGCGCTGTGGCCATGTCCAAGGTCTTGCTCGCTGTGGTCTGTAGCCACTAATACTCCCCATATCCAGCCGCGTTGATCCGAATGTGCCCTGCCGCGGTTGACTGCAACCCGTGAATCGGATGACGACACTTGCGCGTACTTGATATCCACACGGAGCCATCAAACCCGTCCCTGGTGCTGAATCTTCGCAACACATGTCCGTCCCTGTCCCGTCAGGCTGTGTGTAGTGACTAAACGGTTCGCCAGGTCGCCTCGTTCGCATGTCTCACATCTCGGTACTCCGGTAGATGCAACCCAGCATGACTCCGGAAGCAGCTCCAAGCTCCGCGAAAGTGTCTCCTGAGCGCTAACTGCCCGTTCGGTGGACCTGCTGGCTCCCTGGTTTCTCCTCCGGGTGCCCAACTTGGCCGTTGAGACGGACAGACCAGGTCCTGTGCTCATATCGGCCCTGGTCAGTGGAACCCATTGTACTGTACTGTTGTAAGATTTGCCAATGATACAAATAACACCATCAGGGACCATTGCTGATGTTTGCAAGGGGGAGCTCACAGTCAAAACCTGCGGTGCCGCGGCCACCCTTGAAATGAGTATCAGGGCGCGAAGTTTACCAACTTCCAAGTCTCGCAAGGTATCAGGCGGCAGGACAGGACCCGCTTGACAGACTTTTGGCACGATGCCGGTATCTTTGGATACCAAGAGGATTCATCCAAACTTCAACTTGCTCTGTCCTTGCTCGAGCTTGCCGCCGCGTCCCCCCCGCTTGCCCGATGCACTCGATGGCCTTGCATTGGACTTGCGGAAGGCGGAAGACCGACTGGCAAATGCAGGCTTGCCACGTTCCTCATTTTCAAGTTCTTTGGCGAAGTGCCAGTCCTCGTGACTCTGCTGGCCCTCCGGCGTTTCAAAACGTGCGTTACACCGCGAACAAACAAAAGCTGTGACTGGCACCTGGCGAGAGCTGGTGGTTTCCTCTCGGGGTTCGAGATTGCTTTCGGCGGCTGCATTGGCGATTGGCAGTTCGTCGGAGGAGGAAACGTTCCGTGTGAAGAAGCGGTCGAGCGCACCTCCCTCTGTCCGGCGCCTTTTGGAGATTGGCATCTCTTCCGCACTGGGCAGATGGCTTGCTTCGCGGCCGACCTGCCTTAATGCCTGGGCTTCTTCTCCCTTCAGTAAGAAGGCACCGATGCCCATGTTGCCCGTGACGCCATCTTCGAATCCGCCCACGCTCAAGCTGAGGTTGGCACAAGGCCAGATGCTGCCTTCAACCATGATTTGATTCAAGAGGTTCTTCGAGAGGTCAAACAAGGTTTGCTCGTCAAGCATTTTACCTTGAGGAATTGGACCCTGGCGTGATTTGGTTTGGCCCCCGTGTCGATGGTGCATGTTCATAGTTCTCGGCCTACGTTTATTCTCCAGAACGCCCTCCTCGACCAAGCGGGCAAAAATTTCGGCAGCGAAGATCCTGAGCCATCTGATAGCCTGTTCAGGAGTATTAATGTAGGGTCGGAAAGACTTGGCGGAAAGCATCGACTTGATCTGCGTGCGGGCGTTGACCTCGCTAGTGTCGATGCCACGAATGGTGTCATGTACCCAGTTTCCTGTATCATGGCCTAGCTTTATTTTCATTTGGTCCAGAGGGATAGCGAGTAGCTCACGAACGGCATCGGTGTTGAAGGTTGACACTACGTTCTCGCCAAGCTTTCCTCCGAGATTGCGTATCTTGGTGAACTTGAAACCGGACAAGAAGTGGGCCACGGCTCGGTTTCGAATGACAGTCTGCTGGTTAGGCTTCTTGTGGCCGGAGCCCAATTTGCTTAGTAGCTTGTTCTTAGCTATGCCTGCTGAGCATGTGTACTGTAGCTTCTCCAAGATCTGGCCCCGTACATGGCGCACAATTTCAGACCCGATAAGGATCGCCACGTCGTCCCAGTCTGGGTCCACGGACTCTTGCTCTTCGTCCAAGTCGACGAGGGCATCTGCCTGCCAGTCCAGTGCTGCCACGGAGGGTCTCGGAAGATCCTCAGTCTGGTCATCGTAAGGAGGCGGGTTTGCTAGCTCGGGAAAGCGCTCCAAGAGGATTGCGTGTACCTGGGCCGAAAGGTCAAGAAACACCTCGTCGATGCTCGCCTTTTCCATCTTTTGAAGGTTTGGGGGCAAGCTTTCCTTGATGACACCCAGAATCCTTCTGCTCTGAAGACGATAAGGGTCAAGCGAGACCTTGTCGCTCTGGATGTTGGCGGCCGCATCATCACGGTATGCCCACTTGTCGTCGCCCTCGCGCCATGTGGCCACATGCTGAGAAACCAGAGTAGGACAAAGCTTCTTGGCCTCCGGCAAAGTGCAATGGCGGCCAATTCCATACTCACGGGCTGGATAGTTGACGGCAATCAGGCCTTGCCTGGCGAGTCGATTAGTTGAAAGTCTGACAGACCAAAGACTTATCCGTACGTACCACTGCTGAACTGCCAGAGGTTGGTTCTTTGGCACACCCAGTCGCACCATCTCACATTGTGCGTAGAAAGCATCCAGATCAATGTGAGCTATGACTCTCAGTGGGCACGACGTATTGTATGTTGCCAGCTGGGACAAGTGCTTGTATTTGAATTGAGATTTCCTCCTGTCTGTGCCGAGAAGGGGGGAGGAATCCCGAAAAGGCTGTGAGGACGACATGGTATCGAGTGTTACAGTGAAAAGCCCGTCGGCACCGGACCAGCCCCTGTTCGCATGCCAGAGTTAAATGATAGATTTCAGCGGTCGGCATCAGCCCACAGAAGAGACGAGACACCCATACGCCATGTAGTGCTGCTGTTGTACTTTTCGGATGTGGTTTTGCCGGAGAGAGCGGGCTCGAATCCTCGAGGGAACTGATGAATCTGCACCGAGAGATGGATTACGCCTACAAAAAGTAGGTGGTAGTCGAGGTAAACGCGCTTCGAAACGCGTGCCTTCCCATAGGTAGGTAGGTACGTAGGTACCTACCTAGACTAACAAATCAGGATTAGCGTGGTTGTACGGTTCCACTCCGTTGTAGCGCACCAAATTGTAGTTACTCTCTCTCCTTTGCACTTTTTCCATATGTGCACTTGCCTCGGTTTCCATATTTGAAGACACCGGGTGGCACTGCTTTTAACGCCTCTCTAGAAGTAAGCAAGCGACATTATCGGTTAGCGCTTGCTATCTCCTTAAATCTTCCGGTACAGGTTGTGAATGTCATGCATCCGGTTACCCCGTCGGACACCCCCCACTCGGGCTTGGTAACCCACAGATTAGGGAATACCTAGCTTTTGTTTCCGACTCAATCAGAAACTTGCTCTTGTACGACGGCACAGGCTTCCGCCGCTACTGTTTGGTCTTCCCTCGGTTACGCGTCGACTTATTTCCAACTCGAGGCGTCGAACTCGGCGAGTAGAGTGATGGTGCGCAATGGCAAACTTCTCCTCGCACCTCCGCATTTACCATTTCATAGCATTCACATGCAGATGGCTCGATTGCATACCCGTAAAGATGCTTAGCAACAGCCATCAAATCGCTCTATTCACGGTTCATGGTCGCATTACCCGGCTCTCAGCGCTGTACTAACCACAGCATTTGCTGTGCCAAGAAGCCTCCTCAGGAGATACAACCAGCCTAGCCGCTCAACTGCCACTGCCTCTTGTGGACGAGTCCGAACCATGCATTAGCAAGCGTCATATTAGGACTATTGCCTCAAAGCCTCCCCATAGTTTTTCGACTCTATGGAACAAGTTTTGAGTATGGCGAACAGCCCTTCACTGTTAACTAAGCAAAGCCGAGAATTCCCTTCTAACCTAAGCTCAAGGTGGGCGGCCATCCGGCTACCTCGATTCACTGGCTTGCCGGGAAGATACATCACACCAGCGGCACCTTTGGCATCCTCGTTACGTTGTGAAATGGAACCTATTGGTACAAATTCAGAGGCTTGTCCGTCTGGGAGAAATTTGTGTTTCTGTCAGCCAATTTCGAAGTCTACCCCAGCTATTAGTCCTTCCCGGACACATCTCTTACCTGGAACGGATCCGCTAGTAATCGGAATAGTCCTGTTGTCCCCGGACGTCAACCCGCATCGGTGGATCCACTCTTTGCCAATCCGGGGGAGATCACCGAGCCAACCCGCCGCAGAGGCAGTAAGCCCTGTCACATTAGCATCCACAGGCGAATGAATCACAAAGGGTTTTGCAGACTCATCAACGGACAATTGTGTGAAGATAATGGTGGGCTCTTCCATGAATTTCTGACCCTTTGTACTGAATTGATAATTACAAAGAAAAGATTCATTAACAGGTATACATGTCTGCACGCATATTAACACCAGAGTCAAACGCTGAAACTCTCAAAGCTACTTGTACTGTTCCGAACGCCCTCTCAAAAATAATTTTCACCCATGGGTATCTCCGCCCCTGATTAATGACCAACTGGCCGCATCTCCTGCATCTCCATCTCGCGAGAGGGCTGGTTGGGATCAGCCAGGCCATGCCTTTCTCGGAGTGTCTGTATGAGAGAGCCCATTTCGTAATCGCTCTCCATACTGTCGTGGTTGGCGCACGGCGAGCCGTGTATAGGTAAAAGCCAATCCAGCCAGCTATGTCCCATGACGGAGGTCCAATTCCTCGCATAGCCAAGGTCCCATGGGTTCTCATCTGGCTCCGTCCTGACGATAGCAAAAGTACGTGTTGCGAGACGATCGCGCGGAGTCTCACTATCCATGGTGGCATCCGAAGAGTTCGGTGCTTCCTGCGAGTAATTTGGTAAGGGGTATGTGATTGTCCCATGGTGATTGCCAGGACGGGTGCCGTTAGGCACCCTGATTGCGAGTTGGTGCACCCACGATTTGCGGAGGGCGTCAATATTGGTGATATTAAGGAGGATGAAGCGCCATGAGGTGGCAGTCATCAGGAAGGTGAAGAGACCGAAAAAGGCGGCGATGGCAACTCCCGAGATCGTCCTGCCGTCGGCGGTGCCATCTCGCACCTGCAAGGCAAGACAATAAGCCGCCTGCGCGAGAGCAATCGCGCAATACAAAGTACAGTAAAAGGTGAACTGGGCGAAGAACTTGAAGGCTACGATTGGTCAGCATCAAAAGCTTACAGTGGACTGATCGTGGAAGACCAGTACTTACACGTCTCCGATACCATGCCGCCGACCCAGGGGCAGTAGTGGTCCATCTTTCGCACGCATCGTCCCACCTCGCTCGAGTGGTGGGCCCGGTCAGGCTTCCAATTGCGGCATTCGGAGCACCACTTAGGCCGGCCGTCGCTCTCGCACAAAAACACGTCTTTGCTGTAAAACGCCTCCAGGCCGGGGCTGTCCGGGTCTTGATCAGGGCCGGTGAAGTACGGCTGGCTTTCCAAATCGCCCTCCTTTCTTCGTCTGCGTTTCTTGTTCGACTCCCTCGACGGATGTTGGGCTTGAGGACCGAGCGGTACCAGACCTGGGTCCGTCTTGATCTTGATAAAAGTTCGGAGGTAGGCGGCGATGGTGAGGAGGTAGAAGAAGAGGTAAATCGTGATGGTCGATACTGCGGCGCCGACCTCACCCCTGGTCCTGTATAGGTAGTCGACTGCAGCAAATGTCAGTTACCGAACGCGCTCCGGAGCCAAAAGGGGGACTGACCGCTTAAGTAGGCCACAATCACGTAGGTGGCATAGCCGCTTGTGCACGTGATGATGATGGGGATGATGCGCGTCACCCATCGCGAAGCACATTTGGTGCTGGTGGCTTGCGACATTACAGAGGTGCGATCATTGCCGAAACATTGGGAGACGGGCCGGGCAGCGAAACATTACGGCCGCTTGGGAGCGGTATGGGAAGAGCGACGAGCGACGGGCCGTAGAGCCTCGTCAGGCGATGCGGCGGTGCGCAGAATTGAAGTTGGGTGTCAAAAGACTCGAGATGGCATGTGTGCAGTGGAAACGGGTGATGTGACGACAACGATGGAGAAAGAGCCTGCACGCCGCCGGAGGCACAAGCGCGGGTTCAGGTCATTACGCGCAGTTAAACTTTAGGGGACGGGACGGGAGACATCCCTGGTCAAAGACCTCGGTACCTAGGTACTCGGTCAACCTAAGCCGTCAGCCCTACAGCTAACCTCCGCACCCTGTATTACCTGTTGCGTCTCACACCTTCGTCTCTTACACTTCACTTCCCATAATTACTCATTCGGTAGTTATCGAATGGACGTCTTTCTCTGCGCTGCCGACAAAACACTTCCACCTGTCCTGTAGGAAGAGTTTATGCAAGTCAGCCGCATAGATCCTTCTGCTTCGACAGTCAAACCTTCCCCGCCTCCGTACGGCGATTACGCGTCACACCAAACCACACGGTTTGTTCTCAAGACTCGGGAAGCGCCGTTCGGTGATCCAATGTAGGATTTAACTGAATTTTTTTTTTTCAATAACAGGGTCAGGACTGTCGATTCAAGCGTGCGTTGAATATTCGCGTCTATTCAGCAACGCCAACTTTTCCCATCCCAGCTGGCAAGTGCAGCTTCGCCAACCAGCTGGCAGGGCTTGCAACCATCATATATCAGTGTTTCAGCTGCTCCGCTTCCGGAATCATGATAAGATGTCGTCCAATACTCGGATGTCCCATATTACGAATCACGGTCTCAAAAACCCTCGTCAGAATCCCTTGAAGCCTCACAATGGTGACGTAAACTGAACGTGTCTCTCGGGCCGCCTTCAACTCGATAGTTCTTTACAAACGAAGAACATTGGTTTGTGGCATTTTACAGCCACACTATTCCAACATGCTGTCGCATCAAGAGTATGCCCACCCGCCATTGCTTGATAACACTCAACACTGGCAGACTCCGTTCTCCTCCAAGGTAGGGTGAGCTTGCCTGCCCAACAACCATACGGTCCTTTGGGAGCGTTCGTTTATTAGGTTCTACCGTCAACAGTTCTTAAGAATAATGAGTGTTTTCGATTGGAGCTTCTGGCATCAACCTTGGATGTCGTTCAACGTCGTCGGGTTTCAATAAGCAAGCTGCTCAGTCATGAGTTGCCAAATACCACAAACACGGTATAGAAACCCAATTATCTCAAGTTTACTCTGGTCTTCAGCCGCAATTCGACTCATTACTGAGTCTCTGTCCCAAATGGGAACTCAAGGAGCAAAAGCAGAGCCGCGCGAGAAGGCTATTGGGCCAATCAATACCAAGGACTGACAAGACCAAGGAGATAACAGCCCTTTTTACGAGGCTAAAGAAGATGGTATTTCTGCCTAAGATTCCGTGCTTCGGGATTCTATTTCTATCTGGCCTGAGGCTCACGAGTGCATTTTCATGGTCATAGGACCAGCAGAGCCGCATGGTGTTGCCATGTACTTAATGGCCCCATCAACCCAGACCTCTGAACCCTTCTCCTCTTCGACCAGCTGCAATTCTCATGGATAATACCCCCTCGAAAAGAAAAAAAAACAGATCTGTCTTCGGACTGCCTAAATAAGGTCACGCCCTTGACTATAGAAAGGCCCCTGGACCATGACCTCCCCGAGCCTGGAAGAAACAACCCAACTGCATTGAGTTGCTGACGATACAACACGACTTGCACTGCCGACAGGTAACGACTATGAACCCTTCACTATAAGCTGTTCAGTGCCCAGCTTCGACTTTTGACCAATGACACCGGCTACTGATCAACAACTATCGCTATCATCTATTGGTGGCCCGTAAAACACCATTTCGTCCTCTATGGACTGGTGAAATCCTCCGATGATTAGCGCTCGCCATATCTCATTCTCAACAAAGTGCACAACTGCATGTGAAGGAGGAGATTTGCATACCAGAGCTGGAAGGTTGACAGCCATAGTCCCTTCAATCACTTTTCCACTTGTGCTAACGGCTAAGAAGAGACATACTACTGCAAAAGTATCGAAGAATTGCCGTTTCGTTACTAACTTAACCCCAGGTGAAACTATATCAACAAGTAATCTCAATAGCTCAGAAATACTCGACCTAGACCAAGACCTTGAACGACTGTCACCGAATACGCACAGAATCAACTCATCATGTGATACATCATTCATACGTTGTCGAACCTGATGCCCGGTGCCGCGTCTGATCGAATCGAGGGATCGCTGTGCACAGTTACGCAATCATGCATTAGACATCTGCGGCCTTCTCCCGCCCCCTCAACTATCCACACCAAGAGCTAAAGCCTGGTCCTTTAATCGACGAGCGAGCGCTGCTGCCTACGACCGACTCGCTTTTAACCTGTGAACCTGCCGAGTCATGTCAAGCCAAAACACACCATTCCAGGCGATTTTTCAGTACCGTCCCACGTTCGTACAAATTGTGCATGCATGTGGTCGTGGGGGGTATGAGACTGCAGTTAGGGTTGGATGGATGAATTGTTCCACCCACCGGTACAGCGGGTATGATTTCAAGTCGAGCAACTTCCGCAGCATCTCGAAGTGGCCTGAGTCAAAAACCACGGGTCGGTCACGGAATGCGGCTCTGCTACGAAGTCTGGCCCCCATCTTGAATGAATCAGCCTCCGAGCATGCCTCACGGTCGAAGTGGAGCAGTTGCCTAGTTGCTCGGTGTGGTTAGCTAGTTTCAGGGCGACCGGCGGCATTCCCACCTCTGCCGCGTTTCCTGAAAACCTCACAGCCGTCGGAAACCGCAGAGCCGCGCAAAGTACGGTGCATCGGCCATGCAGAGCCGCAACCCCCCTCGCATACTCGACGGCACTTCACATCTCGCGCGTCCCCACGAAGTCTTATTCGACCGCCCTGCTCCGTACTTTCGGCACAAGGCAAGGAGTCATCTGGGTGTCCTGCCCCTCATCCCTCGACCCCTACGTCTGTGACAATGTCTAGGCTAATCGTCCCAGCGACCTACCGTCTCAATTTCTTTCTGCCTGATTCATGACCGTAGCCATCATGTACGAAGACCCCCGGGTATGAAGCGCATCGGCACACGCCCCAGAGAAGCAAACGTTACATGCTAGTCGACGTGGAGAGAGGCGGTGTTGGCAATTCACCGGGCGGCGGGATGGCTTGTTTTGTTGCCTTTACAAGCCTGCCAAGGGAAAGAGGGTGCCTTTCGAAACAAACCACGACGCTCACCGATTTGGTCTGCCAGAGACTCCGCCAAATAGACCTCATTCACGCCGTCGGCGACTCCGCCTGAGGCTTCTTGTGCAAACCCGCCCAGTGGTTGCCGTTTCGTGGCTTGGTCTCTTGTTAGCCGACATTCTACTTTCACAGTGGTATTGGACCTGGCCATATATGACGATTCGTCAAGGAAATTCTGTCTTGCTTGCTGGGCATACATGTATATAAGAGGAGGCGAGGAGAGCGTTCTGGTCGAGTTTTATCTCATCATCAGCTTCCGGCAACGCTCTCCTCGTCAACTTAGAGACATATCTAGATCATTTCAGAGTTTCATAATCTAATTCATCGCTCCTGCCAACCGCGCCAAAGCCGCCTCAACCTTTCACGATGACCAAATCGTCTACCGTCTTAGTCTGGACTTGCGTGAGTGCTACAATCGCGAGAGCATCCCTCGAGAAGAGACTGACAGCAGGCAGTGCCAATGTGGTGACTCGGGCATGACCACAAATATTCCGAGCTGCCCATCGTGCTATTACCAACGTTGCGCAAGCTGCCAAGTACAAAGGTTCAAGGTCAAGGGCAGCAAATAGTTGCCTCTTCGGGCCGTTTCGTGCCATGATTCCTCTGACGGGAAAGAGGCGGTAACGGCCGATCCGACCCGGAAGTACTCGATACGGATATTGAAAACATCCTTAGGGAGGTTTCGAACAGAGGGCCAGAACCTTTTCCGCCGAAACTCCAGGAGTGTACACGCCATGGGGCGTTGCTTCTATGGGTTCGTTTTTACATGTTGACCGTTTGGGACTTTCTTTTCATTGGTCTAGACAAGCAGTTTTGCTCTCTCGGTATCTGGCGTGAGTCACAAGTCAGGGGTGGACGGCTGCCAACGACCGGGTTTTGGGGGTTGACAAGGCATGCAAGATGTAGGAGAGAGCAGGACTGCCCTTTCTCAACTGCCTTCTTCTTTTTGTTTTCTTTTGTATTGGGGAAACCAAGGTTACCATTTGTTTTTTTTTTCTTCCGGATAGACTAGAAGTTCCACGACACCATCCGCAATCGAATTGATTCTGTTGTTTTGTCTGCTGCTTGAGTCCTCTGCCCTATACCCCTACATGAATTCTGGTTTCTGACTTGCCTGGGACCGTAAGATATGTAGCCAGAACAAGACAGGCCTACCCACCGCTGCATAATGGTATAAGCCGTAATCAACGATTACTGGGTTGGCATCCACCAATGCAGCTCTTAGCGGCCTTCTATGTGGCCTCGCGAATATGATGCAAACCCTTCCAGCGCTTCCCAACCTCCAAGACTGGACTGTTCATCATACGCCGCAACGCTTCCTGTCGCGCTTGAAATTGAATGTTCATTCGCGTGCTCAAATATAATGAAACACGAAGCGGCGGAGGCCGATCTACAGCTTGCCTAGACGAGCGACAAAGTTCCCATCTCCTCAGAAGTAACCGGAAGGTGGGAAAATCGCGAGTCTCGTCGAACGCACCAAGCCATTCAAACCGTCGCAAACCACGAATCGTCCACCTGGTCTCACTGCGTAAAGAAGACGGTGGCTGTGCATGGCCTGTACCTCACCGTCAATTCGATACCTTCCTCAAGAAACCTCAAAAGTTCGCCTCAGGGCATCCTTGCAAGCCATAAAATCGAAGGTTGGCTCTGCGCTTCATGGTCTGCTAGGCGTTGAGGAAGCCGCCGTAGCGTCGGCGAGGCAAGTCATATTTTCTCTAAATAAGTACCCATTCGGTCACGAGAGGCTCCTGCATGCATTCAGTAAGTAGCCCTGGCATTCCGCCATTGCTTCCCGCTGTCGTCAATGCTAGGGCTTCACGTTATGAGGAAGCTGGCACGACGAAGGGCGGTAGTAGATGCGCCAACCAGTCGATGGCACACACGCCTCGTGTAGATGCACGCCCATAAAGCCAATCTATTTAGGCATACATGCATACCCAATATGCCAAAGAACCTTGCATTGGTGTCCTGCAAATACAGGGCGACCGTTTGCTGTGCCTCTGCAGGCCGACCCAGACTCGGGCCTTGTAAGGGGTCCTCGCGTGGCCTCAGGGGTGGACGCCTCCGATGTAGTGGTTCGCATGCCTCGGAGATGGAAAACCCTAACCCTCCGAGTCGCAGGTGAGGGTGCGGTTCCGATAGCACGGGAAGGATAGGAGGCGGTGAGGCTGCCAGGCGACTACGCCTCCTCCATGCGCGCCCTACTCCCGAATACAAGGGGGGCCAAGGAGCAACAGCAGCACAAACCGTGATGGAAGCAAAATCGATGAAGCACGGCCTTTTTCCACCGAGGGAGATGACGAGGCAATTGTCACTTGAGAATTGAGGAAAGTGACAGGCTATCTAGCGATGGGGCGTGTCGATGATTGGTGTCCAAGGAAGAGCAATTCCACTGAGGGAGGCGATGCTTCTCCAAGCCCCCCATCTCGGAGGCAACTCCATCTAGGAAGCAAACACTGACTTGCTCCTCACCGGGTTCCTCAACCATGAGGAATGAAATAGGGCGCGCACTTGTGCGATCTTGGCTGCGAGCGAAGCTCCAAAGGCCGTAGAAGACAGCGTTGGTAAAATTGAAAAGGGGCGAAATCACCACCTCTTTCCAGCTTCAAAGTCGAGATCTTCTCGTCACACCATATCCCGCCACTGCGGCTTCCAAGACCTTGAACCAGACAGAAACTAAAAACGAGCAACTTGGTTCCTCACAATCATCATCTTCATCCAACCCCAGCCATCTCAACCATGGGTTCTCATCACAATTCTTCCAGCTCCAAGGGCCACGGCGGCTCCTCCCACAGCAAGTCCTCCAGCGGCAAGAAGGCAGTCGTTTATATTAGTGTTTGGTACTGTGTAAGTGAATCCCTTGCCCCCCCACTGCTTTTTGTCCATGTCCTGACTTCGCTTCTTTCAGGACGCTTGTCGCTATGGACCGTTGAACCCTTCCATTGATGTGTATTGCCCTGACTGTAGACACCAACGCTGTGAAGGATGCACGACGGAAGTAATCCCGCAGCGCTCTGATCGCTGAGCATGTCTGGTCTTGGCAGACCCTGAGCTCCAAGACTAGACAGCATGGCGAGCGTTGATTTCCCCCGGGACGGTCATCCAGGGAATGAGAGAAAGGGCAGCCGCTGCGCGGGCTTGCCACGGATCGCGGGCATTTTCAGTTACCCGATTGAGCCGGTGGGATGTTATAGTTTAGACCGCCAGAAATTGGGCAAGATAGGATCGGATAGACAGGAGGAGCTACGCCTAGCGACGGGCCCTGAAGATCAGACAAACAAATTCATTTTTGACACTTTCCCCGTCACCATAGCCACTTTGTTCCTGGTGCTCCTTTCTTACCAGTCGCTTCGTCTTGCAAAAGTGACTTGTGAAAGCTGCATTTCTTGAACCGTAGTGACCCCATTTCGTACTAATTGAACTGCAGCAGCGGGCCGCTGGCCACTTGGCGCAGAAACCACTGGGCACACCTCGAATCCAAATCAGCGTCATTCGACAGTGGCAGCGTTTCGTTCGTCGTCACCTCTCGCTCGCTCCCAGTACTTGCTGTCTCCGTCTGAGCTCGGAGAGGGTCTGAACCAGTAGCAGGACGGACTGACAATGAGCTAAAGCACGAAATGAGAAACAATGATGAGCGGTACCCGTGAGAAACAATGCGACAGCCATTACCGGCATGTGGGATCATCACACCGAGGTAGCCATGTAAGAAGCAGCACTGGCCGCAATGACGGGCATCTTTCTGATAGGTAGACTAGACACAGGCAGGACACAACAGACTTGACGCTGAGCCCATGTTAGATATGTGATTGATGGACACTTCGCCTCCCTTACCACCATAGCAACCTGCGAATGGTGGCTGATGGTCGCTGAAATCAGTTGCCCTGTCTTCAGTGATAGAGCCAGGTATGGCGATGTGAGTCAGGAATGCTAGCTGGTCCTTGTGTAACGCAGGGCAACTTGGCTGGGGAAAATAAGAATTGCAGGCGTTCCACTTGGTGAGGCACCTCTTTGAGGATGATTGGTATTTGGTTAGTGTGGCGGAATCCAAGGTGTGCACATTATACGCCCTTGGTATTGAAACCCAACCCAAGTAGCGTAACGTACAGTAATTGGATCAGAGCCGATGGCCATCTGGAAAAACTAGCAATTGAAAAAAAAAAAAGACGGTAAGTGATGAATCACTGAGATCCATTGGCAAGCAAGACTGTGTGTAAAGCGAGGCGGAGTTAGGTGAACTTGTAATAATTCTCCTCACCGATGAGGCAATGCAACTCGGTCAAGCCCCTCGGCTTCATCGAACATGGACGCGAGCTCGGAGAAAAAGGCAGAGGTTCGCTTCATGTTCACCGAAGCTGCGCAGCAGAGATGTGCGCAACTGCGCTCCATACCTACCTAGGCTTTTGCAACGAGATTCTGGAACATGGTCAAAGGGTTTATAAACGAGACGTTGAACATCGACTTCGAAGAGAATTGAAGCATCTCGTCGTCACCTCAAACACTCGACATACAAGACGCACAGGTCTCGTGCCCAAGGAATCCGAATACAGAAGACAGCGTTGAATAACCCCCGAAACTCGCAAGCATGGCCCCGTCCCCGAGGATCAGGACTAAGGTGGTATGGTTCTGCGTGAGTTCGAGACCCAGACACACAAGAGAAGTCCCGTGTACTTTGACTGATGCCACTTGGCCCATGTAGCACAACTGCAGCTACGGACCGAACAGCTACAAACTCGACGAATACTGCCCCGCTTGCCATGTGAGAAGGTGCAGTTGCTGCACCGTCCAGGAGATCCCAGTGCGTGTTGACCACTAGGTGAGTCTTGGAACGACAACGCAAACCGGGAGGGATGGGCGGTTCGCTGACTAGAAAAGTGCCAGACTCCCAGCACGTCCTTTGCACTGGCGAACCACCGACACGGCATATGACATGGAGTCTCTGCTCAACAAAAGGGAATCAACGCTCTCGCCAGCATGGCAGCGGAACGGAAAGGCCAGCATGGCAGCGGAACGGAAAGGGACGGGAAGAGAAAGAGGAGAAACAGGCACACCCCCTAGCTGTCTCACATACCAGCAGCACGACCATTCGTTAGGCGGAAACACCAAGATATACCCTCTCCCCCTCCCCCTCCCCCTCCCGAGATGTATCATACGTCGTAGAATTAGGGACCATAGAGACCACGCCGCAAGGCCGGCGGCCCTCAAGCAGTACATAATATAATTTGCTCGTTTTTGTTCCTCGCAAACAGCCCGCGTTGACAGGTAGGTACTAGACTGTGGATGCGTGGCTGATGCCCATTTAGCCCTGGTAGCCTTGTCTTGCGGGATGAATCGTTTGGTCACGAAGCTTCAGGAGCTTGAGATGATGGCGGAGGGGCCCCCCATCTTGGGTGCCCCTCGGTGTGTGGTCACCTAGGTCGCGGACTACGGCCACCGACGCACTAGCTCCGATCCACGTCGGTGTGCGCTTGTGAGGGAAGAAAAGAGACGCCTTACTTACAGATTGAAACGAAGCTCTGCTCTGCCACGGCGGGTCACCTTGGCGTAGGCGTGGTTGATTCCGCCCACAGGTATCGAGGGAGCGGTGAGCAAAGCTGACGGCGATGGAAAAGGGAAGAGAAGGATGGGATGAATAACAGGAGGTGTGCTCTTACAAGCGCAGAGCCGCAACCGACAGCATGGAACCACACTATTAATTGGTGGGCAAGGCGAACAGGAAATGCAGAAAGGGAATCGACCCGCTGATAGGTGAAGAGCCCGCCGTCTCTGCTGTCCAGCAAAGCGGGTCCATTGCACCCGGGGCGCCGTCGCCCGATGGGCTTACCCCAGCTCCATTTCAAGAAGCCTTTTGGAGGAAAGCTGTACGCGCCCGATGACGCGCGACTGCTTACCCAGGAATGTTAGTCAGCATATGCTATATGAGTTTACGCGTATAGTGCCTCCCCAGGCAACTCCACTACCAGATACCTACCTATGAGAAGCAGCTATTTCGGACCCGATCACAAAAGGGGCAGAGCAGAAACCCCCAGGAGATTCGGACAAAAGGTGGTGGAGAGGACAAAGAAAATGACGGATGGATCGCTCCGGAACCCCCTTCTCCCTCCGCCCAGAGCCAAGGCTTCTAGAAGTATTCACTGAAGCTCCTCCCATCCTTCCTCCCAAATATATTACTCTTGCTGCTCCTCAATTCCAGGTCACCTTACCTTTTCTCAATGCACACAGCCACGTTCAACTCTCGTGGATTGGGTTGCCGCTGGTCCTTGATTGGCGTCTGTTCGGGGGTTTCGGTGACACGATTGGCTCAAGTCCCCTGTTCAGGGAACCCAATCACCGCCTCACCTTTTGTCATCGTCCCAAGAGAGTCATCTTCTCATTCACTTGCTTACTGGAAAACAGACACGCCGCCCGGCCGGCACTGATTAGATCAAGGACAACTCACACAGACAATCGCCCAGTGCCATGCCATACCATTAGTGGGTGTACTTCATATCATTAAACATGTCCCTTATACATTCGGACCCTCACCTTGCCACTCTCGAAAGATCGATTGATGCCAGTGTGAAAACTAGAAAAGTGAGACAAAAAAATGCCCAAGAGCTGCTGCTGACCACCGTGGGGACAAGAAAAAAGATGATTAGACCCTGCACTAGCAGCGGATCCCAGTTCCGTTCAAAGTATGCAGCAAGATCCGCAGTTGATAGAATAGAAATGGTCCGATTTCCTCACTCTTCGAGCCGACGTCGACGTCGCTGTGCTTCAAAAAAGGCATATTCGCGATTCTCCTCTCCAGCCGTCGTCGCCGCCTCTGCGCTCGCTGCCCCTCCCTGGACATTTGATTTCTTCCCATCCCATAATGTACAATGCCTCCGTTTCGCCTGTTGAATGACCGAAAACACCTTGCAAACGCCTTAGACATACAGACCGCACTCGTTTGTCGACGTCAAGATTCAATGATAATGGGTGGGCATGACCGAGTGCCTCATGCAGCGAGGCTCATGTCCCCTAACGCTCCGCGTCTAGTCTTGCCGGGCCGTGATAGAGGCCTCGGGGCTCACGAGCTCAGGACTCACAAGCCGGATCGTGGAACCCAAAGAGAGCTCCTCCAGCGCATTGCGCGACGCCTTGCTCAAGCTTCGATGGAGCTTGGAAGTCTCGGCCGTCTTCGCCGGCGTTGCTTCGTCATCCCCTGCTGCCGCAGCTACAATGGTCATGCTCGGCGCCCGGTTCGCCAGCTTTTTAGGCGACGTCTTTCCGTACGTCTTGAGCATCTTGCCGGAGCCCGACTTACGGACCGCCGTGACCTTGCGCGCCGGGTTGGGGGCCGTATACTTCTTAGGTGTAGACTTCTTCGGGGTCGTCTTCTTCGGAGTCGTTTTCTTCGGACTTGTCTTCTTGGTCGTTTTCGTCTTGGTTGTCGTCTTCGCAGGGGTCGCCTTCGTGGCCTTGGTCGTCGTCTTTGCGGGCGTGCTTGTCTTGGTAGTGCTGCTTAGAATCGCCATGGCCGACACGCGCCTCTTCACGGTGGCTGCGCCCTTGGCAGCGGCCTTGGTGAGGAGGCTGGCCGAGGAGAGTGACCGCCGGACCCCTTTGGCGGCCTTGACCTTGCGCTTCTTTGCCGAGCCGCTAGCTTCATCTTCACCGACCAGTGTTTCGATCTTGCGCTTGCTGGCCTTGACAGCACTCTTGACTACAGCCTTGAGCGTCGACTTGGGAGGCTTGGGCTGTTTGACT
This sequence comes from Colletotrichum caudatum, assembly GCA_030867225.1. NCBI lineage: Eukaryota > Fungi > Ascomycota > Sordariomycetes > Glomerellales > Glomerellaceae > Colletotrichum > Colletotrichum caudatum. The sequence goes on along the minus strand of MU846010.1, from coordinate 151,847 downwards.
TCCTGAGGCTTCGGCCCTAAAATCCCTCGACAGTTTGGCGCCCCACAGAGACACTTCTGGACGTTTTCGTCGCTGAAGGGACTAAAGTTGTAGTCGTAGGTGAGCTCCTCGCCCGTCATGATGGGCTTGTCACCCGCGAAGAGCGCCATCCTCGGCTGACCGGACACGATCCATTTAATCATCCGGCAGTTGGGAGCACATGAATGGTTGACGAAGCGAGCGATGCTACCCTTGGTGGCGTCGATGATCATATTCTGGTCGAAACTCATTAGGTAGTAACACTAGTGATGCGTTAGCGTTGCTCGCCAGAACAAGGAAGTGAGTCAATCCTCCTACCTTGTTGTCCTTGTACTTGTTTTCCATGCGTTCTGAGCACTCCTCGTCGGTGATGATCTCGCCTGTATATTCCATGATGATTTGGTTAGGCTCGAAGCATCTGTTGGCGCGGATGCCGTAGCCACGGTCAGGTGTCTTGATGACCTCAACACCGACGCGGTACTTGCCGCCGCCTGACTTTCTTTCTTGGAGATCTGCGAACGCGCGGTTTGTGCAGTGCTCCCTGCCCACGTTGCAGTTCTTGTCGTCGCACTCATACAGCATGATTCTGTTCTGGCAGTCCTCACCGCAGCCGTCTTGGGGCTTGCAAACGCACTTGGACTGGTCGACAAAGTGAGGCGTCTTCTTCCACAAGGAGTGCGACTCTCCAATAAACCGATCTACGGCAGTGTTAGTAAGGAACTGACGGCAGGCGCGTCGGGGGATCAAACTCTTGGTAAGCTTCCTGAATTCGTCAGGTTTCGGCTGGCCTGGCGGCAGAGGATTGCAGACGTCGTAGGGTAGCTTGAAGTCTCGACCACTTAGAAGCAGGCGCAGGCCGTTAAACATGGGCAGCGGTAGAAATTTGTTGGGGCGACCGTAGTCCTTCAGCTCCGGAGTCTGCGCCAGTTTCTTCTGCTCAGCCGCGCTAAGACCCTTGGTCAGGTCAGAAGGGGTCGCTTGGCCAGCATACAGTCCGCGATCGAGGTATTTCTTGGTTCGCCTGGTCTTCTTGGGCTCTGGCTCAGCGGCTTGCCTAGGCTTATCCTCCGGTTCCTCTTTCTTGGTCTCCAATGACTCAGACCTGGCCTTCTTGAGCGGCGGTAAAGGGATGTTGCCATTTTCGTCAAGGATCACGAGCTTTCCGTTAGACCAGACCGTTCTTATGACAGGCTTGTCGTCGATACCTGCGAATTCCTTCGTATCCTGAAGGCGGAGCAGCTCACGGGGGACCCTAGCCATGCTCTTTTCGAATGTCTTGCGACTCCGCTTGCCAAGATTGGAGACCTTGGTTGCAAAGTTTTCGACAGGAGTGCCGATTAGACGCGCCGTATGGCGGGTGATGCGGGAGGATTCTGCCTTCTGCGTCTTGTTCTTCTTCGGGCGCGGTGTCTTGAGGTCTCCGACGGACCATTGGAGGTCCAACGCGTCAATGCCGTCGCGAACGAGATTGCCAGCAACGCGCGCTACATCGTCGGCGTTTGGGTCGCTATTCGCGAGTGTTTCTCCAGAAATGGTCCTGCGCCGGTCTGCAACATCGTCACCTTTGGCGCGTCGTTTGCCGCGGTTTGCCGTGCCGCTTAGTTGTGAGAGATTGTACGTCTGCTTTCCAGAGCATGATCGGCGAGGGCGCGCTTCGGACTGGGGTTCCGATGGTGTTTCGGGTGCTTGGTCGGTGGTGACGGCAGCGGAGATTTCGATTTGGGCCTCAACTTGAGCTTCGATGTGGGTTTCGAGAATGACCGGGACGTCGTCGAGCTTAGGGCCATCCGAGGCTTGGCTGGCAATATCGGAAATGCTAGTAGGGGGTGTTGAACTCGAAGACGCGATGTTGGACGAGCAATCGGTAGCGGCAGCGGACAGGCCGCTCTCGCTAGGGAAGAGAGACATATTGGGTTGAAATACCCAGTCTCGACGCGACTTCGAACTTTTGTATTGTTCGCCGAGCGCCTGAGAGTTGGTAGAGTCGAATTGCGACGCGTTCCAGAATGGTATGTGCGCGTGTGAGGTGGGAAGAAAGTTGGGGTGGGAGGTCCAGAGAAGTTCCAGATAGGTACGAAAAGCAGGAGGAAGAGGGATTAGACCTTGAACCAGGGGTGTGGGCGGGAACGGTTCCCCCAGGCACGCAGAATTGGCTCGTCCGCTATCTTTTTTTTTTTTTTTTTTTTTTGCTTACTCGCCGCGTATTGAGTGGCAATCAGGCAAGTATACCCCAAGTATGTTTTGGTATGGGAGGTACCTTTGCTGCTGTGTGCTGCAGCAATAATGCGCAGCCGGGTAGACCGCGGAGTTGAGGGGGGAAAGGGGGAGGAAAAGGAATAAGGGAACAGAAAGAAAGAAAGAAAGAAAAAAAAAATCTCCTAAAAAACTAGCCTGGCAATAAGTCGGAAAAGATGCCAAGCGATGTGATGTCCCCAGGTGAAGGGCTGTTTCAGTTGTAAAAGGCGGAAGTCCGTGGCTGGATTTTTTTCTGGTGCCGCTGTCGATACTAGCGGGTGATTTCCCAGTGAGAATGCGCGCAAGAAGAAGTGTTAATGTTGGGTGAGGGAGGGGTGCGAAGTGAAGAAGGTAAGGTGGGAGGGAATGCCAGAGGCTAAGTACGTGAGGGAGGTGAGGTGAGATGTGAGGATGGATGAGACAGAGACACCCAAGTGAGTGAATGTATGGAGGAGGCGAGGCGCTGGGAGGTTCCGTCTCGTTGTTCAGTGTCGTATTGGGTCAATGACAGAGCGCGGCGAGTGGGGACGCGACAGAATTGCTTGATTTGGCGGATCGAGTCGACGTGCTTGACACCCCCAGATGGTTGACTGCTGGGACTGATTGATTGATTGCTCGCTTGTTATGTCGGCCTGACTGCTGCTTGGCTTCCTTGCTAGACTTGGCTGCCTTGACCGTGCTTGAACCAACCGGCTGCTCCCCTGCACACGGCGTGTTTGCTGAAAGGGGGAGAAAGGCGAACAAGTGAGTGCAAGAGTCAAGTTTTGGAAGTCGGTGTTGATGAGCAGGACGGCAAAGTTTGAAGCCTACAGAGAGGTCGTGTTCGAGAATGTCAGGCGTGCAATATACGAAAAGCGCGCGCAAGAGAGAGAGAGAGGAGCGGGGAGAGATCGGAATAGATAGGCAACTGGGGAGGGAAACAAGCAAATAAGAGGACGTGCTTTTGGGTGAGGAACGGACTGCGCTGACCTTGGTATTCTTGCGTGAGGGAAAAAAAAAAGGGCCCGAGGAAGGTTTGTCTAGCGTATTCGATCAGTATACGCCGCGCTCCCTTTTCTACCTACTACCTTAGGTAGGTTGTGTGGTTGTCTGGCTCTGGCCCGGTCTCTTTGGTTCCGGCCTTCCGTGAGTTGCGGATGGTAAATGGGAATCAGGACTGTGATTGGGATTGGGATTCGGGTTGAGGCTGCGGAAGTGGACGTGGATGGGCGTGGCCTGACCCTCTTCGGGTCTCGTCTCGGTCTGTTGTTACTGGAGAGAGCCAAAGGGTAACCATCATTCTGGTCTGTGTTGTGCTGTGTTATGTTGCGTGTGTCTACCTCTCCTCTCCTCTCCTTTCCTCTCTCTCCCTCTCGTTTCTCGTCGTCCTATCCTGCCTTATCCTCCTCTGTTTGTACATCCGGATTGGGCACTGGACCGTCACTCCTTCTGGATATGAATCGACTTCGCAGCGGATAAGCTGTGATATCCAGATGAAAGGAGCAATATACGACAATATGCAAATGCAGCTCCTTGCCTCCTCCCCTGCTGCGGCTAACAAAAGTCCAGCTCCCCGCGAGTCTTCGTCTCTGGAATTTCGAGGTTGAAGGTCATCTGAATGCGCTATTTGTGTCTCCTCGGAAAAAGAACACGTCCTGTGTTTCGCCTCTACCACTGGGGCCACCGAAGTGCTGAGCCTCGCCCCAATACAGGCATAATAGTCAGCACCACCACATGACTGCATCCAGATCTTCATCTTGGACAAACCGGAGCATTTGACATTATTCTTCAAGACAGCCTCGGTCCAAGTCTACGAGCGAATGGCCTCTGCCGGTCGCCATCCCACGTGATTCCGTCGAGGTTATCTGACTTGAACTTCGAAATCCCGACACAAGCACTTTTTGAGGCATCATTTGGGATGCCCACTCATTGCGTGATCATGAAGAGTGTTGCTGAAGATGCTTAGCACAGACTGGAACTAGCACGTATGGACAGAAGTACTATGTTTGGTTCATGCGGTTGTGAAGCCATGAGCTGATCCTTGAGTCGTGTGTCGCACACTCGACGAACCGGTTGAGTCAAAACACATGGCCAGGTCCAGTCGGGTTCAATAATCGACTAATAAGTTCGTCATCCGCAGGTGACTACTTCCTATCAGAGTGCACCTGGTTCATTGCCTCGCATGTGTAAGCCATCTCAACCCCCATGTTCGAGGGCACCGATGTACTTGTCTTACGCTATATCGTGGAGATTGAGACCTCCGGACTGCATCGTCGGGATGTCACCCGGGGAAAACACGACCAATGACCAACGAAAACTATATGTGTATGTAGTTCAAGATACAGTTGGCGTCAGTCATGGAAGCTCATATGGAAGCCCGTCTGCCGTTCTGTCTGGATTGACAAACACACATTGGAAACAGCTCCAGAGGATTATATCAATCGAGTGCCGACTATAAAGGCCAAATAAGTATCTATTTACACTCCGCACCGTGTTTCTTGCTTTATTCCACCGCGGGTCATGGACATGGCCAGTCATTTGGTGCTGAAATGCCACATCGTTCCCAGCCCCCTCGCCTCATCTCCTGGGCGATGCCAAACGGATCGTGAGCTGAGAGCATCGCCACTCAATTCTCACAAAGACGCCTCGAGGGCGTGATGCAAAAGCCCTAGAGTCTTCTACATATGGCTTGACCAACATCATCGGGCCAATGTCCTTTGCGATCTAGCGTCAACAAGACGAACTGGTGATTCCATGAAAGTTGCCGGGCACACAACACGACTGTATGAAGAAAAAAAAAAGATGCCGAAGTTCAAATACAGCGGGTGTCTGGGCACTGCGGATCCCCTTTCCAAATTTGGATAACCTCAAGTAACATTAGCTGTGAAGATTACATACAGCTGCATTCGGCATCCTTCCGTCTGCTATCTGCCTTTGGGTCGCCAAGCCAATCGTCCGGGATGGCCTGGCAAACCATCGCAATTCCTAAATGATCCTCGTAGTCGTCCAGTATCTCAGCTTCGAAAACGATGTGTCCGACTGAATAAAAGAGATCAATTGACCCGGTAATCCGCCGCCGTGGAAGTGTTGAGCATGACGATACGCGATATCCAGTCGTCAATGCCATGATTATGACAGTAATGCTGTTCGTCAGCCTAAGCCAGACGGGATTTCGATTCAGGTTGACAAGGTAGGCGTACAAATGCATGACTCCAAAGACCGCGTACCCTCCAAGACCATTCTGGACGACAGCTACATGCGAGATAAGAGACGGGTAATGGGAAAGGTGTCTAGGAGACCTTCATAGCGTGCAATCATCAGACGAACAACGGCGGCTACGGTATCAGCGAGTGTAACAGTTTTGATTACGGTTGCTTCCTACCACCATTTTCATCTCTCTGTATGGTCCTTTCTTCCCATCCTCTCCTCTCTTCTCTCTCTGTTCCAAATCGAAAAAGAGGCTTTCGGATTACAACGCCACACACACGGACACACAAGAAGGGTATTATGGCATGAAACACAAAAGGGGGAAAAACGAAAACCGAAGCAAATCCTCCATATCCTGCCCCAAGACAAACCCACCCAGAGGGCGGCAATGACGACGAACCCAGGGCTGTCCAAAGTGATGAAGACACGACAAGTCGGGCCTGCCCCTTAGGGAGCAGCAGCCTTGGGCTCCTCTTTGGCCTCGGCCTTGTCGTTGATGCTCAAATCGGCGACACTAGGCACCTCTGTCTTCTCGGGCACAGCGGCCGCGGCAGGCGCAACCTCCGCCGCCTTCTCCGGCTGAGGAGCAGCGACAGGCTCGTCAGCCTTGGTCTCAGCAACTGCGGGGTCAGCAGCCTCAGTGACCGGAGCGGGCGCAGTGGCAGGGGTGGCATCAGCGGCAGGAGTGGCATCAGTGGCAGGAGTGGCATCAGCGGCAGGAGTGGCATCAGCGGCAGGATTGGCATCAGCAGCAGGAGTGGCATCAGCGGTAGGCTGCTCAGCAGGGGCCGCGGGGGTAGCATCCCCAAGCTTGACGGTTTGGCCGGTAATCTTGATGCTCTCGCCGTTTCCACCGTAGTCCTTGGGGAGCGAGTCCTTGTAGGCAGGGAGCTCGGCGGCGAGCTCATTGCCGTAACCGAGAGGGTGGAACTTGGCGATGGTCTTGGGGGCAAGGAAGACCTTCATGGCCTTGAAGACCCAGCCCATGAGAGCGGGGATGTTGACGAAGTATTTGTGGACGAGGAGCTCTGGGTAGGCCATGGCGAAGACCCTGATCGTCTCCGAGGAAGCGGCCTTGACGGCAGGGTCCATGCGCAGGAAGCTAACGTTGAGGTAGTCGTGGACCTGAATCATCTGATAAGGGTCCTCACCGCCATCATGAATGGGGGCTTGGATCTTGTCCAGGCCTAGTTTGCGAACACTGAGCTCCATGAGGGCAGCGCGCCACTTGATGAACCTGTACATGGGGTTAGCCGGGGTCTCAGTCCGCAAACGAAGGGATTTTCACGTCATGGAAAGGCAACAACTCACTCGTCGACGTTGCCAAATGTGGCCTTCTTGTCCTTGACAGCTCCGTAGATGTTCCAGGTGATGATCATGTCCTTGCCCTGAGAGTCCTTATGGGTGGTAACATAGCCAAGGTCACCAAACTTCTTCGTGTCGAAGGAGACGTCATCGAGCAGCTTGCCGGGGTTAGTATCACGGCGCCAGACCAGGGCCTTCTGGAGCTGGTCAGCAGCCTTGGAGACATCGTTGTCGTTGGCGCGAAGAAACTTCTGCAGAACGACAGTGGTAGGGACATGAGTGCTATCGGAGAGCTGGACGCCCCACATCTCGTTATGCTTAGCCTCGCTAAGGATGCCAGGCAACTTGTCAAAAAGAGAAGAAAGAGGTGTCTGCGCCTTTTCGACGGGTTTCTCGGCAGCAGGCTCGTCCCCGGGATTGGCCTCCGTCTTTGGGTCGGCGGGAGCGGCCTGCTCGGGCTGCTGCTGCTGCTGCTTGGCGGCGGCGGCGGCGACCTCAGGGGCGGCAGCATCAGGGGTGGCGGGAGCAGCGGGGGCCGAAGTCGGCTCCGCAGCAGGCGCAGCGGCGGCAGGCTGAGACTCAGCAACGACAGCTGGTGCAGGTGCGGTAGCAGGTGCAGGAGCCGGGACGGCCGTGTCGGTTGCCTGAGTAGACATGATGGGCCAGCAATTGCTCAAGTGAGGAGACTGAGGGAGGGAGGGAGGGAGAGAAGTTATGTGTGAAAGTGAGTGACGACTTCTGTCGACCTTTTTCGTTGGGAAGATGAAGGAGACAGGGGGGGAAAATTCAAGGATGAAAAGGTCCGGGACAGGAGGGCTCTTCCTCGTACCAGGGCCCTCTTGCTGTAGTGTGTGCAAGGTCGAGATGACAGCGTGTGCGAGTCTGTGAGCGAGTATCCCGTCGTCTTGTTGGGGTTGGTTGGGTAGGTAGGTACTTTTCAAGTGTAAGATTCTAAGACAGGCAGGCAGGTAGGGGAAAGGGTGGGCAAGAGGAAGGCGCAGCCGGGTACTAAATGTAATTTAATGGACACGGGAAAGCGGCGGCTACAAACAGCGCTCATCAGACGGCGCAACAGAACAGTAACGGCGAAGGAGCAAATGAAACCCAAGATCGGATTCGATTCGACACACCCCAGCCAGCCTGGGCCAACTACAGTGCAGTACAGCACAGTACATTACCTACCTACAGTACCTACTCAGGCCCTTCTTTCCCAAGGGTACCTTACAAAGGTGGACGGGACGCAACTGATTTATGTAGATAAGTACAAAAGTGAGCGGTATCTCTGTACTGTGTACAACCTCTTCCACTTTTGTGCTCCGTGCGTCAATTCTTGGGGACGTCGAGGCACGGTACCTAGTGCAGTAAGTATTATCTATGTAAGTAGGGAGGTAGGTAGGTAGGTAGGTAGGCAGGTATAGGTAGGATGGATATGTCACAATTCAGTCAGTCCTCTGCTCTGCACACACGCACACATTTACTCTCGCTGCACACTCCTTCTTCCTCTGGCTCGTTCGTTGTCTGTCTATTCATCTCGACTCTACTCGCTTCCAATCCAGCTCAAATTCCAATAATTTAAGAGTTGGGCGGAGGACTCGCTCACTCAGTGTTCTGGCCTGTGCAGATGGGAAAGTGGGGTGGAGATGGACCAACCCCCTTTATTCAAAGTGATTTGCGCCCTGTTTCGATAATCGCCGGTGCTTCTGATGGGTCCTAGTCATATCCTTGGTCAAGAGTGTTTACCTACCTATTCTTCCCATCACCAGGTAGGTAGGTAGGTAGGTAGCTATTTAGGTGTCTACCGAACGAGGCAGTTATTGATTTATTCATACACGTTGAAGCCGGCGCCATCCGTCACACCTTGATCGATGTAACATCATCGACCGTAGCCGAAGTGCAGATGCGTTGGTATTTTGGACCGACGTCGGCGAGATGTTTATTTACCACCTCTGTACTCCGTACTTGTGCACAGTACTCTTCACAGTATCTATATATTTACCTTGCTCAACCTGTTTCCTCTCCCCCTTTCGCGCCTTGTGGCAAAATGCCCACACCCACGCACACCATACAACAGCCTTCACCAGTGACCGCATCTCATCAAACTCACCCTGCCTCACATTTTCCAACCGCCGAAATGGCTTCCCAATGCTGGCGTGCCCCGCCGCAATAACCGGCGTCGGGATTCTCATCAGCCAGTCATCGCACTGTGCCGGGAGGGCTGCCCCTTGTCTCCAGTCACAGACCATCACTCGTCCATGTCAGTGCAACGTTTGCCCATATGTCACTGCTGTCAGCTACCTAATGACCCTCGGCTTGTCTGCTACAAAACCTAGCAAGTACGGATACCTACAAGTGCAAATAGGGAATAAACATGGCCCCGCCGTTGCTGGTCCGTGCCCATTTCCGCTAACAAACAATCCGAAAAACACGTAGGCGCGTGCTACAGAAAACACAACAAATATCAAGAACTGATCGGCAATGTGCTTACACTTACGGACACTGTATTAAAGCATGCCCACTTGGCCACTGAGTCCCCTCCCCCTTATCGACCTGTTCTTGCGGATGATGGATCGTCCCATCTGCCGCACCATGTCGGGCGGTGCCGCCATGGTACCTGCAGTCCATCCCCACTCTGTCGCAGCATTTGACTGGACCGCCAACATAGCCCTGGCCCCCGTTGCTGCTGACTACACCAGTTGCCAACTTCAACCTCACCGCACACCCGGCGCCCAGACAGCCAGCCTACCTACGCCGTATCCCCCACATTGTAAAGGCGCGGTACACGCCGACCTACGCCGCTTCTCCTGATAAAGGTCACGAGGGGCGCCTGGCATCGTTTTTAACAAAGAATCAACCAGAGCGGAACCAAAATATGCAGGGAACTACTATTCCGACCTTATTGATTGGGTATGGAGAATAGCCTCGAACTCATGTCTTGCCAAATCAGCGCATCTTCCAAGTCGATTCTTTACCTATGAAAGCAACCCAGAAACACCGTTTCTCCCCGCTTGTCGCGCTGAAACCCCCCAATAGGCAGACCCCTTTATGCTATTGTCCAAGTCTCTCATCCAAGTCTCAGACGCGTTCAAACCCCACGATAGAGTGCAACAAACAGCCATGTGATGCAAATTCCCACGAGAAGTCAAGCCCAATCGAGGACGTCGAGGCCCAAAAGAGAAAGGAAGCAGGGCAAGTGATGCAGAGCAACCTGTGTTCTTCAGCTGACGAGGTAATCTTATCACCCAACTTGTTCCAGCTATTTCAGCTGCTTCCGATCCGTCATACTCGGCGTTACTAAACGTGGGTGGGAGTCAGCGCGCGACGGACGATTGACTCCAATGTCTGATACTCGTGCATGGCAAGCTGCGACAGGGTCATTCCGTCAAAGTCGGGGCCCGCGGGGTGGTTCAGTTCGCGCCAGAAGTAACCAAAGTAGGCGTCCGTCTCGTTGCCGACGGTGCGGGTCTGGACCTTGTCCTGGAACGACTGCGTCTCCAGATAGCGGACAGTCTCCTCGCGGACGATGGCAATGTACCACTATTGAACAGAACAGTCAGCCTACGCTCATTGCCATGCCAAAAGCAGGGGACGTACCTCAATCACGTCCAAGGGGATGCCCGTCTTGGGAACTAGCACATAGAGGTGGCGCCATGCCTCGGCAAAGCGTGGCTGGCCAAAGGCGCGCTGCTCCATCTCACCCATGCCAACCAGGCAGGCAATGTCGTCTTTCTGAAGAGCCGAGAAGCCCTCGCAACGCATCGCAGCGGCAACCACCCGCTTGAGCAGGCGATGAGTGAGGTTGAGCTCGTCGCGCTTGTCCTGGATGCTACTCACGAGAATTCGGATGAGATCGCAAGTAGCTTTGTGGATCGCGTAGCGCTGCTGAACAGTTACATTCGCCTTCATGTGCCAAGGGAACTTGGTGAGGGTGCTGATGAGACATTCAAAGGGTCGCTGAGGGCACTCCTTGGAGAAAGGGGACTGCAAATAGGTCAGCTACAACCACGTCAATGTCTCGTGCCGGCAGATTTACTCGATGCGGAACCTCGACGTGCTTCACAAGCATCGTCATCTCCTCGTTAGAGACGAAGCCTTTGAAATTGTCCCAGGGCTCTTGGCCATTGTTGGGAAGAATCTGAGGGTTGGTACCATTCCAGAAAACACCCTTAGCAGACGGGAACAAATCCTTCATGAGAGCGGCCTCGCTAGATAGCTCAATGTCAACTGGCCGCTGGCCGATGCGAGTCATTCGGCCACGGCCGATGTTCTGCTGATACTTCTCGACAGCCTTTGAAGCATCCTCCAGGGTGTGGAACTCCACATACGCATCGGTCGTCTTGCCAGTGATGCGCTCCATGATGATATGGACAGGTTCCTCCATATCATTGAGAATGCGGGAGTTGCGACCGAGGACGGCAATGATTTCGGCCCGGTTGGTAACGAATGGAATCTATCCATATGTCCGTCAGTCTCTGTGGGTTGCTTGCAAAAGTTGAACTTCAGGGGCTCACTTACGTTTCCAATCTTGACAACGCCTCGAACCGCATGGTGGGCAGGGCGGGTGGCAGGCTCGACGAAGGGAAAGTTGACCTCGTGTAAAGCAACTTGAGCAGTTGGGAGACCCGTAGCGCCAGCTGTAAGTCTGTTCAACTCCACCGATCGCTGAGCGCGGATGTAGTCGGGAATGGGAGCACCGTAGAGGGCAACAGGGCCCTGAGGTGGATGGCCAACCTGGTAGGGGACGAGCGCCGCGTTATTTCCTGCAAAAGGCTGGTAGTTTCCCGCTCGTGTGCTTGTGAGAGCATTGGTTTCAAGGACGCTCTGGAAAGGGATGCCCTGAGCGACAAAGCCGTGAGCAGCCAAACCCTGAGCGGTCATATTCTTGGTGGTATGCGCAGTCATGACAAGGCCTCCGTTGCCGATACAGATCTGCGGAATCTGGCTGGCTTGTACACTATTTTGAATAGATTGCGCACTGCTGTCGCGAGGATGATCATCAAAGTTCTGGGCCTCGCTGGTAAGGACAGGGAGCGGGATATATCCGTTCGCCAGCAGGTGGGTGGTGTCAATCTGAGAACCAAGGAAAGGCTGCTGAGCGGCGCCTCCCTGAGAGTTAGGAACGGTGAATGGGTCCTGGGCATCTGCCGCACGAATGCCGTTACCGTTGCTGACGTTCTCCAAGTTGAACTTGGGAGGAGCTCCAAATAGAGCAAGACTGGGCGTGCTGCGAGGTGCGAAATTACGAGGCTCTGTCTTAAGACAGTTAACGTTCAGCACCTTGGAAGTGTCGCTGCCAAGACTGGCAACGTCGTACTGATCGGCGCCTTCGTTGTCTCTCTGACTGTATTGGTCACTGTTGTTCTGGTGAGCAGTAGCCAGACTATCGAGGTTGCCCATGGACGCGCTGCCACTGAGCTGGCCATAGACAGCCATCATGAAAATAGGCTGGCCCTGCTGGGAGCCAGCGGAGACAAATTGTGAATCGTTCATCGTGGACTGATTGACGTGATGTCCGTCCTTGACTGTAACGCCAGGGTCAGAATCAGCGCTGTTCGAACCGTTGACGGAGGGCGAGAGGTTGGGGAAATTGGGACGGCATATGGGCTTACCACAATCCATGATAGCAGAAATGTATTGATTCTGAAGCTGTAGACCTTGTCCTCGATGATGATGGTCGTTCTGGGAAGTCGCGTTGCCAAGCGGATAAGGGTTGCTGCTGGTGTTGATCTTCGGAGTACCGTCAAGTTCGGCAATTTCAGAATGGTTAATCTGGATATCAGTGTCAATTTATTATAAACTGTTTCAAAATTCTCGGCCCCTCGGACGAATGTACCTTATTGGCCTGGCGATGAGTGATGGGGGCAGTAGGGACCCAAGGGGATGATGAAGGGTTAAGGACGGAGGTAGTCTTCGTCACACCCTGGCCCCGGTTCTGGTTCTTGTCATTGTTCTTGTTCGAGTCGATGTTGTAAGGCGCACCATCAAGACGAGCACCTCCAGGCTCCTTGTCATAGTCGCTGTTCTCGATCACAACCTCTGGTAGGTTGCTGGGCGTAAAACCACCCTGGTGAGCCATGTCGCGGAGCTGGTTCCGCATCTTGAGGCGATCCATCTTGTCTCTCTTCTTACCAGCGGGCTTTGAGTAAACCATGATCAACAGAGGATAAGGAAATGGCTTTGACCCTTGAGAAGAAAGGTGACAAAAAAGGTGACGGAGTGTGTGATATGCTGATGCTGCAGCCTGCGTGAACAAGCTTGGTGACAGCAGGTACTCTAAGAGGTTAGGGTCAGTGACAGAGAACAGGGTAAATAATAGAATCTAGGTACTGAATGAACGGGAGCCATAACCAGGCGAAAATGGGAGGGAATTAGGCAGATGAAAATGAACAAAGAAAGCAAACAATCGTGAATGAGATGAAAATGATAACTTAAGAAGTGCGCTGAGATACCAATGATGAGTCCAGGGGTGGGCAAATAATTTGGGTGCAAAATGGATGATTGCCCTTTGAAAGGTACGAAGTGAATATAGAAGAAGAAAAGAAGGTCAAGTGCAGATGAACCGACGTAGATCCGTACTTCTCAAGATGGAGAGATACTTTGTCAGCCCAATAAAATGGTGAAGAAGGGAAGGGAAGGTACCAGCTTACTGTTCCTGCCTACTTGGCTGAGCAAAAGTTTGCACCTTGTCTGTGATCAAGACTGATGACAAGCAGGAGCACAGCAACGGCGCTCCCACAACATGAGTGGAGTGGACACACTCAGAAAGAGAAGCAAAAGAGATCAAGGAGCTATCCACTCAAGAAAAGAGACAGTAGACGAACAAAAAATATAAGAAGAAAAAAAACGATTTTGGCCTTTTCAAAAAAAAGCTGAGACTACGACAGAAGGGAAAATGAAACAACGTTAGAGTGAGAAGTCGGCGGAGAGGGTGAGATACAGAGAGTGATAACTGGCTGGTCGGCCGCATTCGAAAGAAGGAGCCAAGGATAATAGAAGAAAACAAGTTTTAGATTACTATAATACTTACCAAAATCCGTGAAGCCAATCAATTAATTTGTTTAAAATCAAAGATGGCGAACGCTTTACTCCAACAGTCTCAGGAGTAAAGTAGGAGGAGTCTGAAGGGGAAGAGTCTGATGTGGAAGGGTGAGGTTGAAAGAGAATGAAAAGTAAAATAATGAGAGCAAGAGGGTTTCTGGAATCGAGGTCAGAGGCTTCTGTGATCTCATATCTTACAATCATTAAGAGGTGCAGAAGAGAGAGTGTATCCAGGCTTCGGACGTGAAGATTTATCAAGTGGGTTCGGATGGACGAGGTGGATGGCCGGCGTGGATGACGGCGGATGGTAAGGCATGATGCTTATATACCAGGCATATCTAGGAAGCCAGGGACGAGCGTAGGCAGTACGAACCATCATCCAAACAAAGCAGGGAAGCCATCTGATTCCATGATTCTGTCGTCCATCACATCGGTTCGTTGACGAAAAAAACAATCATCACTTTTCTTAATTGTGTAGGAATCAATTTATTTTTCTTGGCCCTAGATACCGAAGCAAATTCGACTACGGGCGAATAGGCAATGGGGAATTCTTGGAAGAGATGTGCTGCGACATAAAGAATGCAACAGAGAAACAGACAGCTCTTCCCTATAATTGTAGCTGACATATTGAGGCTTCGATCATTTACAGAAGATTTGCAGACCATTGCACGCCTACGGGATTAATCCTGGATTAGAACAATGCATTGAGACAAAGCTAGTGGTGTCATTGTGTCAAGCACAGGAACGCGCCTGAGATCGGGATTCGTGATCGTATCTGAATTTTGTCGAAAGTATGAGGCCCATGTTGTCGGTTCCCACCCAGCCCCAGATTTGCGGACCGCTATCAAAGTCGGAACCATTGTGGATCCCGGCATTCCGGCAGCGCTCGAGCCAACATCCAACTCCAGTTCATGATCTAGGCCCAGTACTTCGACGTAGCCGAGCACATAGGTCAGCCCACTCGCAAGAACTCGTCCTTGAAGTGCCCAAATTCCACCTCCTAGCTTGTATAATGCTTGCTGTTGGGTATTTTTAATCGAACTATAAAAGTGATTAATGATGTAAATACAGGGCAGCTTGGCTGGAAGCACTTACTGGAGTCAGGAAAGATTCAGCAACGAATCTAGCCCTGGCGTTCAACTAAAAGATGTCAGCAACAGTGCTGGTACCTCACAAGGGTTCAGGGGTACGCACAAAGAGCTTCATCTCTGAAATCTCCTTATCCACCTCTTCCATGAACTGAATAATAAAGTCCACCAGTTTGTGCTTCAACATCTCCTCCGTGTGGAAGTTGGTAATCAAGAAAGAAATGTCATATCCCTATCAACCCTAGTCAGCGACTTGGTTCCATGTGTAGAAACCGTGTGCGGCGTGGTTTTGCTCTTTCCGCGAGCTCGGCCAGGCAGTATTCGGGTATCCCACATACCTTGATGGGCTTCCTCCGTAGGATAAAGAAGGACTCGGCTCTCTGTGTCAGGAACCGGGTGAACTTGTGGACTAGGATGTGCTCGATCTCGTCGGCCTGCTTGATCTTGATGGATATGCGCACGGAATTGATGCTCGGCTCGATCAGGACTCGCTCGTTCTCGTTTCGGGCAATCGTCAAGGGGGTCAGGAGAACCTCGGGGGAAGTCTGCGCCTCGATCTCGGGAACATTGTGTCGTTCAGCGGTTTGGGAAGCGAAGTTGGAGAGCGTCAGGGCGGCCGTCAGACTGCTCCGGACGGCCTGAAGGTAGGGTCGAAGGGACTGCGACTGTGTCGGAAAAGTTAGCACGGAAACACTCAATGCAATTTCGAAGGACGTACTGACCATGATGGCAAGACTTGGCCGCGTCCAACCTTTGAAATGCTGAGAGGTTGGAGTTGGATGTTGACCGCGGGGTTCGTGAGGTTGGCTCAGTCGGAAGCCTGACGTTTCGTAGTGGGGCGGGTTAGCACCGCCGCAGCTCCACTTCGTGCATAGCTGTCACCGTTCCTTGCTGAATCAGCTAGCTACCTGGAAGCTGTCCCACGTGATTTAGAAGCAAGCTCCCGAGTGGCGATCCCCCGCCTGTAGTCTATATATGCATATCAAGTCAACTATCAGAGGGGCTATGCTGATGACTAATCACACAGAAGCATGTTTGGGCCTCCGTCCGAAAGCTCGGAAGATTATCGAAGCGGTAGTAGATGTAGCAATAGGAGCAGGTGCAAAGGAATATCGCAATAAGCGAGTCGGCGGCTGAAACGGATCCTGCAGGTACACCGCTTCCCCGCTAACAATACGCGCGGTGCCTTGTACTACTACTGCCCGCCTGCATAGGTATCCGTACTGACGCAAACCGCTTGGTGCCTTCAACAAACTTCTTCTTGACCTTGTCTCGCACTTGATCTTTTGCTCATCAAACTGCACATTGTTCTTCCCTGCAACAAGTCTGGCAGCATTGCAACAGCACAATGGCGTCAATACCAGGTGAGCAACCTCAACAAACCATCGGATTTTCAACTGTTTCCTGACTTTAGCGGCAGTCACCGTTAGCCACCAAGGCACTAAGTACCAGGTTGAAATCGACCCTTCCTCTAACGGCGAAACCTTCAAATACCAACTCTACAGCTTGACGGGCGTCGAGCCTGAGCGACAGAAGATCCTCGTCAAAGGCAAGCAAGTCAAGGATGACGATGACATGTCCAAGTTTGGCCTCAAGGCCGGCGCCACACTCATGATGATGGGCAAGCCATCCGGAGAGAACGCAGATCTCGCCCGCCCCAAGGAAGCGATCAAGTTCGTCGAGGACATGACCGAAGCAGAAGCCGCCCAGCAAGAGGGCGCCACCCCCGCTGGTCTCACCAACCTAGGCAACACCTGTTACCTCAACTCGACCCTCCAAACCCTTCGATCGATCCCCGAGCTCCAAAGTGCTCTCACCACATACAAGTCAGGCAGTGGCGGTGCCGGCAGCAGCTTTGGTCTTACTTCGACTGATATCGCTACTCAGCTCACGGATCTGTACAAGAATATGTCGGAGACCCAAGGTAGCATACCCCCGCTCACCTTCTTGAGCACCCTGCGCATGGTCTACCCGCAGTTTGCCGAGAAGTCTAAGACTGGAAATGGATACGCTCAGCAGGACGCCGAGGAGGCCTGGTCTCAAATTATCTCTCAGTTGAAACAGAAGCTTTCCGAGTCGGAAGGCTCATCTTTCATCGACAGGTACATGGCTGGAGAGCTCCAGTCCACACTCGAGGTTGACGAGCGAGCCGCTAGGGATGCTGGCGAGGAGCCGGTCAAGTCAAGCGAGACCTTCCTTAAGCTCAACTGCCACATTGACGCATCCGTCAACCACCTGCGCGACGGTATCCTGGCAGCTTTGACGGAGAAGCTGGAGAAGAAGTCCGCTGTCCTGGACAGAGATACGACCTACACCAAGAAGTCGCTCATCTCACGGCTTCCCAAGTACCTCACTGTTCACTTTGTTCGGTTCTTCTGGAAGCGCGAGGTGCAGAAAAAGGCCAAGATTATGCGCAAGGTTACTTTCCCCCATGAACTTGATGTCATCGAGTTCTGCACCGACGAGCTGAAGAAAGCCCTCGTCCCTGTGCGTGACAAGGTTCGCGAGATTCGCAAGGACGAGGAGGACATTGAGCGGGCCAGGAAGAGGCGTAGGATCAATCCTGCTGACCGAGGCGATGTCGCCGGATCCTCTGGCGGTCCCGAGGGCAAGACGGCCCTGGAGAAGGCCAACGAGAAGAAGGCGGAGAGATCTGGCAAGCCTGTTGCTACGACTTCCGATGGCGACACTGAGATGACTGAGACATTCAAGACCGACGCCGAGGTTGAGGCCGAGAAGGACGCGGCTCTTATCGCCGCCAAGAAGGAGCTATATGCACTGGTCAACCAGGACCTGGCCAAGGACGAAGGCGCCAACCAGTCCGGAATCTACGAGCTGCGAGGCGTCGTCACTCACCAAGGAGCGAGTGCCGACAGCGGTCACTACACTGCTTACGTCAAGAAGACTGCTCCTATCGACCCTAATACAGGCAAGAAGGGCGAGGAAGACGGCAACTGGTGGTGGTTCAATGACGACAAGGTGTCGGAGGTTACGCCTGACAAGATTGATGCTCTGGCGGGTGGCGGCGAGTCGCACTCCGCGCTCATCTGTCTCTACCGGGCCATCCCCCTTCCGACGATTGATAATGACGGTAAGACCGAGTAAAGGTTCCAGCTGACAAAGCTGTTGGGAGCATCGGCTTGGCGTTTTCGAGTGGTAACGAGGTTATGGGAGGCATTTAAAACAAGCCATTGACACGAGGATAAAGCAATAGGGCATAGACAGACGAATGACGAACGTGATGGCTGCAGTTCATTACACATGCGATAATTGCTATGACTATGGTTACAATGGTGTACAGCTTTTATATATATAGTATTATGCACCCGCGATGCAAGATGGTGGGATGTTAGTTCAGGAGCTGCCCGGTTGCTTATTCCATGAAAGCGTTCCAGTTTACCCTTGGGCGAGGCTTCACTTGAGCGGCGGCAACCATTTGCACTCGCAAATGAGGCCAACAATGTACGGAGGAGGGCTGCAGGTGTCGACACCGTCCGCTTTGTATCCGTAGTTTTGAAGGATACTGACCGACGTAACCCACAGTGGATCGCCCCTTTCCCGTTAGCTCTCGGGCCTCTTCGGCTCTCTCTCCTTTATTCTCTCCTCCAAGTACGTGAGCTTCCTCTCCCAATTACGGCGTTCTGTAATCAAGCGGCCGCGCTGGCCTTCAAGAAGGGAAATTTGCTCGTCGTACGGAGATTCCCAGAAGTTTTTTCTTTCCTGAGTAAGTAGTGTCAACATCTCCAGCCTGGGTTTAAAAAGGAGGCAGTGGACGGTTGTCCGGCTTACCTCTTTCCATTCCTTCTGGGTTTTAAGGCCGGCGCCGTAAGTGGCGCCGGTGAAGATGATGGCGGCGCAGCCCGTGGCCGTAAGACCGGCGCGGAACTTTGTGAAGCCGCTCATTTTTGCGCGTGTGCGTGTAGGAGAGATGTCTCTCCTCTTCCTCCCGCTCTAGACGGCCTGGTTGATCAAGGCGGGTTACCAGTATTGTCTCCAGAGCTCCGTCGATTCTTTCCTCCTCCTGGCTTCGATGTATTTAGCTTTACGATCTGCTGCCGCCGACTCGTCCTGTTCGAATTTCTCCCACCGAGAGCTCGACGTGGGCGACGGGTATAAGGTCAAAGACGTGGCCGAAGACGAGGAGGTGGTGGTCGTCGTCGAGTCCAGAGAATTGGCTCGCGTGTGACCCTGCAAGTTACCCCAGGATGATGGGCTGCAGCAGCGTCTCCTGATGATCTGTGAAAAATTGCACTCGCAAGAATCGAGCTCGCAAGTGGTGGTGGTGTTGCCGTCAGTCGTGGTCGTTACCGTTGTTGATGTCGGCGTCGTCGGCTCTGTCGCGACGGGCGAGGAAGGCCAAGGAGCAAGCTCCAGCGCAATCGCGTCTGGCTCGGAAGCGGAAACGCCGTCGTGGTGGTGGTAGTAGTGGTGGTGGCGGTGGCCCCGCTCGTGGAGAGGGAGCCCAAGGGCTCTTAGTAATCGGCCTGCCAGTGCTGGGCCTGGCGTTACGTCTTGGTCTTGGGCTGGAGGCATGATTGACGTTGCGGTTTTTTCTTGTTAAAAAAAAAAAAAACCAAGGTATTGGAGCAATAGAGCCGATGGCAATAAGAAGAGCCCGTGTTTTCGCTTCCCCAGAGACTTGGTTGTACTACTCTCATTCCAAATCTAAGCCGGAGAGATCTGTGTTTTTTCCAACATTTTCCAAATACTACCCCGGAGCAAGCAAGCGGGCACCTGACAGAGATAAGAAGGTAAGCACAAGGTCTTGTTAGCCGGCAGGCCAGCTCCTTCATTCCCAATTCTTTCTGGTGCGTTGAAACAGCCTTCGTGAGAGCATCTTGTCGCTCCCCTTCCCCACTCATCCTTACTTCCTTCCCATTGCCCGTCACTTACCTACATTACACATACCTGCCTAGGTACGAATACATACGTCTTTGCACTGCACCTGTCACACATTTCCTTCCTCTTCTTGCCTTGCACCGAATCCAGCAGCCATGACTCCTTGCTCTTGCTCGACATTAATCGCCACGAGACAGCAAGGCATTCATTCACCTCTTTCCCGAAGCAGCCCATCCTTGCGTCTTGTCTTTTCCCATTAGTTGAACTACAGCCTAAGCAGGCTTGTATGGGGTTTGAGCCGCCCTTCCCCTGCTCATCTCGCAGCCTCCTGAAACGCAATTCATGGCACGCGACAGAGGCCCCCCCACCACCTTTCCTCACTCTCTATCTCTCTCTTTCTATACCATCCGTACACTCCCCATTTCCCTCCCTCCCTGTTTCCACTCTAGTCCTAGTTTAGACCGTATCGAACCAAACAGATGCCACAGATGCCAATGTCGACTGTCAAGGTGGTCGCGAGACAAGTGTGGGGCCGGATCTCGTCTCGCCCTCGGAGTATTGTGTTCGGACCCAGTATGACCATGGAGAGATGTGATACAGGCGTGGCGCACGGGTTTTCATTTTGTGGTGCCGAGGAAGATCGGAGAAACATTGGCAGACAAACGGGCGGGAAGTACAGAGAGGATTGATTTGCAGCACTGCCTCCCCCGCATACATAGGCTTGGCTCATATACCAAAGTACCTATCATATCACTGGGTAGCAGGGAGGGCTAGGACCATCGGCCTCATTAGTCAAAGTTGGCTCTTGCAGGATCATAATTTTGGTGCTGGGCGTTTGTCTGGCATCTGTACATCCATCGTCGTCTATCATTCCACAAGTGCGGAGCTGAGATGGAGCGGAAAGGCGGGAAGAGCGGGACAGATGACATGCACAAAGCCAAATCGCTCGGCGGAAACGTCATCCATCGTCGTCGTTGCCGTTGCCGTTGTCGTCTCAACTTTCTCCCATCCACTAATCGCCCATCAACTCACAAACTTTGCCGTCATGTAAAAGCAAGTGTCTCTGGCATACCCATACTTACCGGTCAAAGCTGCGAGCCACTGCAACAAGGGAGAAACAAACGAACGAGTGCACAAACTAACCTGGTATTCTCGCGCCTCTCATCAGGTTACCTCCCGCCCCCCCCTCCCCCCCCTCCCTCACATAACCATTCCATACCCACTTTCGAAACCGCAACGCCAACTTCAGACTTTGAATAGCATCGGCCGCCCGGCATGACAACTCCTCGCGTCTTCGTCATCCGCCACGGCGAGACGGAGTGGTCCCTCGACGGCCGCCACACCGGTAGCACTGACATCCCCCTAACCGCAAATGGCGAAAGCCGTGTGCGCGCCACCGGCCGCGCTCTCGTGGGCAGCGACCGGCTTATTGTGCCCAAGAGGATCTCTCACATGTACGTCCGTGTTCGGTTCCGATAACATGACGCAATCACACATGACGAGTATCAACTAAAGACGAGTCAGCTACGTCTCCCCCCGCAAGCGTGCCCAGCGCACCTTTGAGCTCTTGAACCTCGGCATCAGTGACGACCTCCCCTGGAAGTGCCATGGTGCTATCGACGGCGACGGGCCTCACTGCAACGCCCGCATCGAGGTCACTGAAGACATCCGCGAATGGGACTATGGTGCTTATGAAGGCATCACGTCCCCTGAGATCCGCCGTATCCGTAGGGAGCAGGGCCTCGGGGAAAATTGGGATATCTGGCGCGATGGCTGTCCCGGTGGAGAGTGAGTGTATTTCTCTAGCCGATTCCTCTTATCGATTCGTTACTTGAGAAGGCTCCGGGGGGGACGACAAATATGCAAGACAACCTCGATGACTTGGTGCATATCGACAGGATAGCGCCAGGAAAAGTCTATCCGGAGTCGGTTGAATAGTTTAGACAGATCGACGCTGACACCCCATGTAGGAGTCCCCAAGACGTCACGGATCGTCTTGACCGCTTGATCAAAGACATTCGTGAAAGGTGGCACAATCCCGTCATTGGCAACAAGGACGCGCCCGATGGCGACGTTCTCATCGTCGCCCACGGACACATCCTCCGCGCCTTCGCCATGCGCTGGGCCGGCAAGACACTCCAGGAAGGTCCGGCGTTTCTGCTCGAAGCTGGCGGTGTTGGTACCCTGAGGTGAGTTAGGCCCGCTGCAAGTGTAACCACAGCCGTCGGTCCCATGGACGTCTTGGCATTCAGCCGGAACAATCATGCGGTGAAGTGCGAAGCGAGGCTGACGCGTACGATACAGCTACGAACATCACAACATTGAGGAGCCCGCAATTCTACTGGGAGGCGCTTTCGCTGTTGATATTATCGAGAAGGAGCAGAAGGTACAGGAGGCAAAACAGGCACAGCTGCCACAACAGTAAATATCGGGAACGGGAAAATCAACGTGCAATCCAGTTCTGCGCAAATAGGCTCGTAGAACAACCACGCATGGCTTAAATTCTATATCTTGGTTCCCCTCGCGAGGAACACTTGCCTCTTCATCCCACCCTCACCCTCTCCATGACTATGCCCGTGACCATATCCGTGGTCATGTCCGTGTCTATGCCCATGTCCCCCAAGAACAATGCCGCTCCCGAGCTCCTCCAATGCGAAGTCCTTACCCACGCCAGCCTGCTCAAACACGGCCCGCATCCTCTCCTCCGAGAAGCCGTGGTGCATGACCGTGCTTGCCGCCGGTAGCGCGGTAGCATCCGCGGCCACGTGCGGCAGGAAATCGAGGACGAAGAACACGCCGCCGGGCCGCAGCCGCTCGACGATGCGGCGCGCCGAGAGCTCCGGGTCCGAGAAGTGGTGGAACCCGAGGCCGACGCCGGCAACGTCGAAGTCGCGGAACCGGCCACTCGGGTCGAGCGAGGCGGAGAAAGCCGCCGGGTCCGGATCGGACGGGTCCGTGAGGTCGCCTTGGTAGGCGTGCATCTCGTCGGTGCTCAGGCCCTGCGTTGCGACAAGGAACAAATGGTGTCAGTCAGCCGAGCTTTCCGTGCTTTACCCACCCCCCACACCTTGTCCTCTTTCCTCCCATTCCCAAACTTGCGCAGAGTTTCCTCTAGTGTTTGGTCACCCGATGCCTTACCGTGTGCGCCGTGGCCCCGTCGGCCAAGGCCGAAGGAGGGGGATGTGGAGGGTGGGGGTCCCGGGACCGAGCCAACGCGTTAGATGGGATGAAATGGTGAGATGGTAAGATGGTGAGATGGCGGGGAGGGCAAAAAAGTGTGTCCGCATCATCCTCCAGGCGTGCGATGGAGGGGAGAGCCAGGTCAGCAGGGCTGAGATGAGACCAACGTGAGGTGTGGGACGTAGATTTCAGATGGCCAGACTTCTGAACCGCAGTGCCCTATGTGATACGCTGCCGCCACACCTCTACCGTCTGTGAAAAAAGTATGCCTCTCTCTTGTGTTCCCTTGGGAGGGGGGGGCTCTTCACCGCTCGGATTCACAGACCGAGTTGAAATAATTGTGATGATGTACCACATAGCCCCCCACCCCCCTCCTTTATTCTTCTTGTTCTTCTCCCTCCTCCCTTTCCTCCCCCTCTCGAATTCATTTGTGTGTGTGGGTGTGTGTGTAGGGATATTGCGCGTACAGATCAAAGAGGGAGAGGCAAAACGGGCTAAACAGAAGGACAGTCCATTGCGGTTACTTACCTGGTTCTCGGCCCGGGCGTTATAAACCGCCACCATGTTCTCCGATATGTCAATGCCGACACAATCCGTCGTGAACTGTGCAAGGGCCTGTATCCATCACAGTTTGTCAGTCACAGACATCGCCCGCCTTACTGCTTTGGATAGTCTGATGGGGGAAGCGGGGGATGGATAGGCAGAGTTGATGGCAACCACGAATAGCGAATAGCGTAGTCGTACAAAAACACATCTCAGGATTACACGGCATGTGAAACAGGCAAACAAATAACCAAAAACAAACAAATTACCAAAGGAGATCAGTTTTCGAAGTCGGAAAAGAAAAGGAAAACAAAGGGGGGGGGGATAACCCCCAAAAATAGAGGAAAGAAAGAAATTCGAACAGCAAGGAGCCGGGTAAAAAAAAAAAGAAGAAGAAGAAAATAGGGCTTCTTTATTGCAGAAAGAACAAACACGAAAAACAAAACCACGGGAACAACTCACCCGCGATATCAGGCCGGTTCCGCAGGCGTAGTCGAGTAGTCTCACGCGCTTGCCGTCCGCCGCCGACAGTCGCACAGCTTCGTCCTCGCTGCCGACCTCGCCACCATCATCGTCATCGTCATCGTCCTCGTCGGCAACCCAGTCGACGGCGATAAAGTCCTTGCGCTTGCGGACCTCCCTCTCGAGCTGCAACGTTGTTTTTTCATACCTGGCGTCGTACTCGGCCGCGAGTTTGCTGGATAACGTCCATGTCAGCGTAGCCTTTTGTCATTATCCCTCGTATTGATTTTATATCTCAAACTTTGATTCAGGGGAGGGAGGGGGGTGTGGTTGTCGTTGTTTTTCTTCCTCTTCTTGTTGGCTGACGACTTTACATCATTGGCCCAGACAGGCCAGAATAAGTAAAAAAATATGCTCCGAAGGCATCTTCGCGTTCCACCTGCCCCCTCTCCCTCCTCTGATCGCGTGTCTCCCAAAGTGGACAACGGGTCCATCAAAGTACTTGTACATAGACGACAAGCGACGGAGGGTTCTGAGTTGCTCTGCAGGAACCCGGGGAACAGAAAGCGAGCAAACCGGATGTAACTCAACTTGGGCCGTGTAGTCATTAACCCCTCCCCCTTTATGGATGGATGGGTAGTGTGCTCATGTGTGTGTGCCAGAGAGAGAGAGAGTGTGTGTATACGCACTTGAAATAGGCCTTGTTGGCCCTGGTGGTGTTGGTATTGGCCATAGTGGTGTATGTGTTGCAGAACTTATTAACTGGTAATAACGGGTGGAGCAGGGGGCACCTTGACCTCCTGAAAAAGAGATCGATTCTGATTCTTGTTGAGAATTCGTTATCCTGTTTCTTGCCCTCTGGCGTTCAGTTCAAACCTTGAGTTTTTTCTTCTTCAGATAGCCTCGCGTTTGGATTGGAGGGGGCTAAATAAGTAATGTTTGAGGCCCCCATGTGGGTGAGGGAAAGTTGGGAAAAGAAAACAACACTAATGATAAAGAAGCAAAACCATGAAAATGAATCTTACCCCGATGTTGTTTCTTCTTTTTGGGGGTCTTTTCTTATTCCTTTAATCTTCTCCTGGGAATGTCTGAAGCTGTTGATCACCGAGAACTCTTGCCAAGTATTCATACAACAGCCTTCTTTGACGTTGCTTTTACGATTGCTCGCGGAGAGTTTTCGGTCACTTTGTAAGAGCAGAAAAATGTCCGGCCTGGAGAGGCTGAAGCTCGGCAATCAGAAAGACCGAGAGCAAAAGAGAGGGGGGAAGAAGACGCCAAGTACCTTGGTTATGCACCCGAGATTCTAGCTAGATTTGCTCCCCCAATGGAATAAACGGCGACGAACATACATAGTAGAGTAGGTAGATAGTCCCGGAGCGGGGGGCAGAAAGAGCATAGGTGCAGATTGCACATGGAAAGTCACGTGATCAGAACTGTTGGAGACGTTTTTCGCGTGGCGCGTGTCTGGGGCTGTGCGGTGTCGGTTTCCCTTCCTCTTCACCGTCCTGTTCAGGCAGGTCGCAGGAGACCGCCGGGTCGTAGTGTACACTGTACTAGTAGTAGACGTGCAGCGCAAGCGAAGGAAAGATCTGTCCCGTGTACAGTAACACCCACCACTTGCCTACTGGTCTGCGTATCCTGCAGTCTGAGGGAGATGGGGTTGATGAGGTGGAACCAGCTTTTGCCCACCCCCTCCCATTCCTTCCCTTCCCCTCCCCTCCCCTCCACTCCACCTTCTACGTGGTAGAGAGCCACGCTGTGGCTGCCTCGATTTTGCCCGACGCTTGCGGCCATGTCATGCCAGTCAATCCTTGGACTTTCTGGGCGTCCGCGTGTATATGTACAATACATATATGTATGTATGTATGTGTGCGTGCGTGCGTGCTCTTCGTGCCCACTGAACACGACCCCGGGCGGGATGCGAAGACGCACCCGGAGCCTAGATCAGGTCACAGCCGCGGGGCCGGCAAGAAAAAGGGGGTAGATGCCGTCCGAGGTCCCCACTGCAAGCGTAACAAGTTGACACATTGCCTCCGTACGCTATAGATCCGATCCGTAGTGTACAGCCGCACCTCACCCTACGTAAGGTAGCTAGCTACCCACAAGGCGAGATAGTGTACAATCGTCCCGCCTGGCTGGCGCATGAATCATCATCATCAAGTGAGACGGATCTAAAGGACACGGGGGGTTCTCGTCAACCGGGCACCTAAACTAGCATTAAGGTGTTGAGGTGCTCGTGTAGCCCCCGAGCACCAAATATGCATGCCTGCAAGGTGATGATGGCCCCTCCGATGAGATGAGGATAAGGAGGGGGAGCAAAGGGATCTCTCTCTCTCTCTCTCTCCCTGTCCCCCTCAAAAGCGGAGGCGTAGGAGCCGGGAGAAACGGGGGAGGACTGACGGGGGGCCCGGACTTGGACAGATGGCTGCCGTGGACAGGTCTGGTGGTAAAAACAAGCGGATCGACGCCGATCCTGCTGCAGGCCGCATCGGTCCGCAGCTTGTGACTGCAGCGCCATGCGGGCGGTGACGGGTCCAAGCGGCCACGGTTGGAGTTGCACGAATATCGTTGAGGCGTGTTAGTGGTTCGAGCTACGGCTCTCGTGTGCAACCTGCCATGCAGGTGGCCGGAAAGAGGGCCATCAGAGCAGCCCAGCCTGAGAGGTCCGAATCGGGGGTTAGGCGACGACGTGGACAATGAATGGATGGATGGATGGATGGATGGGTGAATGATGCTCGGTTACCTGGGGACCTGGCAATGCAAAAGTTTGACCAAAGTACTTATTGGTGTACATGGTAGGTACATCCCCATCCGTACACTACATTGCCTGCAATGGATAGCGACCGCACCGAGAGCCAGTCATTTTCTCGTTGCCCCTCTTCATGGCCTGCCTCTTTGCTGCAAGGTGTCGGCAACAGCGGGGAGAAAGATGACGGACGGGGCGGGCGAGGAGCAGCAGCAGCAGCAGCAGCACCAGTGGAGGGTAGGAGGGAAAAAAGGAGGAAGAAAAAGGAAGAAGAAAAAGAAAAGAAAAAAAGACAAACCCCTCCTCACTCTTGTCCAATTGGGTGCTCGTTCGCTCTTATGGCGAGGGAAAATTCTTCGATCGACAAGAGTCCAGGCTTTCTTTTTGCCGTTTCGGCTGCTTGGTTCAACGTGTCCCCCTCCCTCCCGATGGTCGTCGGCCACGATGCAGAACATGCGAGGTATCCTGTCCAACTACCTCGGCATGACCTGGTCGATAGCGCCCTATATAATACCTGGTCTTCGTGTCAGACTTGATTACGCCGCTACCGCCGCCGCGTGGCTTGCGACGACCGAGGCTGTCAGATCTGACAGGTCATTTCCGCCTGGTTTGTCGACCAACAAGAACAACAAAAACTACTCGTGTCGCAGAATGGGAGAGAGAGAGTGTGTGTGAGTGAGTGAGTGAGTGAGTGAGAGAGAGAGTCTCGGGACACAAGCTGTGTCGGCAGAGCTCGAGAGGAGGTGTATAAACTGCTTCCTTGCTGAAGCTCAGCTCCTACATGTGTCAGGGGAGGGCACTAAATGTGGACATTGGTTGAGTCGAGTACGAACGGGGCTCGAATCGTTGTCGTCGTCTCCCGGTCTCTCGGTGGCAGAAGTACGACGAGGTTATATTTTCTGCTCACCGCTGCTTTGCCGCCTTCGCGTGTGTGCTTTTTGCTGCCTGCCTCACCCATCATGGCCATCCCTTGTCTGTCAGTCCGGGTCAGCCATCTGCGTGCGTTGCGACCGTGCGTGTCGTCCTCAGAGTTGAGTTGCCTCTCCCCACCATTTTGTATGCACACCATGTGCCAGATGCGCCGCTCACTCAGCGCACTCCTTCCCTTAACTGACTGGAAAGGACAGGGAATGTATCCTGCAGTAGCGTGCCAGGGTCGAGTTGGAACGCTGCTATATACTGTAGTACAGTATGTCCCCAGCCACCCCGTCCAACCAACCGTGCTTTCAGTCCAACCCAGAGCGGAGGTGAATTTGTCTCCGTGAACAGGCATGCTCTCTCTCTCTCCCTCTCCCTCCCTCTCTCTCTCTCTCTCGTCAAAGCGAACGACGTCCAAGTATCGCAGACCGCAGAGCATCAATCAAGAATGAGCCAGGCCTCGGAAGAAGGAACACCGTCATCGGCCAGCCGGGTTGCTGCTAGCCCCGCGTTGGCGGTTAGAGAAAAGTAGTGTCGCCGGCCTGGTCAAGTTGCGTCAGTACGATGCGTCTTGCCTGCGCCACGGCCTTGGTGTGCCGTAGTGCAATCTTCAATCGCCGCCGTCGGGGAGCCTGGATAAGGGCGGACAGTGATCAAGGTACGGACCATGAATGCACGGCGGGAAGTCTGTTGAGCAACCGTCAACCGTCCATCCGGCATGGATCCTGGGCTTATTGCCTGGTCCATCAGCAGCTCGCTGCCCGCCTGCCTGTCCAGTCCTTGCCCTGTCTCACACTCCACTGGCCGCCACTCTTCTAGCCTGCATGCTGTCGAGGTCCCGTGGAAGGCAGCTGATGTGGCCAGCCAGACACACGGACACAGAGACGGACGCAAATAGTACAGTACCTAAGCTGGCCATGTCGTCGTAGCAGTCCCGTTGCTTCAGGTGTGCTGTACTGAGCGAGGCGTACCATGCCATCCAACAGCTTCTTCGCCGTAGGCTTGTTAGGTTCGGCTGGCGGCTGCAAACCAACCGGGAACCAGACAATGGCGTCGGGCACCAAAGGAAAGGTTGCCATCCAGGGCAGGCTGCCGGTGCATGGACAGGATCTTGCCGGCAGCTGTCTGACTGACATCCATTGCCTGGAGCCGTTTTCACGACTCCGTTTCAATTTCCGCCTGTAATAGTAGGCTTGACTCGGCCCAATCAATTAACCAATCTCCCTGCTTGTTTGAGATGGCAAGGCTTGCCAGGTTTGCCCGGCTGGCGTCGCGAGCCGTGCGTCTCTCGGAGATGTGCACTGTGGCCGAAAGTCACTTCTTCTCCCGCCTTCGCTGCGGAATGAAAGCCAATAATGTCGCCAATGAGCGGCGCTGTATGCTAATTCCATCAGGGAGGCAGTGCCTCATCGATTAAAACTACAAGCACGAAGCGGCTTGTCTTGCTCGGGGCATACGTCCCCATCGGGGCATGTTTTGCGCAACTCGAGTGGGCGTTTGTCCACACGTTGTGACGGATGAGCGATTCGTCGTGTGTGTCGATTCAATACAGTACTTGACGTGGCCACTTTCATCGTAGTCACCAGGCCGACCGTCCTGATTTTGCCACATGGCTAGGCTCGTCGTTCTCGACCCAAGTTGAGAGGGCGGACAGATGCTCCCTAGCTTCCACTACTCCTGGAGTTTGAGCACTCGCCGTACCATTCCACAAAGAGCGTCCAAGGCAACGCTCGGCACTCGCTAATGAGGAGCAGAGTTTGGGGGGGAGAGAGGGGGGGGGGGGGGCAGACAATAGATGGAGGGCGGCAAGGGGTGGGTGGTCGGTCACATTGGCCCCCAATTCGTGTCCGACTCACCATTATTCGTACTTGTACCATCAAATCTAAACCAGGGCAAGCTCGGGCAGGGATGAAGCAAGGTGGTCAGGCGTTCGTGGCCGTTGAAGTCTACTAATTAGTATGTAGGGTCAGGAGGATAACCGAGCTAATCATAATCCACAAAGCAGAAGAATTACCTAGAGCCTTTGGTGTTTTCGAAGAAAATCCCATTATTCTTTCCGCCGAGAGGTCAGTCTGTATTCAAAACGCAGTAAGTACTATTACTAAATAGTGCATGGCGAGCGAACCCTGACAAGCCAAGCGGGCTTTGCTTTCCTTTTTTACCAAGATGGAGGGCGAGCAAGACAGGAGGATCGGCGGCAAGAAGGGGAAGGGGCAGCTGGTGGTAGGGTGGTTGTGGTGATTACAGCGAGGGAAAGTGAAAGTCAAGGAAGGGGAAGGGGAAGGGAAGGAAAGAGGGGACGAGGGAGGGGGTGTGTGGTCGTGGTCATGGTTGTCGTGGTCGTGGTCGTGGTCGTGGCCGTCCGTGGCCCGCTCCGTGGAGAGCGGTGCAAGGGAATCCAAGGTAAAAAATGGAGAAACTGGCGGGAGCGACGGGTCAGAGGCGGCTGCATGCATAGGCTTTCCATCACGTGACGCCCTAAAGTCAATGTCCCCTAATCTGTCCAATGGCGAGGGCCGAATGGAAACCCGCCCTCCTTCCCTGGTCTGGTCTTGGCGGGCGGCCCCGATGGCCTGGGTTCCGATTGCTACTTATTTACAAAGTACCGGTCGGTACTCGGAAGACGGAGAAAGACTATCAAGAGTGGTTGCGACGGTAGTCGGCTCCAGGTGCACACAAGGTGCTGCTGCTGCTGCAATGGTGCCGTGTATGTATTATTACGTATGTAGCAGCAATAGATAACTAGGGCATTCATTGCATTGGGTGTTTGGTAAGATGACTGTCTCGTCTTCAATAAATGGTCAACCTTGACAAACGAGCCAAGGCATGTCTCTAAGGGAAGGGGAACCTCGAGGACCGGCTACCAGTAGGTAGCATATGTAGATGCCACTGCGTACCTAGTTAATTAGAGTTCTTCCCATTGGAAGTTCCTGCCCCCCATCGGACTTGATGGTTGCAGCTACGACGGTTACTTTCTTTTTGACAGACAAACCACAAAATTGCTTCTGCCGCCCTGCCAATCTTCACTAGCTTGACCCTCTTGGCGGCTGCGAATCAAGTTACCTTAGGTGCGCAGTAGGCTATCGGGCGCGACGCATACCATAGGTAGAATACCCGGATAGTGTGGCTCAGCCAGCCAGCCAGCGGCCTGAGTGCAGCTGACAAGTGCATGCAGGCAGTATCAGCTCCATCGTTGGATTCGCCCGTCCATCCAGCCGACCAGTCTAGTAAGGTTAGCGATACGCCTTCCTTGGATACGTGCTTATGCTTCGATGTACGAGAATTGACCAGTCGTGGCTAGACTGGTTCGATGGAAGCAATGTTGGGGAGTGAACGAAGTTGGATGTACAGAGTTAATTATTGGTACACACTAGTCCTTGCCGCCCATAACTGAATTGTAATTAGCAACAACCATAACTACTTAGGTCCTTAAGGAGCGCAGTGATGCCTTGGGCCATGCATCGGAGGTCGGATTAAAGTAGCACAACGCGGCGAGCAAAACGGCGTTCCTGGCCGAATGGGAAAGCAAAGAAGGAGGGAGAACAAGATACCCCTAGCATAAAAGGAGAGGGACCTGTGAAACCCTGATGAGGGAAAATATTAATGATAATAGAAAATGAGCTTTCTTCAAAAACGACTGCACCTCAAGTCTCATGGCAAACCCCTCGGCCGAAGGGAGTCATCATTCCACTGGCAGCGTCTACTTCAAAAAGCCCGGCTGATGCGCCTGTAGCGCTCCCGGTTCCTTGAACCGTCCATTTCCTCTAGAGTAAATAGAGTCGCTGTCCATCACGAGCATCACATATGGCGTGAGACGCCTCATTTCCCGCGCTGTCCGAAGCCATGCAACAACCGGTGAACTCGAGCCACTTTGACCAGCCATTCTGGCACCATAGGAAGCCCGTATGAGCTCTTGTACGGGAGCCCCCAAGCAAATCCTTCAGGAATATGGCAACGCAGAGGCACTGCTCGGTACTCATGGTGTCCTGGTCTAATGAGCCAACTAAGACAACATTCCCTGACGACTGCGACGCATCGTCGCCAACACGAATTTCTCAGAACAGTCGAACGAGCCCACCATGACCATGTCCTAGAGACAGCATGAAGTATGTGATCCTCGTACCGCGGCTCTCGAGAGTACTAGGACAAAACCACTCCCCAAGCTATGCACAGATTAAACCTCTGGTTTAAGGATTGCTCAAGCGGACTCCCGTCAATATGCATTCTCCACTACACCAAAGCTCCCATGGAATTTCCGGGCGCGAGCACAAACATGGAGAATAAAATAAACATAAAAACTTCGCCCTCTAGTAGCCATGTC
This sequence comes from Colletotrichum caudatum, assembly GCA_030867225.1. NCBI lineage: Eukaryota > Fungi > Ascomycota > Sordariomycetes > Glomerellales > Glomerellaceae > Colletotrichum > Colletotrichum caudatum. Next base: position 119,971 of record MU846010.1, on the reverse strand, counting down.
GCAGCAGACGGTAAAATACAGCCAAATTTTGAATTCAAGGGATGCGCTGCAAAACATGTCGAATTAGTGCAACAAGCCACTAGGAGATACGCCGAGCGGGGGAGGAAAGAACTAGAAGGAAAAGGGGGAAACCCCCCCGTCCATCGAAAGGAAATCTAGCAGTAACCAACCATCCTGAGGTGGTAGATCATAGTACGACCGGGGTTGCATGGGCTACCCGATGGAACACCCGTAGGTATTAGGAACCAGACAACACCTTGCTGCACAAAACCCATGCCTTAGTGCAGGAGCTGTTGCTCACGGCCTATGATGGGGGTTCCGTTCGGGAATACATTCCCAAAATACTCTGTAAGTAGGGCAAGCTCACAAGGGTAGTTGAAGAGTGATGGAGACACGGTTAGAATGGAGGAAATGGCAAGTCTTTATTTTCTGGCCATAAAAGGTTGGCCACTTTGAGCTGTCAGGCTGATTGTTGTGCCATTTGAGGAGCAGACTAGACTTTTTCCAATGACCCGGTCCCGCACCACATTAAAATGGCACGACGCTGCAGCTGACATCAAACTGGGTTAGAATCACCTGCACGGACACCTCAGCCGAGACTGTCTTGGTCCGTCGGCTCGCACTCTGTTGGACCTTCTGCCCAGAGATGGTGCACAGACGTAATGGCAACGATGTCGCGGTGAGATGGGTTGGACTAGGTAGGGCTCTCCGTGTAGGCGAAGTAGATGGGTATGCGGGATATGTACGACGAAACGGCAGAAACGGGAGTATCCTTTAGGGAGCGGGCGGCGCGGTGTTGCATCGTCGGCAGTCCCCGGTCCTTGCGCAGCCCCCCAGTTCCTTTGCCTTAGCGCGTCGCCAGGGGGTCAGGAAATGTGAGCCCCATCTTGTCCGCCCATCATTGGGGCCGGTCCCCTGCCGATACGCCGTCGCAACCATCCCTCAAGCCTGTGTTCTCATCATGAGATGATTTGAAACGAAAGAGCTCAAGGTGCCCTGCTACATAGGATAGATCTGACAGCGCGATTCACCAAAAGGCTGCTTGGATCCAAAGGTGCGCCCCAGGTTCCGCGAGACAAAGGGGAGAGGAGGGAAAGGGGGGTGGACGGGCGGGGCGGGGCTGTCTGACCCATTAAGTCGGTACGAAGTACTCCAATGTATCGGGTACGACACGACTTGCGGGCACCGACAAACACCCAAGAGAAATCCATGAGCCCGGTGGAACTGGGGGTAGCCCCTCCCGCCAGGATGGACCGCTAAGGACGGAAAAAGAAAGCCTGACAGGCGATTGGGTCTGCCTTAGTGGCCCGGCGCTGTCAGCACAAGCCTCTGGGACTGGATTCAAGGGGCGGGGGGTGGCCGCCCCCTGTTCCAACGAAGGGGTGGAGGGAGGGGGGTGCACGGCGCGTTATCGCCGTCTCTATCCAGTCTCTGGGCCGCCCATGGGGTGCGCACTGGACGAGGTCATCAGTCAAGTGATCACTCGTAGGTGTGGATGGGGCAGCGAGAGAACAAAGACGGTGCTTCACTAGTATTTGTCGATTTGACGGCGTGCGTCGTCCTCTACACCACCCATTGAGCTGTGTGTGACCCGAGGGAAAGCGTGCGTCGCGTCAATTACGAGTCGCAGCCTTGTTTTCTTGTTGTTGTCGGGCAAAGTGTACGGCTCCCACCTCAAGAGACTGGGACTTTTCCCCTCTGAAGCTCTTTGGTGTAATTAGTAGCTGACAGACTACATAGTAAAATGATACCGAGGAAAGCTTCGCTTCGTCGTGGGGGGGGGGGGGGAGAGGTGGAGGGAAGGAGCGGCACGGGCGGGTGTTCTGTTTCGCGTGCTGTGCACTAGGGTACGAATGTTCAACGCTCCCCAAAGAGTGCTCATCTGCAACTGATCGTCGCAGATCTGTTGGCAGGCAGGCTGATGAACGGCAACTGGCCTGGTGGCTCTGTTGGTCGCTGGCTAGCGTGCTTTGGTTGCGTGCAGATGAGACGACTAGACAATGCATGTCGGGGGGCTGTGGTGGGCTGCTGGGTTGCTGAATGACAACATCGTGTGGCCTTTCCGTCATGACAGCGAAAGCTTTTTTTTGATTTTTAATTTTACAGGTACACCAGACCGTGTTTAGCGGGTCGAGCGGCCGGGAATTGGCGGACGGCTAGTCGGCGTTCCATCAGTTTGGTTCGTGTCTGGACAAGCCGATGGCTCTCGAACGAATAATACGCCACTGGTACGGCGGCGGCGGAATGCGTACGAGACATGCCATTGGACTCGCTGTACAGGGCAAGGGCCGACTCGTTGGCGGATAGCGTATTCGTAGCGCGCCCGTACTGGCTGAATTTTTGCCGCCGATATGGGGGGGGGGGGGGGGGGGGGGGGGGCAGGGCCGTCCTGGAAGCTGCTGGTCTCCTCTTCGGAATGGTTGAGGTCATGGGTCCTAAGGATTGTCAAAACCCAGAGTATGTGCGCCGATTTGCTCCTGCGGCGAGCGGAAGTGACCCTGGTCTGGTCACAGCGTAGCGCGACAATAGTTAGGTACTATGTAGAACGTGAGCCAGTGTACACGTAGAGTCCAGGATGGCCGTCACTTGTCACAGCCGGGCTCTTGATGGGGTAAATGACCAGCATCCAATCATCGGCGGTACCGGACTGCTTCGGTCGGCCCACAAGAGGGACTAAGGCCGCGTGGGAGTTTGCGTTTTTTTCTCTTTCTTTTCTCCCCGAAGGAGCAGGCCGGCGGAGGCGACGGAGAAAAAATGAGGGGCAGAAGTAGGTTGGTTGTTATTTGCCATTTGCCTTGGCTTGTGTGGTGGAGAGGAGAGAATGGTTGGTTGTGCCGGAGTCAAAGAGATTGGGGGAAGAGAACTCTACGTAGCCGAACACAAGGCTAGGCCATGATTGGGGGGGGGGGAAGGGTCTCCTTGAGGGCTGGAACAAACGTTGACACAGGGCCGCGACATGGTGGACAGCAGGGACGAGGAAGGTTGGAGTACCTACCTACCTACCTACCTACCTATGAAGAAGCGACGTGTTGAATCACGATGGCGCAAGAGAAGGATGAAGCCGGGGCATTTTGCCCAGAATACCACCAAAGACGACACAACAGGACTAAATCACACAGGCGAAAGTCACCGCCAGTCACCTTGGACGGGGCCAGCTCCGGAGCGAAGCAAAAGGCTGCCCGACTGACTGCCTAACTACCTACCTAACCTACATACCTACCATTGGGTACCTATCTGAGTCGGTCGGTACCTATCTGAGTCGGTCGGTACCAAGGTACCTTACCATCTCACGATCGTGATGTGCTGTAAAACAGGAAAGACCAAAATTTTAGATTCCAGATTCCAGATTCCAGATTTCAGGCGGAAGGCAAGAACGGACGGACGGACGGACGGAACGAAGAGTGGATGGGTGCCTTCCCAACTCGATCCGGGCCCAGGATTCATTCATTTGTCCATTCATCCTCTTCTTGTCGTCCACCTTACGCGGAAGGCGCGCACTACTTGCCTCGCTGCTTCTTCCAGAGGTACCTACCTACCTATTCGTACCTGCCTACCTCGGCCCTGCGGCAGCATCGATTTCCAAATTGGTCATGAGTTGAATTCCTTCTTCCCTCCCCCGGCTGGTTGGCTGATCCTAGAATCCAAGACGACGCAAACGCCAAAACCGTTGACACGCGCTAGGTAATGTATTCGTAAACCAGGTAGGTAGCACATGGCACCGCTCTGGGAGTTCCCGCCCGTCCCATCTGCCTGCCTGTCCTGCCGCCGCCCTCCAACCCCGCCGATGTGTCATGCAGCAGGTCACACCGTCACACAACTCCAACGTCGCATCGCCTTCATCGCTTTAGACGGACAGGGTATGCCCGACCGACTTTACCTCGACTCGGCGACCACACCCAATTGTGACGGAGCAGCAGGGAATCACCTGCTAGGATGGGACGGGGCTACTATATAGTAAGTAAATGCGAGCAACCAGCCTACTCCGAGCACCATGAAAAATGTACAGATACGTGTACTAATCAATATATGGGCAATTCCCACCGCCAGCGACCTCGGGGCACAGTCTTTTCTGGCGGCAACCGTCGAGCCACGGTTGCACGCCCACGAGCTGGGCGTGGCGTTTGTTGGTTATCGCGACACACGCGGCGTCCATCAGCCGTACGGTACCGTGCCTTCTCGGCCTTTGTGATACCCACTTTGGCTTGCAACCTAGTGAGTGGTACAGCAGGGCAAACAGCATGATGCAAGACGCAATGTGTCGAAAGACTTGGTCCGGGGCCGCAGCAACGTTGCCGGGTTCCACGAGACGCAATGCCGTCCCCCCTCCGATTCAGCACACCCCAATCTGGGCGGAGCAACGGATATTCGTGGATCACCCGAAGATTGCAGCCGTGTGTCTAAGGACACGGAACCTCCTGACGCATGCGAAAACTGGGTGGTGAGCGGCAGGCGGGAGCATGCAAGTCGACTCGCGCCGGGGCCACATTCATCCATTCAATGTATGTCTACGCCCTTGCCCATGCTAATGTCTACCAACCTACTTCCTAGTCTGCTTCCTTTCTGTGGCAACGCCTGTCATTGGTTCGAAAACGGGCAGTACCGCGGCATTCAGCACGAGTTCAATTCGGTGGACCAGCGTCATGATCCAAGGGCAAGAGGAAAAGGGGGGGGGGGGGGGGGGGTGGGGGGATGAAGAGGAACGAGGAGAGAAGGACAGCAGCAGCAGATGGAGCAAGGGGTAAGGAGTGCAGTGTAGTGCAGCGCAGTGCTGTGCTGTGCTGTGCATCCCAACTTGAACCCAACCTCTCCAACAATGGCGGTTCGCAGCCCGCCATAACCAATGTCCGGAAGGCCCCTGTACGATATCGATAAACTGCACTAGGTACTCCGTACTTAGCAGCATCCGGACTCGCTGCCAAATTCGACTTTCTGTACCCGGGCGGAATCGGACATTTCGCAGTAGCAGTGGGTGCATCACATCACATCCACCACCACGCTGGGACCCTGCTGTCCCCACGATGGTAGGCGGGAAAATCCAGGTACGAATACACTATCTTTCCGTACCTACACAACATATCCCGCCCTCCCAAGTAACCACACGCACTCGGCTCTAGTGTATCGGTACCTGGTGTACCCTACCTACCTTCCTAGCCAGGCCCTAAGATACCAGACTACGTATATGTACATCGCATTTTACCATCTCACTGTCCCGAGCCTGCAGCGTAAGTACCCAGTGCTACTGATTTGACATACAACAGGGGCCTCGGGCCATGCAGGCAGGTATGTAGGTAAGTAGTAGTGGTTCGGAGCCCGATTCCAGAGCTGCCGACACCTTCCAACAGGTAGGTAACTTGCCAATCTGTTCCAGCAAGCCTGTCTGTTATCCTAGGAGTTCTCGGGCCATTTCACGTCGGCCGCGTGGTCCCACCCACCTTATCCCTACCCCACAGACACCTTGGGGGAGCAACGGCTCACCTTGTCGCTGTCAGATTACACCAGTTCCCGTCCCAGTCCTGGGCCGCCCCCAGGCTGAAAGGGCGGCCACCTGGGTGCGGGCAAGCCGGCAAGGGCAAGCTGACCGGGGGGGCAGGCAGGCATCATGGAAAGAAAGACATGGCTCCATCCGCACGCGGTCTGGGAGTAACATGGGCCCAGGCACGAGGTCAAGATTCAGGAGAGTGTACCCGGGCCACATTGCTGAGTCAGCTGGCCACCTAGGTACCCTATCTAAGCTAATCGTACAAGTAAGTACCTACCTAGGTGTCTGCCTACCTGGGTACCTTGGAAAGGGCCTGAGCTCTGCTGACGAGTCTGCCCTCTGACCACCTACCTGGCTCATTCATCATCCTTCTCTACACCTCTCCCCGGGTTCTAAATGTTAGTTTGTTGCAAGCCCCATGTACATACATCATTTGAATGGGCACACTTTGGCCCTACTAAATATCATATAAGAGTAAGAACTTTTATATCTCACTTATGTTAATCAAGAGATCTACCTAGGAGGTTAGGCAACCCTGTAGAGGTACCCTCCTACTACAATGTTAGGGAAGGCAACCTTTTTGTGGTTTTCTGGGTCATTTCACCACACTAACATCTAGAACCCCGGTAGAGGTGTACTTCGTACATATTGCCTGCCATACGGATAATTTCCGCCGCAACGTGCATCGCAGCGGTGGGCCAAGAGCGAAAGCGAATACCTATTTAAAATCGATCAGAGCAACTGACTGCTGAAGACGAGGCAGACACACGACGACGACAACGGCATCTATCATGATGATGACTCGGTTTTGTCTTTGATGGCTGGCGAATGGGACCGCGGATGCACAGAGTTCGCTGCCGACACGGTAACTCGGCGTTTGTACTGGACACTACTACTACACCGGACGGCGAGAGCGGTTCAGCCAGCACATCACCACAATGCGAGGTTCCCTACCAGGACCCTCATGTCGTCACCAGACTTCTCCACAGGAGCCCATGGTGCCAAACCGGCAGTAGGGTTAAGCTCTATGCCTGCAATCCATGAACCAGCTCTTGATGTGCCCATCAATTCGAGCCCATGAAAACACAGGTAGAGCATGGCCCATCGTCGCGCGGCTGGCGAGAAGACGCTAAACATATAGGATCCGATTTCTAACATCTACCTGCACACGGCAATCCTCCAAGTACACGACAACCACGACGAACTACACTGTCCGTACGTCGTCTGGGCTTTCCGAAACCAGATCATCGTAGATTTCCCGTGCCGGGCCTTGTGGAGGTGTGGTGCAAACGACTAGGACCCAGATTTACTGAAGGGTTGGGGGTTTGGCGAGGGCTCCTGGGCTGACTGCGTGGAATCCTCTCCAATGTCCGTTTCGCACGCATGAAAGCGCACTTGGCGACACCAGCCCCACGACCCACGCTGCCTTACACATCGATTTCTCAGCGTTCAGTCTATCCGAGTGGATGGGGCAAGGCCCGTTGGCCCATTCCATTGCCGACCACAAACAAGCGAGAGGGCAGCAAGGCGCAGGGAGACGACATCACAGGACCACAGAGTACTGCGACGCACCCACGAGCCTGACAGGGGTCGGGTCGACCTCAGTTATGTACGTACATGTCTACCTAGTTAGACACGTACGTACAGGTATTTATTTGTACTACGAATATACGAATACCCACCATTACGCAGGCTGGATACGTTTGTCGGTACGTACCGACGATGAATAGCCACGAATCGATGTCCCGGTCTGGACAACAACAAGCAAGCCGCGTCTTGCATTTTGTACATTCACTCACTACATACATTTGGATCATCCTGCGGTCAGGGTTCCTAGTTAGTCAGACGGACCATAGTTGGGCTGAGAACCTGTTTGGTTGTTTGTTCTGGGTGCTTGCCTCGCTTGCTTGAGTCATCCTCTAGAGCTTGGCTTCACCTCGGAGTGTGGGCGCACAGAGATGGAGGGACTAAGGGGCGTCCCGCTCTGAGACACAATCAGTGTAGGTAGTACACGACGCGGGATCTAGTTTGCATCAAAGGAAGGGCCGGAGACGGCAGTTCAAACACAGGCAAGGGGCGCGCAGATAGACTCCTCCGTGTTCTCCTCCCTGTGGACGTCTGTCAATCGACTCGCACGCAACGAGATGGGGTCGCGGCATTGCGCCTCGAACCATGCCGTCAGAAAGTTTAGTGCGTGGGTAGGTAATACGGCGTATCCCGAAGGTTGGCGAGCAACTGCCGTCAGTCTGATGGGGAGGGAAGAGGATGGCGGACAAAAACAAGCAAGCCTAACGGCCAGCAACCAAATCCTCCTACATACCCACCTACCGGTACCTATTGGGAAACAAACAGTCGGGGGAGCGAATGCACAGGCGCTACAGCGGCGGCAACTGCGCGGTGGCGGCGGCGCTATTGTGCACCACGAGCTGGGTGGTTAGCGACGGCTCCCAAGGGACATGGCTTCGGGCGGCACACTTGTCGCCCTGTCTGCGGCCAGATCTGCGACCACCACCTCCCGGGCTGGTGGGTTCGGACACGGGACTAGGCGTGGCCAGTTGAGCCAAGGCGCACGTTTTCCCTGTTTGGGGCCGCACTCCACCTCGGCCGCCACACCATTTCATAGCAATTGCAGGGCGCTGCACCACAGACGACACCGGCCAGGGCCGTACCTAAGGTGCCGCATTCTGGGAGAAGCTGGCAGGGCATGCAGGCAGCATTGGAGCCAAAGAAGACAAAGCCAAAGCCCGTGCCAGAGGGGTGGGTGTGGTCACCTGAGGCCAGCCGAGGAACAATACCAGCAGTACATACCTTGCTTACCTACTTACCTTACCTACTTACAGGTACCACCTACTTACTGTACATACATGCATAGTGCACCTGTGTACAGGTAAATGAGGCACGACCAGATGAGAGAACCAACTCGTGCTGACCGACGCACAGTCCACCGCTTACAGCCGGATCCCTCACAGCACAGCGCAGCAATCCCTTAGTAGTCAGTCTCACCTAGAACGACAGGTAGGTATGTACATCGTACATGACTTCGCCCAAGATACGGAATCCCGATGTACCGTCAAGTAATCGCCCGCCTCCGGCAACCCGTCTCGGAAGAAAGGCGCTAGGTCTCGCTCCCCTCGGCGGCCCGTCTGGAATGATTGATTTGGCTTATCGGTGCACAGGCCGTGGTACCTACAGTCAAAGACAACCAAAGGGCAAAAGGCTGGGCTGGGCTGGGCTGCACTACACGGGCGGGGTATCTTATATTTTCGGAACGATGCCTGCCCACCAGCCGCAGGTACGAAGCAATGAATCAATGAATCAATCAATCCCTTTGTTCGCTTCTTGCCTTTCTGTTGCCGCCATGTGGCCCTAGGCCCTCTTTGTCACGACGCTCTTCGATTCCAAAGATCTGGCGCGAGCTGGAGCCATGTCATGACCAAGGGAGAGAGAGGGGGAGAGGGGGGGTGGAAGGTGTAGAAAAGGACGGAGCGCTAATTACCTGTTGTCATCGGGCATGCGTGACGAGGGAGCAATGCCGCAAGAGGGAAGGACGGCGACCGGCGAGGGATGCCGAGAGGCAAACCAGACCAAGGCAAAGACGCATGGCATGGTTTCACCCAGCACACATTCATTCAATGTTTGCCCAAAGCATGCCATGCCATGCCATGCCTGCCTCTCCTTCGAATGGGGAAGAAGGAACAAAGGGGAGGGATGGGATGCTCACATTTCAAGTAAGCCAAAGGCCGGCATGTGGCCCGACTGGACCTGGACTGGCGGAGCCTGGGCGGCGCCGAGTCGGCTGCTTAGCTGACGTTGCCGCCTCTCGATGGGGTCGGTCTGATGCGGTCGACGAAAGGAAAAAGGGAGGGGGGGAGGAACCTACACTAATGCCCGGCCGTTTCCCTTCCACCCGGCCAATGGTACAGTACCTGCTGTGATCCTACGTACATTACCTACCTTCATCGTACCTAGTGTATACCGCGATCCGTGTGCGGGGCAACCTGTCATTACCACCGTTTCTACCTAGGCACCTACACAGTAGACGGACAACGGGGCACTTACAGGTGCTTGTCGGTGCAGGCAGCCCCCTAGTTGGCGACGGCAGCGCTGGAGTACTGGTAAACGACGGTCCCTAAAGTCATGGGGATTAAGGGGAAAGGGGGAGAGGATGCTCCCGCCCATGATCAAAGTCATCCTTTGGGCGACTCGATATCATCCGCCCGACGTGCCATTCCCACTCGTTTCCATCTTTTTATTTATTTATGTTTATTTGGTTTTTACGAGCGCCATCCACACTTTGAGGCCAGGGACGGGAGACGGGCGGCGGGAGGGTGAGCAAGAGGCAGAGAGGATAAAGAGACAGAGGGAGATGGTGTGTGTGTGTGTGTATGTGTATGTGTGTGGGGGTACTATAGGTAGGCGGGTAGGTAGCAGATAGGTAGGTAGATACCTACCTAGGTAGTGAGCAGCAATCTCCGAGAGAGGGAGGAAGGTGCCATGCAGTACTAAGTACCTACCGTACCTACCTAGGTAGGTTCAGCATAAAGGAGCAACGCAGGGGTTTCGGCACCGAAGAAAGAAGCAGGTAGGTCGTCAGTCACGAGTCTAGCAGTAATTAGGTAGTTTCGGCCATGATAGTGCGTTACCACCGTCACGGTTCACCAACAAACAATTCCATCTCCATGCTGCCTGCAGATGTATCCCATACGAATACCTATCTCTGGACGCGTCTTTCTCTCTCTTGTTGCGATGTAGGTAGCTGGTGTACCACGTACACACCCCACCCCCGCCGGCCTTTCTCCTCGTTGATCTCGGCCACGCCCGTCTCCGTCTTTCATCATGCCCATCATCACCACCAGCCTTGCCGTTGCCTTGTCTGCCCGGGTGCAGAGGGTCTACTGCTTAAATAACATATGTACCTACCTACCTGGCTGGCTACCTGGCTGGCTACCTGGCTAAATCTTCACCCTGTTTGCTCCATTGCGCCTCTGCGTGTGTATGTACGCGCCCCTCCCCAACCTCATCCCATCCCATCCTGCCCCATCCCATCCCATCCCTTCCCGTCTCGTCTCGTCTGGCCGGCCAACTGGGTGGATGATTTCCCCAACTTCCGTAGCAAGCACGGCTACCGGCCAACCAGCCCAACTCAACGTTGCTACCTTGCTACCCTTTTTTTTTTTTTTTTTTCCAAGGGGGGGGGGGCTTTTATCGTGCAACGCTGCCTATTATACCTCCATCTCGCATACAGCCGCCCATCCTTTTCACGAGACACGAACCGCGAGCCAAGACGGGAATAGAAGGGCGCGATGGAGAACGAACAAGCGACGACTGCCACCAGTCTCGAGGCAAGCTATGACATGGCATGGTTCCGTCGTCCTCCATGCACCAAAGAAAAAGAGTCAGACCAGACGCGGCAGCGATTCGAGTCGAGTATTTACTGACTGTCGTGGGGGAAGGAAACCTCGGCCGTCCCAGCTGGCCCAGCAAGGACCTCGGGGAGAAGCAAAGATTGTCGTCCCCTTGGCCCGTTACCTAAGCGACCTTGACCTTGCATCGCCTTCGATACCTACCTAACCTGCCTACCTTACCTTGGAAAGCGACGGAACGGTCGAGGACGGTACGGTGCGGTTCGGTACGGTACGGTACCTTCCTTGCCTTACCACACCTCACCACTCAACTGGGCCCCCTGGCGTCCCGGCGTCTGACGTCTGGCGTGCGCCTTGCGCCTTGCGGTGCGGGTGTGTTCCACAGGCACTTGCGTAGTAGGTAGGTACTCAGTTGTATAACTGACAGACTGACTGCGTGACTGTAATTCTTGTCATTTGGTTATCTGCACGTCTGTCTAGCCCTCTCTGTTTGTCTCTTGTCATCCTTCCTGCATCGCTTGTGCTCTTCGTCGCGTACCTCTCTCTACTCAATCAACACCGAGATCTACCCTGTTCTGCACTGCACTGCACTGCACCACCAGCATGGCAATCAATGAGTACCTACCTAGGTGCTGGCTGGCTGGCTGACTGGCTTCCCCCTTCCACGTCCCATCATTTGCCAGCCTGTCATCGCTCATCACCGTTCTTCATCCTCTTCCCACGCCCCTGGGCCCGCGAACCCCACACCTCGAAGGTGGGAATGAGGTACGTATCTGGGGTGGTGTTCAAGGTAGGTACTTGGCGGCAGTACCTCCGTGGTGTACAAGTACCTTTCTGAGCTCCACACCACCCACCTTGCATCTCTAGTGCCTTCCCAGTCTCGCGCTCTCTCTCTCTCTCTGGCCCCCCCCTTCTCTTCACGACGCACGCCTCTCCGAATCTTGCACAATCCCTGCCCGCCCGGCATGGTACCGCTTCTTCCCTGGTACTTTCCCTTCTTACCCCTACCCCCGTACCGCACCGCACCGCTCCATGCCATGCTTGCTCATCCAAGTCCAAAGGTACGGACGGGCCCAAAAGACCAAGGACCAAGGTACTCACTCACACGCTCGTCGACGGATACTTCTATCTTAGTGTGCTTCTTTCCCTTCTTACATACATCTCTGCCACAATCCCTCTCCTTCCACTCCACCGCCTGGGACCTTACCTGCCTTTTTACATTACATTACCCGCCTTGCGCCTGCCTTGCTTTGCCGGCCTTGCCTCACTTGTTCTCTTACCTACTTCCCTCCTAGAGACCTTCCTTGACTTGACCTCTTCCGGGGTGCGCCCTTACTTGTTGTTTTCTTCGACCTAATCCGCCGATCGCTCACAAACTTCCATCCATCCTCCTTCCCATCGAGCATCGCCATCTCCTCGACTTGCTTGCTTGGAGGGGGGGTTTCTTCTTTTCCTTTTCCCACCTCCTCTCCCGTCTGTCTGTCAGTCACCGCAAGAGGGAAGGAAGTCAAACCAGCAGCTACCGTCCGTCACCGACATCATCGCCGCCACATCTCTCATTCAACCAACCTACCTTACACTCGCACACCACCACCACGCGACCCGACTCACCGAGCTCACCACGAATTTTCTCGCTTGGATGAGCCGGACCTGACCTCACCTCCATTTCACGACGACAGCGGCATCGCAACAAAGTCAACCAACGACGCTATCGCTGACATTCGCGCACCTGCCATTATTCCGGATATCAAATCATTGCCAGATTCGCCTTTGCATTTTAAATTAACCATTCCAGCGACTCCGCCTGCGCAACTCGCACCCCACCTGTCGCATCTCATCGCACCTTTGTGTTGTGCGCGCCCTGCGCACCGAACTCTTCTCCCCTCTTCCTTTGCGCCCACTCATTGTGACGGCTTATACGGCAGTCCCTACTAAGCGGCGACTCCTCCCCCGCCACACCTTCTGGCGTCCCTGGGTGTCCCGAAGTTCATCAACTGACCGACTGCGCCCTTGTGTCTCCGTCGCAGCCCACTTGGTCATGATTCTTGCCCTCCCCGCATTTGGACGGACTTTTCTTATAACAGGGTTTGACGGATAGCCGACGCGCGCGCGCTGGCCATCAATTATACTCGGGCTTCACCCTATACACCGCCCCTACCCCCCCAAAAAACAAGACAGCAATTGCCCCACTACTACGATAAAATCGCGAGGCGACGAGAGGACAGGTCTATACGCGGCGCTCGGGTAGACTCGCCGCAACCAGAGCATGGCAGAGGAGCAAGGACGAGGGCCGCCTTCTATACACAGAGAAGATCCGTCCATCCACGACCGAGAAGACGAAGCTCGTCACCGACTTCCGCCCGTGGGAGCACACGAAGATCCAAGATACCCCGACGACAGAAACCAGAGACCCAACATGGCCGCACCAGTGACACTTCCCTCCATCCAGGATCCCCACGGAGCTTATGGTCAGCCCGCATACCCAAGGTCATACCCTCCCGACCCTCGAGGGGACCCGCGCGCCGACCCGCGTGCCAGCAACTACAGCGCATCGCCCAATTCCGTGAACGGCTACCCGCCTCCGCAACCAGGCGGTCACCCCCCTCAACTGCCGCCGCTGCAGCCCCCAGGAGACCCAAGATCTCCCTCCTATCCTCCCCCACCAGACGCGAGAGATGACTTCTACAGAAGTCGCCAGCCGCCTCCGCCGCCGCCGCCGCCGCCGTATGGTGGCGACCCCTACTACCAAGACTACCACAACCGTCAGGGCGCGCCGCCTCCAGGTCGCTATCCCGACTACCCTCCTCCCGGCCCGGGTGGGCCACGGTACGATTATCCGCCAGGCGCGCCTCGGTACGACTACGGCCCGGGAGGACCTGCTATGCAGCAAGCTGCGCCCCGGCAGCGCACATCCATTGCTTGCAGGTACTGCAGGAAGAGAAAAGTACGTCTCTGAGTGGGAAACTTTCCAAAGTCGCGTTGTGAAGCTAACTCGGGAATCTTTCAAGATTCGGTGCAGCGGTTACCAGAGCGCTCCAGGCGGCAAATGCGTCAACTGCAGCAGAATGAACCAGGAATGTATTTTTCAGCCTGTCTCTTCGTCCAGCTCGACAGCTTTTGTACCCGTTTCCGCGATCCAAGGTGGCGTTCCGCCGGGCACGCCGCTCTATGGAGCCTACGGACAACCTTTGCCCCCGGGCTCGCTGCCTCCGGGTTCATTGCCTCCGCCACCTGCTCAGGGTTACCCCCCTCAACCCGGCAACGGATACTATCAACAGCCCCTTCCATCCCCTACGGGTGGTTATTCACCCTACGATGCGCAACGTGCAGGAAGGCGGCGGCCGAGAGATGACGATGTGGATGAACTCCGACCCCCACCGCCTGATCCGAACTCGTCAGAGGATCCTCGACGTCGTTCACCAGCATCGAGTTCGAACCATAGCAGTCCAGGCGGTTATATGGCCTACCCACCTGCTGGACCCGGTGGCTACGACGCCAGAGGACCCCCGCCAAGACACAGCCCCGGACAGCCGGCAGCCGCGGTTCCGCCGCAAACCGTGGATGAGCGAGCCGCAGCAGCAACGCAGCGGCAAAGCAATTCTTCGACTCCTGCAGCCTCGTCCAGTTCGGTCATGAGCCTGAATAACTTGGTGGACACGAATCCCAACGACATAGATAGGAACATGCTTGGAAGGCTGAACCGAGGTCCCCCGGGAAGCCAGAGGAAATAACTTGAGCAGACGGTTACTGTTCTTAAGAACGACTTAATATTGACGCGGATGCCCGCGCACCCTCATCCCTACGCTGGAAGAAAGGGGGGGTGGGGGGGACGAATCTGCTGGCAAGGATCTCTCTGCGCATTAGAAGGCGCGGCGGCATCTCGGAAACCTCGCTCTTGGCTCGATCCTCATGATCATGTCTGCTACTACGAGGCAGCGGTAACAAAGGAATTGTACATGATTCTTGGTTGCACACAAAATCATGGGAACGCGTATGGATTTTGGACCGGGACATGCGCTTTTGGAGCAAGGGAGGGGCTTTCTTTTACAAAAGTTGGCGAGGACGGCTTCGGGACCAACCACAAAACAACACGGTCAGCATAGTCTCGATTTTTGCCTTTTGTTGTTAGGTGTTTGACGTTGGGAGAGGGTGTGGGTTGGTCGGGGGAAAGGGTGGGAGGTCTTTTGCTTGAGCATACCATGCGGGTTTCCCGACAACCGGGAACCTGGATTTTGTCGCGTCTGCCTGCCTCATTTTCATTTTCAGTTTTTTCTCCCCCATTTTCTTCGTACACAGTCATTCCCCGCAAAGGAACGGAAAGGGTCAAGAATGGTTTGCCTCACGGCATACGTCTGTTTTTATGTTTGGCTGCTCTGATGTTGTGTGGTTTTCTGGGTTGTTCTTTTTGTTACTACCGACATTTGCCTGTGTGTTGTTTCTCTCTTCATGTAGCTGGAAGTGGGCCGGCCATACTCAACTTGCTGTTTTCACCCTTCTTCTTATTATCTTTTATTTTTATACTAGTACCCCCCACCCCCAAGAAGAAGCTATTATGACAGCGAAGCACATCGCGCAAGCGGGTCGAATCCAAAGGGTTGGGCGGTAAAGATATCATATTTCCATTCCCATTTTGCGCGTATGCTGCAGTTTCTGTGTTTATTCCTCTTTCGTCTCCCTCGGCCCCAATGACACCGCGAGGTTTACAGGATACCAGAGCTCTTCTCTCTTTCCTCTCTCAGAACCAGGTCGGTTTTATGGACAAACAAATACGGTTTTGGGAGGGTGCTTCAAAACGCGAGGGCAAAAGCATCGTCACAAAGGCGGGACGGACTGTTCTTGATGGGATGGGATGGGAGAGGGGTGACCGAAGACGGAACGGGAACGCGTTTGTTGAAGCGTAGCATCATAGCCTTCTACTAGCACTTTTCCATTTCTCTTTTTTCTCTCTTCTTCTTCTTCTTCTTCTTTACGAAGCCAACGAAAAAAGAACCCAATTCCTACCATGATCGTCTACCAAATGTGTTTCTCTCTCTCTCTCTTTCTTTTTTCCCCCCCATACACGCGCGTGCGCAATCTCGCTAGCTACGTAGTATAATATCACCGAGACATGTCACCGTGTCAAGCGCTGGGCCACGCGTTGTTCTCGGTATTGTATTAAATGATCCAGCCAAGTCGCAGCACGCGCGTGTATAACGAAACGCTCAAGTTTCATTGAGGCAAATATGGAAATGATTAAAATCATCCCACACATGTTGTTTGGGACATGCTTTGATCCCCTTTTTATTTTTATTATGTTCACGATTATCCAAATAAGTAAAAAGGTCGACCCCCCCCCCCCCCTTTGTTGGCCCATTCCAGAGCAAGAAAAAGAAACAAAAGGGAGGGGAAAGAGCTTAAGCTACCCGATCCTCGGAACAGGAAGGGAAGGGAGAAAGAAAGAAAAGAAAGGGAGAGGAACCCGCGGGCGGGCGGGAGGACGGCCTGCCGGCCGCCAAACCCCAAAACCAAGTCAAGGTTGGGGGCCGGACCGATGTTGTCAAGTTCCGGGAGCTGCCTGGCCTCATGGCAAGCAAGCAGAGCCCTCCCCCCCCTAAAGAACCCACCTTCCCATTTGTCATCCAGAGCCTGTGCCTTCCGTCAACCGAGGACACAAGAAGAGATGGGTAGGTAGTTGTGGCCATGACGCGGCGTGTGGTGTGCGGGAGGGCGGGCGTATGCGCGGTCTGAGGGAAGCAACGAAGCCTTGAGGCTTTGCCGTCCGCCCTCTCCTTCTGGTTTTTTTTCAATTTTTTTTTTCAATTTTTTTTTTCTTTCATTATCTTCAATCCCGTCATCCTTTCTTGCTTACCCCTCATTCATCTCCCTCTTTCTCTCTCCCTCCCTCTCTCTATTTCTTTCTCTCTTTGTCAGTCCTCGCTCACCGTAGGCCAAGGGATCCCTCTCCCTTGATTCCCTCCCCCTCCTTCTTCGGCCAACGGCCGGCGGGGACAAGCAAACCTGTCACCGGCGCCCCCTCCCTCGCCCCCCCCTCCCCTTCCCTTGTTTGTTCCGGCTCCAGTGCCTTACTGCTGCCGGGTAAGGTATAGTTCCGCAGCAGAGTTCCCGTAACAAAGGAAGGATATTAAGCAAAAATGAGCTTTCCTCCAGAGTAGTCAAAGAGGCGGAGCGATCGAATCAACAGCAACAAAGAAACAAATGAATCAAAATAAACTAAACAAGCCGGTTGGATCCGCGCGTTCCAAATTTTACTGGCCCACTAAAACCACAGGCCGGTTGTTCCACCCTACGTACAATGTGGATTGCCTTATGTGCCCACGGTGATGATAGTGGTGTAGGTACAGGAGGACAATGAGCAGGAAAGGGCGAGGAGAAAGCGACCAGGCGCATCGTGGCGAACCGGGTCAAGCCAGGTACATTTGGGGGTGGACGAGGCTCGAGAGACGATTTGTTGAAAGCAATTCGGGACCCTTAACGCTAGTCCTGTCTTCGTTTCGCTCGCTCGCTCTCTCCCTCTCTCTCTCTCTCTCTCTCTATCCCTCTCTCTCTCTCTCTCTCCCTCTCTCCCTCCTCTCCTCACCCACTCCTCAGCGGGCCATACGAACGAGAGGTAATGAACCATCCAACCATAGTGCCCAGGTCTCAGTGCCCCCCCTCTCCGCAGTCAACGCTCATGGGGACCCAGCATTAGGTTGATCCTGGCTAAGCAGACTGCGTGAGCACGACAAGGCAGGGGGGTGGGGGGGTTGGAGGAAGGGCAAGGGATGAAGGATGCCGTTCGGCGACGTTGAGCACTGTGGTCCGAAGAACCGACTAGGTATATACTTGAGTCTCACACACACCACACGCCATCCATGACACACTCATACACACGCACAAAACCCTCGAGACTAACCAACAGGAATGGGGAGTCTACCAGATGTATGAAGGCCGTCGTGGACCTTGCCCGGCCACTTAAATAGCGCCTCGTCGTGCATGCACTTGCAGAGAAACGTACAGTACGGAAAGCTTGTACCCGTCATCAACATCAACAATATCAGATGAAGAAGAAGACGAAGAACGAGTACAAGTGCGCGTACAGCGGTACCCATGGGCTAACGCCGTCTGGGGATGACGACGGCTCCCTGCAGGTTTCTTGCCATGTTATGTACTCACACAAGTCTGTGTACTTGGTAAGTGCAGTGCAGGCCAGGAGAGGTCGAAGCGCGAGGCATTTGGTATGAGATCCTTGGCCAGTGTGCTCGCTTCCAAGCGTGCAGGTCCGTTACAACATTACAAGCATCTTTGCCGCCTCTTCTCAACGGGGAGTCCAAGAACGCATAATACCGACTCTTTGCAGTTGCGCTAAGGGTTTTGGGCTGTCAGGATTGCGCGGCATTGGGTCGAGGAGGCGGAGAGAGTGCACGACGAGCCTACTATGTAACACACCATGAGCGTAAGACAGGGAGCACACTGCACTGCAGAGACCGATCCCTGCCTACACCAAGCTCCCAAGTCCCTTGCCTCGAGCGGCCAGCAGAGAGGCCGGCCACGACAAGAGTTACCTGCTCATCATGGCGACGGCCGTGGATTGGGGCCGGAGGGTAATGCGTGCGGTGAACCGGCCAGCTACTAGAGCAAAGGCAAGCGGCGAGAGAGGATTAAGCAACTCGGTCCCTGACTGCTGCCTGACGTATAGACATGCTACAGACTCTGATTTGTAGCTTCAATTGGTCTGTAGCAGTTTTCCAAGTTCGTGGCAGACATCCACATTTGGGAAGGAGTGTTCTTTGACCACATTAAATACAATAGTTTACAGTGAAAACGTACACAGCCCCCGCAGGATTACAGAAGATGGGTACGGCCACCTGTCGTCTGTCCCTTCACTAGGGGAGGAACAGAAGGTGTTGTGCTGGCAGACTACCGGATCAGCGTTGCGAAAGTAGGCACGTGGATGAGGGGGCCTGGAGATGGACGACCACCAGGCACCTGGGACAGCTGAAATGATGGCGGCGCGGTGCCTGACCCGGCAAACTACTAACTAGACACAAAAGGTGGGTGAGAGGCCAAAGTCCGATCGAGACGCGCTATCTGTTGGAACGTAGCTGTTTGAGTGACATCATGTTACCTGATGGTCTGGTCCTAGCCCTCATGGAATATGGTGTTTTGTGACTCTGCTTCTTCCGGAGAGAGGGGTCTGATCCTGAACGGTGACACTAAAACGGACGGTAAACAGACGGTGAAAGAAGTCCGAGTGGACAGGGAGGGACAGACAGAAAAGCGGAGAGAACATGGAAGCGTGAAGAGAAAGGAGAGCACTGAGTGTGATATCTCAGAGCGTCTCAATACAAGGACACATACAGGGAGGAATAATATGACAGGGAAGGGGATGTGAGAAATCAGTGGATCTTGTCATGACGAGGTACCTCTACCTCACTCGAGGCAAAAGGTACAAAGCAGCTACAGCCGGCACCAACGACCCGGAACCGCCGAGGCAGACGGAGGTGAGAAGGGAATGTCCCTATTCAGAGAGCTGGGAAAGAGCGGGACTTGGGGCGTGAGCGATAGATGTTCGTCCGGCCTCGGGATGCTCGACTCGGGCTCTGGGCCACATAGTAAGTACATTCTGACGTGCGAGAATCTTTCAGCACAACTGAACATCCGGAAGCATCTAGTTTAGGCATGTCCATTAACGCACTGTCTCGACCGATACGCTTGAGTCTGTCTGTCGGGATGCATCCGGTTACGAGTGTGGGCGACAACAGTGCGCCTTGCAAGTGGGCATTCCCCGGTCAGCGGTCTCCCACCTCTGGTCTGAGAGTTTGAGAAGCTGGTTCGGAAATTGTCACATGGTTTTTTACGTTATGCGCTCGTCTGCGCCCGTCAGCCATGTATGAAAGCACGTATCGGGACAAGCCGGCGAAATGACGCGTGGAAAGATGATCTGTGGACTGTGCGGGTTTGTACCATTAGAGTTGTCCTTCGGTCTAGACCAGTCTCATGGTCTCGAACGTGGCAAAGCCCAGGCAGAAGACAACGATGAGGCGGAAATCTATGTGGGCAGAAGAGTTTGAAGGTCAGACGGTGCATCAAGGAAGAGACGGTGGCAGGGCGCAGAGATGGTCGGGTTCCAAGGGGGCCATCGGAGTCAGAAAACGAAGGAAGGAGGAAAGGGATGGTGTGGTGTGGTGCCCGCCCAACCGGAAATGACGGCGCTACGCAGTATGTAGCTTGGGTTGAACACCAAGCGTGGCTTTACTGTGTGGTGCGAGGAAGAGTCCTTGTGGCTTCCTCGGATATTACGAAGTAGACGAGCGTATCTAGCGGAGGTGAGGGAAGGGACCCAGGAGCGGGGGATAAGGGTGCTGTTCATCATCACATGGCAATCTTGGGCCAGTCGTCTGTTGGCTGGCTAGGGACGGAAAGTCGACTGCCTTGGTTGAGCTCCTCGCACTGGCTCCTTGTCCTTATCCATCACATTAGTACGCCTATGAAGAAGGAAAACTTTGGGGCTCGACTCAGCGAAAGCATCAAAGGAAGCTTTTCTTAACATACATTAAACCGCTGCCGGCTTCCCCCCTATTACCCCCATATCTCTTCCTCGTCGTACCTTTCCATCTCCGTTCTACATTGTTGCCATTGCTCTTATCTCTCAGCTATACTGGACAAGCGGATTGGAGTTGTGTTGTTGTGGTGTTGTTTCGCTACTGTACGTATCCCTAACACAAAGCTGGCGCCAGACTCTAGACGCGTAGAGGGGAGAGCGGGAGGTGTCACCTTGTGTCACGAGATGAGAAGTGAACGAGGGCTGCGTTCGATGACACCT
This sequence comes from Colletotrichum caudatum, assembly GCA_030867225.1. Taxonomy (NCBI): domain Eukaryota; kingdom Fungi; phylum Ascomycota; class Sordariomycetes; order Glomerellales; family Glomerellaceae; genus Colletotrichum; species Colletotrichum caudatum. The sequence goes on along the minus strand of MU846010.1, from coordinate 99,327 downwards.
TGGTGTGAAGGTAAGCTTCGGTACTCCTCGCCGACTATGCGAACATTTCTCAAGCAAGGAGAGGAGTGCTTGCATGACGGTTGACTGCCACGTGGTTGGAAAAGTTGAGCCGGACATGAGCTTCGTTTTTGTACTTATCATCCGGCATTATCCCATTTCTGTCATTTCTAAGGACATCCAATGCATGGTTTAAAACCGAGAGATAGGAAGCTAACATCCAAAGATTATATGGTGATGCTTAACCGAGTTTAATGCGTATCTAGATGTCTTGGACAGTTCCAACTCCACCGGGGAGGGAAGAGATATTCTTCCCCCCGAACACCAGGATGAATTGGATCGAATTGAATAGCGCTTTGTTAGGATCTCGACAAAGTTAACAAGCTGGCTGGAATCCAAGACAAGCTGCCGCCCTGTCCCCTCCCCCCCCCTCGTTGCTCGATCCGCAACCGGTATCCTCCCTTGAATGGCTCCCTCTAGACTACAAGCCGACGGTTGCCGCTGTTGATGCCGACTGCTCTGCGGTTATTGTTATGGCATTCCTGGGCAGTTCTAAATTTTTCCCCTGTCATCTTTCACATGTCGTCTTTCAAACCGAGACTGATTATTTATTAGGGACAAGAGCGTTTCAAGGGAGAAAGCAAATAGCCCATGACGACAATCACCGAGTTTGGAAAGCAGAAATTACGGTGAGGTCAGGTCCGTAGATGACGGTTCCCAACGCTGGCATTCCAAAGCAGAGATGTCCAATCGTCTCTGTGTAACTTGCCGTCTCAAGTCAGCTGGAAGAACGTGTATGATGCTGGCTAAACAAGTCTCAATTCTCAGATAAACCAGACGAAGCAACCCGCTCCCAAGGGTTAAGATCGCCCGCCATCCGCTTCATTCGAAGCCTTCCCTCCTCAGAAAACCCGACCCTTCGGGCCCTAACGTACCGAAAAATGCGTCTTGACTATCTATACCTGGATACAGCCCAGATTACCATGGACGGAAACATTCCCCATTCGCGCAGTTCAGATCAAGAGGAAAGGAGAATACGGGACGGGCCAGGTCGCCGCTATCAACTAGCCAAAAGCATCCAGTAGTATACCAACCTTATTGCGGCTTTGCCCTGTTGCCTAGGTACGGGTACGTCTCTTACTTCGACAATAACAGTACATCGAGGTTGTACAGGTAACGAACATGGAAGACAGAGGCGACGGTTGATATCCTCGATCCCCTCAGTGTGCCAGTTTCAAAGCTCGTTGCAATACTGGCACGGAAGTACATGTATGTCATCCTTCAATGGTAGTTACTTTATATCGCTAAGGGTTAGGGTTGCACATGCTGACAGTGAACGCAGATCAGATGGCTAATAAGGCGTCCATCTGAGTCGTACAACCGTAGATACCTACGAAGGGATGCCGTCTACGGATCCTTCCGACTGCGCATATCTCCGACGAGAGATGGGCAAACTTTGATGCGGCCGAGACACGTCCTGCAAAACATCTCAATATCTCTGGCGGAAGCTAGTCAACCAAATTCCCGGAAACCATGTGTCATTTCTTCTATGCAGACGGTCGGGTGGCGCATCCATTTCAGCTTCCCACACCCTGCTAGATGTAAGACACAATGCTGAGTTCAGACAGCCCGGCAAGCGTTCTGTCTTGGTCTATTTCCAGAGAGCACGGAATGTCTCAAAGCCCGCAGCCCGAGGAAGTAACAGCCACGTTTGACCACTGATCCGTCACGGGATCTTGAGGCTTCACACAGTGTGGGGCTACAACTTGGCATGGCGATCGCCCAAATACTAATGCCTGCGGCACCGAAGCCCGATCCATGAAGGCGGGAAGAGTTTCCAAAGGTGATGTGAGCTGTTATGTTAAGAGAAAGTGAGCTCCCCGGCCGGAGCCGTCACAATATTTACGTCCTATGGACAGGTCCGCACAATAGCCTTCAGGGGCCAAAATGGACAATTCAACTTGGTTCTAACAGTTGGTCGTCAATGATATTCGATAAGACTTTGCTAAGAGCTGGTGTAGAATACAATGAGCCAGTGCTCTTAGCATTTCTGACCGCTGTTTGTTGCTCATTCGTTCACACTTATCCTTGCGCTTGCGGCTGATACTAGTCACGCAATGCTCCAAGAGAAGGAGAATAGAACAACCTCTTTCCAGTATGACCGTTCTCTGCTGCTGTTCCATCTTCCCGCAATTTGAAGAACCAAGCACAAAACAGTCCCTTGGGCTTGCTGTCTCAGACCTTGGCGAGCCAGAGTGAGCCAGAGAACGTAGTTCATTGCTTGGACTTGGCTTCAGATTTCCGATTATCCGTTTGTTTTATCAGCATCCGGAGAGCAGAGTTGGCTACTGACTGGGCCAGCGAAGCGATGTATGAAACTTGAGCAGAGCAGTATTGAATGCCTTCCGTAAGACTCGTTGCTGGATACCGATCCTGTACTGTATCGTTCTCGTCTCTCCGATAAAAGTAATACCCTTGTTGCCTTTTGAAAGGGCATTCCAGAAGATAACGACACTCGTCCAAACGGCCGCAAGCCACTTATTCTGTTGACTGTTCTATCACAGCTATAAAAGTTCATACGAAAGATATAACAGCACGATGCTCATTTCAACCCTTGTCTATCCCATTCAATTTAAATGTACCGTTGGTCCGTTACCCCAATTCGTGAGACTTTACAACGTCATCAACGGCTGCCACAACGTCATGAAGCAAAATAAAAGGGTTAGAAATGACCGCCATTACCGGTATATTTTCGTAAAGCTGCAATCTGTAATTATTATTTTTTACCCAACCCTTATCTCCTCCCGTCTGCCTCGGTGAGGTGTAAGGTGAAGCTACAGTGCTGACCGAGCCTCACCTCGGTGAGCGAAGCGTCTGTGCTCGGTGAGACTGCGTCCAGCTGTAAACCCGCCAGGCACTCACATGTTTGTTTGATGGAACAAATGTAGATAGAAGAAGTGGAACGAGGCCAAAACGGCAGGAAAGGGCACGTGGATTGTCTTCGAAATGGCACAATAATATTAAAAAGCTTGGGTATATAGCGTGTTCCTTTCGTTGCGAATCCCTAGTATGCGGAGATCATGAGCCTCTGAATAACAAGCCTCACCACATCTGTCAAGATTATGGGCCACGGTGTACCATGTTAGATAGCATGATCTCCCGAGATCTCGGTATCGGGCCCTTGGGCCTGTACAAACGGGGGGCCTGAGATGCCGGTTAGGCACCAGCGGATATGAATATATAGAGTTCCAGTCTGCCCACGTGTTGATCTTGTTTGTTGTCCTTACATCCCACTGGCCGGCGCTGCCGACTGTTCCAAGTCCCTCGTCGGTTTACACTCCACTCCCATTCTCTTTGTATTTGTTGAACGCCACAGTCCGCGAGCGATCCTTGCGTACTGCTTCTGCTTGATCGCTTTGCTGTAGATTATCCAAACCGCAGGCACGGACATCTACCGATTCAGTCCGTTGTGGGAAAGTCGCAAACATTGCCGTTCTAAGAATCAATACCAATCCTACTCCAGCTCGTGGCCCTGGCACGTTACTCGTGGTGAACCTTGTTGTGTAACGGCTTAGCCAATGTTATCAAGTCTGATCGAGTTAGGAGGAAGATTGGGATCTGGAAAATGGCATTGAGCCAGTTAGAAAGCGTTCGTAGATATCATGGGAGTCTTCGAGTTTGAGGAAGCAAATATCAATACAAAAACGATTGGTGGTCATGAACATCGTCGGTATCATTAAGAGTAGAGTACTGGCATTGCCAGTCTCTATATCTATATGCTAGTGGATTTGCAGCGTTTTGCGTCCTGTTTTGCTATTCCGTGGTATCAATGCAGTCTTCCTCATGCTTGCTCCGTGCGCAATGAAGGCAAACCCGCTAATCGAATTTGTCAATCTACTCCTCGTAATCAGTCTCGATACTCGGCGTTGGCGGATCGGGCGTTGGCGTCGATGAACGTCCCTCGACGCTCATTTCCTCTCGATATGCCATCTGGCCGTATTCGTTTCTCTCCAGCACGAAGCACCGTTCGGCGTAGACGCCATTTTCGTTCTGGTGACGCCAGGCGGCGCTGAAACGGCGGACCATAACCTTCCTCCAACCACCCACATTAATGGTAATCTGCTTCCACGGGATATCGGGCGTGGCAAGCTGTTTCTCTCGTAGGAGGAACTGAAAAGTGCGCAGGGCGGCGTCGTGGTCGCGATCCATCCCTGGGTAGACGATTTCGAGGGGATGGAGGACCGTCTGAACATGAAGCGTTAGTGTTTGCAGGCTGCGGAAGCTGCAAATGGCGCGCAGAAACTCTGTCGGATCGCATAGAGCCACGTCCATATCTACTTCCAGCGTGTGTACGAATGGCAGGCCCTGGGCCAAAGTCGCGATATCCTCGGCCCAGAGCGTCGGGCACCGTCGGTCCTCATCTCCGAATCCAACATGGTCACGAAAACGGAGTACCTGCAGGGAGGCGCCATGTTTGAGAATGCCATCCAAAGGGAAGAGCTGAATGTGACAGGTCATGCTCAGTGTCCGCAGGGCCCGGATGTGATGCGCCACCAACAAATAAAGACCACCTGTCGCTTCTTGTCGTCTGTCAGCTAGGTGAGCGCTGAAGTCTTCGCAGTGAAGCCTCCGTAGTCCCGCAAGGTGGGGGAAATCAACGGCTGTCAGAAAGTTGAAGACAGGTACCGAAATCAAGTCGAGCGATTCGAGTTGAGTAAAGTCCCAATGCAGCCGAGTATCCTCTTTGGAATGGTTCCAGTCGTAAGACTTCAGAACTAAGTCCTTCAACGGTGGCATGCGCTCCCCCTCTGCAAATTTGAAATTAGTCCCTTGCCCTCGGTCTTCGTAGTGAAATGTCTCGAGACGGCGGGACAGTAGGAGAAGCTGCTTCAGAGAGTTCAAGCGTGTCGTAAGTGGCGGGGCTGGACTGGCAAGCTTAAGGGAGACGAGAAGGTCTGTGGGAATGGCTCGCACGTAGGTGTCTCGCAGGTGCCCCTCGAATTCACGCAGTGGCAGGTCCTCGACAAGCAGCTTCGTGCCACTGAAACGGGTTTGTTGGGGATTGAGCAAGTCTGACGGGAGCCAGAGGCGCCCCGATCTGAATTCGGCGTCGACGTAGTGCCACCTGCAAAAAGCGTTCAGCAAGTCAACATCCAAACTATGCAGTCAATCATGACGCACCGCACAGTTTTCAGTCGTTGGACTCTGTCCAGCACCCTGCGAATGCCGTCAGGGTCAAGATCGCTTCGTGCAATCACATGGTTGGTGTAGGTAGACACATTGCGCAGGAGATTAGGATACCACAAGTCGGCATCTGGGGCAACAATGCGCTCGTTGAGGCACAGAGTACGGTAGGTAATGGGGGTTGCGATGGCCTCGAAGCGCCTTGACAAGCATCGCGCAGCAGCGAGGGCGCGGTCGTCTATTTCCCGGAGCTAGTATTGTAGTGTAAGAAGACGCCGAGCAAGCAAGCGGGTGGGTGGGAAGAGCAATGGTCAAAGCAGGCCAAGAAAGCTGTAGAAGACATACCTGCTCAAAGATGAGAGCTAGGAGCTCGGAACTTAGGCCGTTGAGAGACCATTTGTGAGGCGCTGCGCGAAGGGAGGATGCGGTAGCCATTCGCCGGTAAATGGCGCTTCCACATGGAGGAGCAGGCGAGAGTCAGGGAAGGTGTCGAGGGGAGGTAGAGTTGGGTGAAGAGACCTCGTGGCCGGCACAAAGAGGGAGCGGGGAGGTTAAGGGTCTTATCAACGGTTCCATCAAAGTCGAAGGTGTTGTGCTGTTGAATGGAGCTGGGATGGTTTGAAGTCATGATCCGCTGGTTGACAGACGGGGCTAACCTGTTTGCGGACAATGTCACGAGCGGGTACAGTTTGATGACCAAGTGGCCAGCACCATCAAGCTAGCCGCGTAGCTACTGCGGGACGAGGAGCAACCAGAGGCACCACCCCAAAAACGAAGAGGGAGAAGGCGGAAGGAATGAACAGGACGGGCCCCGTTAGAGGAAAGTGGATGATGGATGGGCCGAGAGCCGGGTAGGGGATGCGATGTGATTGAGTCAACGACATTAACCTCGCAGGCACTTCTGCAAGATGGAACCAAGGTAGCAAGACGCAGAAGGATGGATGGATGGATGCTTGGTTGTGGGCACAGGTCTTTGTGCGTGTGTGCATATGGACGGGGCATAAACGTCAAGATGTACATGCATGCAATGCAGTACTTGGTCTTGAATATGGGGGAAGCAGAATGAGAATGGGGCCCTGCTAAGGGAATTATGGTGACAACTGTGCAAGGGAATGTTGGGGGGAGGCAGGGGCCAGCCCAGGGGCAACCAAAGGATAGGCAGGTAAGAGCAACAGCAATAACAAGAGGAGGACGGAAGGAGGAGAAGTTGCGGGTGAATAAACAGAAAGGCAGGGAAGAAGAGGCGGTTGGTCGATGGGGAAGGACGGACTAGAAGAGATGGATGATTGAAGAGGAGAGACTCCCCCCCCCCAAGGCTAACAAGTCAGGCGCCAAAATAGGACAGGACTGGTTTGGAAAGGCATGATGAGACAAGCCAGCCACGGCAGCAACTACGATCCGTAACAGCTCCAGTAGAGGATGATGGCAAAAGATCAGCTGCAAGAAGAATGGTTGCGCGGCACCGCAGGTACGTCGCATATACCAACTGCGTGGAGACAGACGCTGCTGCGTATCAGGTACCAGCAACAGTACTAATATCAGCAGCAGAGGAGAGGCAGGTACGAACACCTAGGTAGGTAGCTACCTACCTACCTACCTAGGGACAGGAGAGTTTTGGAACCCTGAACATAGAGAGAGCCAGGTGGGACATAGAACATGTTTCAATTCCCTCGATCCGCCTCGGGACGAGGAACCCCTTGTATGTGCCTACCCTGGGTACCTCGAGGGTTGTGCGCAGCAGGGTGAGGTGTCGATCGATACCTGAGAAGAGGATGAGTGCCAATCGACCGGGCATGAGACAGAGGAGGAGAGGCAATAACTAGAAGAAGGATGGATTGCATGGCCGACCTTCTGAATTCCCTCGAAGGTGATGGGATTAAGGAACGAGTGTGAAATGCAAAAAGGGTGAGGAATTGGACGTGGATGGAACCGAAGAAGGAGAAGGAGGCGCAAGTCAAGGGAAGGTACGTTTCGCAAGAATGTCCCAAAAAGGCAATGCAGCTTCCAGCAACATGATCCCGGCAGGATCTGAAAAGAGGGTCCCTAGCACCTGGCCAATGCGGGGGTTGAAGCAATCGGAGCATTGCAGTCGCCCGCATGCATACTGTGAGGGTCCGTCCCGCATAAACGCATGCCATGGTAGGTAGGTAAGAAACGTACGTAATCACTCCCACCCATCTCATTCTAAATAATTTCCCAAGGTTCCGGTAAGCCGGAAAGCGACAGAGGCTTACCTTAGCATTCATTCATTCATTCATTGTAATGGCGGCATACCCACGGGCATGACATGCCGACGGTGACTACCTGGTAGGTAAGTAGGTTCATTCCCAACTATCTATCAATCTGTCATGGCATCTTATAAGGGCAACGGCACCAGCGTGGCGATAGAACTGGCGCTGCTGGCAGCCATGTCGTTGCGCCTTTAACAACTGACGATTGGAGACATCGTTCGTGGCTATCGCCCGCAATTACGGACTGTGGGTCTCGGACTGAGTTCGCCATCCCATCCATACTACATACTCTGGGCATCACTGGATGATGACACTCTTGTCAAAATGACTAGTATTCGCGGCCCCCTGCTCCGTCAACCCCATCCCACCGTTGTATTTGTACCACCCTCGGCCACCAGGGGCCTTGCCAGTATACCTATACCTGGTTAGTCAACTTACGGATATTGGTCCTCTTGCGCATCGGCATCGATGGCGTGTCATCCAGACCAGCAGCTAGGGTGTCGTGTTACTCGGGTCAGCTTCCTCCCACCACCTCCCTCCTCGCCTGTCACCTGGGTCATACTCCAATCGCGAGCCATACCGGGAGCGGACGTATAGCTGAGCGTGGGGAATATCATTGGCGGCGGCAAGACAAGTGTTGCTTGCAGTGGCTGGTCTCAACTCTTATCTTCGTGGCCCAGTGAGTGTTAAGAGACAACAGTGAATCTGAGGACACACGTCCCATGTCAACTTAATCGGCCACCCGTCTCGTCCGCTTGCATAGAATAATCTTGTCCCCAAACCAAGGGCCCCTAATTGTTCTACAACTTCGGTGCAGCCTGCGAGTTTCAGCAGGCAAGCCGTTTGGGGCCCCGGGACGAGTGAGACCTGATGGGCTGAACTAGAGTTAAGATTCGGGCAGACCGGGGAGAGGTCAGCATCATCGATAATTATCCTGGAATCGGCAATATTCGGTTATCCGGGCTGGTACTTCCCAGCAAATATACTAGATGCGATTTGCTCGTCTGATTTTGCATATGGACCCCTGCAGTATTTGTTGTCAAATAGGGGCCCCCAGATCTGCTGCACCACCCAGCATCGGCATCCCACCACACCCACTGTTCGCTTATGTTGCATTTGTCTATGTGCTTCCGTCCTACAGTTAGTTATGAGGACACTGCAGCTAAAGTACATTAGCCCTGCACACGTACGTACTCATCGATACTCGACATGTCGACGAGAAGAAATACTACTCGGCCCAGCCTTTATCGATCGTGCCGTGTCGTCCGGCATCCTGTTACTTGCACAAGGCAGGCAGGTAGTCATGTATCCGCAGGACCTGGTTTCTGTTATTTGCGGGGTGCAGTATAGGGAAAAGGAAGGATTTCAGAGCATACATTCCGCATCTAATCACCGGTGGCCTTTTCTAACTCAGACCATCACCGCTTGTCGCAGTATATGTTCATGTGCGGATACCACTACTTATGCATGCACAGGTTGACGAGCGAGCCGCATTGGGTGCGAGTCGCGATGTCGGTGCCAAGGAAAACGTTGACAGGCCACAAGCAGGTCAGCATGCATGCGGTAAGGGCTCTAACGCCGATTAGGTATATGACCCCGCCACCAGCAGCCACAAAGGCAGCATTTTCCTAACCCATCTAACTTGGAGCGGGACCTAAACTTTCTGCGGATCACTCACAATTGTTCTCGCGACTCACAACCCCACGGACTACTGCCATCATCCCCCCCCCCCCCCCCCCCCCCCCCCCCCCCCCCCCCCCCAGGCGCGCGAGCATATCTATCACTTTACTCTCTGGAGTTGGTTGGTTCGATTCCGCCTTTAATACAGAGCGATGGCATCTTAGTCACGGCTGGATAAACATGCGTGTCCACCCCTCCCCAAAGGTCCCTTTTTTTTCGCGTCAAAACACGGCTGGTGGCCTTGGTTCCTGAACAGAGTTGCGGGCTCTGACACGGCCCGTCCAGAGCGTTATACTATGTACAGTGGGCTCTGTCAGGCTTCGCCCACACCGATTTTCCCGCCAGACGGACGCACAGAGCCCTAGAAAGCGCAACTAGTGTGATGTAATGTAGACTACCTAGGCGAGGGCGGTCGATCTGCGTTCCATCAGCCGCATCGTCTGATATCCGTCCAAAGATTCCAGCGATGCGAGTGGTCCGCTGTACCCATGCAAAGTTCCCTGCACAAACAGCCTGCACAAGGTTTTTTCCACGTTGTATCCTGGCTGACCGGTCCTTGACGAACTTTCTTCACCAATCCTTCCCCTGTGGGCATCGGGCAAGCCTTGATTGACTCCTTGTCTCGAACGTGTCTACGAATGAGCTGACACACGTCCAGTTCGATGACTGGGGTTTTTTCTCTTCTTCTTCCCCCCCCTCTCTTCTCCCGCCGCCGCTTGTGACAGGCTTGGTCAGGATAATTTGAGTTGAACAGGGTTGCATTTGATGTCTTGATCGGGCCAGCCCTGCGCTTACCACCCCTCATCTTGAACCCGCCGCAACTCCGAGTTGGGCGACATGAGCATTATGCCGGCCTCAAGCCTGTTCGTCCCAAACGCCTGGCTAGACTCACGGTACTTTTCTGTTATGGGGCGTCGTTGAAACAAGGCTGACGGGGAGAGAGCTCAGAGCTCCCCTACTCTAGAGAAGTCAGAATGCGACAACTTATCAGGCTAGGCTAGGGTAGATAACTGGATATCTCCGTGGTGTGTTCTTAAACCTTATACTGTGTTGGACACCGAGAATGGCACATTTACTGTGTTTTCATGACTGTGCCTTGTATCAGCACCTTAGTTCAGGCCAGGCTCGAGCTGGGATGGTATGCTACTCTAGATGAGCATGCTGTCACCTCAATGGAATGAAGCTTCAGATGTCAAAGAGGGGAGAGCCGCCCTGACCTTGACATTTCATGCCGAGACAGATGGTGTTTGCAACCCCAGTACGTTCCATTTTCGGACGGTTTGCTGTCCAGCTTTGCCGGTCAAAATTGGCCTCGAGAGGGTACCCGAACCGTCCTGATTGAGATTATCTTGTCTTGACCTGAGTCTGTCTAGGACTGCGTTGCGGTGATAATGCGCCTCGACGTCTCATACCCCCCTACCACAACGGTGGCTGGTAATGGGATTGGCGTATTGTCAGCAGAAATTTAGGTCCACATCGGCCATCGGGTAAAGTGTGAACCATTTTAGTTCACTCCAGTCAGTCGATAGTCGGGCCCGCCTGTGGCGTGTTTAAGAGAACGCTGAACTTCCAATGGCTTGCGTCTACGGAGAAACTTGGAGCCAGAGCGGTCGCAAAGGCGAACCAATGGCAATGAACATACCAGTCACAGCGCGCCTGGTCAGCGACGAAAGACCGCCATCCTGACGGCCATCTTTCTTTATTTCATCCCAATCACCTATGGGCCACAGGAGCCGGTAGTTGGGCTTGACGACGTTACTGCCTGATGGCTTCCCATTTCACACCGAACCAGGGCCAGCTTTCAATATAGCTTGCTTTCAACCCATTTAGACACTGAGCAGAATGGTGCTATATAGTCTGAACCGCCCGTAACACGTATTAGATGTTAATTTGGAGTTACTTAACCAGGCAGCAAGGAAGTATGTCTTTACATCAATCTCTATAGGAAATTTGAAAGCTCAACACTAGCACATACGACCATACCCACTGGAGAACTCGGGATCCCGTCCGCTCTCCCATAGATAAGCCAGTGAGGGCCGGATTAGTAGTTGGGTCGGTGACGACCAGCGAATACCTGGTGTTGTATGTTTTTATACTATTTTGCTTTTCTCATCTCCATCCCCCCTCCCCTTACAGAGTAATCAAAGCAGATAACTAATATGACTGGCTCCTTCTTCACAATGCAACCTTGCGCTTATTTTCAAAGCCATTGTTTCTTTCTGGGCCTTATGAGACAGTACTGTAAGAAACTAATATTTCTAGTGTCGTGGCCTTTGCTTCTGTTCAAATTCGAGAAGACAACCGACCACTGTGGGGAACGCAGTGTTCCTAAGAGAGGAGACACCTCATAAATAAACAATCAGAAGACCGGATCTTAAGGCAACCAACCCAGCAGGACGTAAGGGCATGTTTCCTCCATATCATTATTTCACAGAGACAGAATTATTTGACTCGTCTTGCTTTCTTGCCTCCTCTGTCCCCCCATTGTCAGTGCTGATGGTAAATGGTGAATTCTCGTAAATACACTTTGCGAGAATGCAGTAGCTCGCGGCCACATGGTGATTGGTAGGTAGAGTTGACTTGGAGACCTGTCAGACATACAGCTGTAGTGATCAGCAGTACATGGAACTCCGGGTTGGTGTGAGTAGTGGTAAAGAGACTGTCGCCATCTCCCTCACTGACGTAGAAAGGCTGGCTGTGTGATAGTTGGGATGGCATATTCTTCGCTCGTTCCAGACCGAGAAAATCTTAACGGAGAAGCACGCGGCAGTCCGCCTGCTTGATATCAGCCACTCCCCTCACACATGATGATTAGGAACGGAGGATAATTAAGAGCGGCAGTAAGAGCCACACCTAAGCGGATTCAGTTCCAGCAACGGCAGGGCAAATTTAACAAGATAAGTTGTTTGTTGAATGCCACCAAGCCGATGACCAAGCCGATGCATGGTGCTGCTATATGTGGGTTAGAATCCACAGACTGGACCATCCATGGACAAAAAGAACCCATGACGTCCCCAAGATAGAATGAAATCCGACTCAGAGTTAAAGGAGTCCACTTGCATTGACAACAGTAGGGAGGTCTTTAGCTTACAGTGCTTGTCGTGTTATGGGAAGAGACGGGCACGTCCATAGATCGAATGCGGCAAGTATTGCATCCACACGCCCATTCCGCTGAAAGATAGGGAGTAAAATGTGGGCTTTTTGGTATGCACTGTTCATGATACTCTCAGTCCTTGCTGCCGCGTCCTGGAAGCCGAGGATGAAACAAGAGTTATGTTGACGGGTAAGACAGACGGACATCTGGCATACGAGAGAAAAGGGACATGACTTACGTCTTTGACCTCTCTCTCTGTCTTTATCGACCCTATCCACTTTCTTTTTCGTCCGTGATGGACCCTTTGTCCATAGCCTGCATAACCCTCTCTTCCCGATCATCGGCCAGATGTCCCTCAAGTGCTCGGTACCACGATATCCGAAAGCACAGGGTACTTTTCCCTGATGCCAAGTTGAGTCGGAATTGTAAATTAGCGGCCGGGATCGGGCAAATATGATACAGAATCTGACAGACCTGTCGACGACAGGTCACTAAAGGTAAGGCGGCTTTCAAGGGGACATAGACCAAAGGAGGTAGTAAAGAGATAGAAAAGACATAAAAAGGATGCACCCCCCCAAGAATAAGCAAGAGCTTCAATCACAAACAAGGAGGGGCGAGAATGCAGGACTAAGTGGTTGGGTTTGGACCATTAGCCAACAATAGCACTTTACTCTCTCACCATGAGCTCACTACCTATGCTGAGAAACGCGACTGCTTCTTTCCTGTCCAGGTGCAATGCTTGACCGCACCAGTTCCCGAGCGGTGGCAGCTCACTGACCTAAAGCCAAGGGCATCCAAATGTCCCCAATTCTTTGTATGTGTTGCAGAAAGAGTGTGACACCGTCATTATAAAGCATGCAAGAGAATTCCATTTGGGAATTTGTCGCAAGGGATTTACAACCCTTGAGCCATCAAATATCTGTGCCAAGTAGATGAAGATACACAATATCCGAACCCAAAATGAAACAACAAGATTTGATAAAGGCTTAAACAAGAAGAGGGAAAATGGCAGAAAAAGATCAGGATAAACGGTCCGATTTCATTCAGGTTTCCCTAGCCAGACGCCATGCTTTGCTGATGCCTATACCCAAAGATTCTAACTCTGCTCATTGAGCTGGCGAATCTCTCTCAATCTGCGATCGCATTGCAGACAGACATCCATTTCTGCCAATCAAGGATGAGGATTAACGTGCTCTAGAACTTGATGCTGATCGACATGCCTGATTAACATGCGACAAACAAGCATAACAGAACCCTGCCTTCCTCTGAGCTCACAATGGAAATCAATACCTATACCCTGAATCTTTTTTCTTGGAGCTCTTGGGGTTCGATTCGTAAAGGTCATCGTCTGAGTCTTCATGGAGTGTCTCTGCGCGATTCCTGAAATCGCTGGGCTGAACAGGATTGCCACTCAGAGGTGCAGGCGTAGTGGCAGCGTCAGCACCATGCATTGTAACCTTACCCAGAGCACTGTCTTGCCGTCCCAAATAGCTTGGAGTGGAGTTGAAGCCCGGGTGATAGGGTTCAAAATCCAGGCGCGGCTCCTCACCATGGCGTCCCGCCGCGCTACTGGATCCTGAAGGTCTGCTCGAGGAAGAGTAGCTGTTTTGCTGCTGGGGATCTCTGAACGGATCTTGATCTTCCACCGGGTGTTGATGTTGCGCTTTTGGGGGAGGACCGGGAGGGGGCGCGAACGACTCCGACACCTTTCCCTTGCCGTTGCCTTCAGCTGGTCTCGTTGGTATGGGAGGAGCTGGTGTCGAACTAGAGGACGACGACTGCGCCTGGTGCCAGTCTTGCGGACGATTCGGGTACTGGTGTTCGGCCGTCTGAGGATTCACGGGGCTTGCGTTATTTGACCGTGGACCAATGCCGAGCTGCTTACGGGCGCCAAGAACTGCTCTCTGATGTTGATTAAGTGCCGACTGGAGTTGTTCATTCGTGTCGATTAGGTGTTCCATCGTGTCGTTGTCAGGGGAGGGGTTCTCCGCCACCATGTACATCTGTATACTTCTTGAGGCGCTCTGGCATCTGTCGGAGAATTCCTTGATCAAGTCGTTGTCAATCACTTCTTGGGGAGGCGTGTTAACTACAACCTGAGAAAGGAGCTTAGCAGACGTCCGCGCTTCCTCTAGTCTGCTCGCGAGCTCCACGGGATCGGGCAAAGTCGGGTTGGTATGGCTTCGGGCAAAGTAGTTCTGAGAGTGGGGGTTGAATGGTGGTGCATTCATCGTCCTGGACTCGGATCCTATCGTCGGTTGTCTTGGGGGCTAGCGAGGCATGTCAGTTAGTTGGATGATGCAGACTGATTTAGAAGAACTCTTACGCCATATTGCTTGTAGCTGCGCTCTTTCTCTTTCTTCCACATGGAAATCAACTCCCCAAGCCCTTGGTCGTCAATTTTGGTGGCCTCAAAGGTATCCAGCGTCTCCGATAGTATTTGTCTGACGCTAGGGTCGCGCGTAGATCGGTATAACTCCTTGACGGTATCCGCGAACTTCTTGTCCATGTTGCGCGTGAAGGTTGGGCCGGGATTGTCAGTTAGGATGCGGACGAGCATGATCGCATTGTACTGCCACGAGGATTTGGCATGGTTGTCCTTGGCCAAGTATTTACGGATGACACGCGCGCACTCGGCGGCGGCGACAGGGGAAGACTCGGCAGCATCGACGATGGGCGGAAGGTAGAGGACTTCGTCACCCTGGAATACCGGTCAGTAAGCGACTTGAAAGGAATTGAGGACATGACAAGGACGAGCATGCATACCTGAGCATTGGGGCCTCCGGATTCGCAAAATTGTCTCTAAGCGCGAGGTAAGCAACGGGTATTAGACTTGAAAGGACGGGGTTTTGCGTACCACACTGCGCGTAGCGATAGCTTCGGGCGTCTCGTTCTGCGGGTCCGACGACGCCGCCGACGCATCGCCGGGTCCACTGAAGCCTTGAGAGCGACGTCAATAAGCACTATCTCGGCGGTGACCCTGCATATCCATGCGGGAGAGGACAAGAGGCAGATAGCTCTCAACTCACTATTTGTCGTTCGCTTCTTGATGGTGCTCATCATGCGATTAACGCTAAGCCCCTTCATGGCCTTCATCTTTGCGGTCGTCGTCTGGACAGGCGTGGAAAGCAAAGCAGGTGGGGGGGGGGGGGGGGATGGGTTTGGGGCACGGATGCAAGTACCCCCTCAAATGGGTAAGGGATTGGCTGACCGATTCGAAGCCGAGGAACCGGACGATGGGAGAGGATGGCGGAAGGTATCACTACCAGCAAGTTGACAGGCGATGACGGATGTCTGTGTCAAGGTTTCGCGCAAAAGCAGAATGGCAGCAATGCGGGAGGGAGGGAGTGCTTGTGGCAGGCAGCGGCAGAAGTTTGGAGGAATGAAAACGAGCAGGGCCTGTTACGAGCTGCAGCCTGAAGGTGACGCTCGGAGGCAAGCTGGCAAAGAGGGAGGTAAGGCAAGGTGGGACGGGCCAGACGAAGGGGGGGTTATCTTAAATTAATCTTCAGCCTAGTGAGTGTCCCGCGCTGGTCTACGGGGTCCTTTCCAGCGTGTATGGGGTATGCGTCGTAGTGCGTGCGCGTGAAGACGTAGCGTCAAGCGTGAGAGAGTGACGGCGCCAGCAAGGGTCAAGGTCGGGTGGGTTTGTCTGCGCCTCTTGACGTGCGAAGCGGAAGTGACTGTGACTAGGTACCTAGGTGGTGGTATTGAGTGCCAGCAGCGCAGCGGAAGTCCCGAGTTTTGCGAATGCCGAAGCGCCTGGCCTGTGTTTGATACCTTCAAAACCATGCTTGCTATAAGGCGCCGTGGCCAACCATCTTTGCCGGTAGCTGGATTGGGAGAGGTGCGTCGTTTAATTAGACGGCATGGGAGAGATGTAGGTGTCCGTCCGGTGAGCCAGTGCGTGTATGCAGTTGTTCCTGGCAAACAAAGTCTGTGTACTACATTACGCGAACAAGTGTGTACGTAGTGCCTAGGGAGCAGATGCAAGCTGCATGGTTTTGGAATCTGGATGAATTCGTACCTACTTACCTACTTTTACCTACCTACGTAGGTACGTAAGCATGTGGAAAAGGACAGACGGTGTGCCGTTAGCTGGGGCTTCTCTCAGCTCAAAGTGACGACTGTTTCCGCCCTCCCCGAAGGAGCCCAGTGAGCGTGACGACGACCAAAGGCAAAAAGGTGGGTGAGACGACGGGAGTTGGGATTCCTTGCTCCGATCGCCATCCAGTACGCAGCACCGACCTATGAAAGGTGGTACCTACCTAGTTCAGCTAATATCACTTACCTACCCAAAATAGGGTACGGTTAGGTTAGGTATGTAACATACCTAACCATATACCTACCTACGCATACATCGTACCTAGTACACACCAAATCGCACCCTTGTTGAGCCTGCCCAGGACAGAAAAACGATACTAACCACCGTCAGGTTCTAGAGTACATTGTACTTTCTTGAGCACTGCCGCACCAGGTTCTCTTCATACGGTCTTCCCCCCACACCTCTTTGGTTTCAGCAATGCATCTTGTTCGACGTCTCCTCCTGCAGAATTGCAGTAATCATCTCCTTTCAACCAGTTCTTGCATCGTCGTACCTTGGGGCAACGCAGTCAACCGGCAGTCTCCCAGAGCTTGCTGACCTGAGTGACGGGCTTCCCTTTCTTTGCTGGAGAACGACCATGTCCATACCGGGGTTGTATTAATCAGAGGCAACCCCTCCCCCCGTTTTGATGTATGTGGGTAAATGGGCCCAGGCCAGATTCATGGCACACATACCTACCTAATCCAGGGTCCTCCTCCCCACAAGATCGGCCTGCCGTCCTGCCATGGTCTGCTTGTTCTGACTGGTCTGTCCCGACTGATACTTCATCGAAGAAGACTCGTAAGGCTTTGGAATCCGTCTTTTCTTCTTCTTTTCTTTCCTTTCCCTTTGGCGAATAACCGTCCGATATTGTCCTTCTTGTCCCCGAACCCTTGGTACTGGCCAGCGCTGTCCTTTCCAGACTACCCAATACATGCTCCTCGGTCGAGCGCACTTACACTGTCATTCATGTAAAGTTACATCTGTCTGTCTGTCGGTCTGGCCGCCTGTCTACACAGCCTCCTCCCACTTCCACGCAAGCACCTACACTCTCGCACCGCTTACGTCCATCGAAAACAGCGCCACAGGACCCACTGGATCGTGTCATCTTTTGGTCTCTTCCGCCAATCGAGGCACCAGGCATCAAATGCCGCGCAAATCACCACGTTTAGCGTCCTTGTATCGTGAGGTTGCCTCTTTCTGTCTCCAACTTGTTCACCTCACTTGCTAGCCAAGGCGCTTCCCGCGGGATGTTCTCGGCCACGGCGCCCACGTGTACTCTGCGACCAGCTGACCATCATCTTTCGGAAACCCAGGTATTGATCACAAATTCATTATCGACTACTACTCGATACATGCGCAAATAGTAGTATGGCGCGGCCGGCTGTTGATAATGTGTTTCCCCGGCCCGCCATAAACTGGATATGCTTGACCGGGTGCCATGATGCACATGCACTATCTAAGACAAGTACTCGTTTCCTTCGTCTGACTCGTCGTCCGCCGACACGTCTTCCACAATTAGGTTTCCTGACCGCCCAATCTTTTGCGCCATCGTCTCCTCCTTGCTAGGCTCGTACACAATCCGGGGCATTACAGATGCGATACGAAACTGGTATGTGTGTTTGTAGTTTTCGGGCTGCACCGGCGTCTTCTCCGTATTTTCCTCAGGCGATGCCAACACGTCGTAGCATTCAACAAATGCATAAAGTGATTCCATCGTGGTATCGTTCTGGAATCTGCGCACAATCCTCCCGGCGCCAGATGACTCGGGCATCTTCAGAGCAATCCGGACAACATCTTTGCTACTCGCTGGCGGCTCGTCTTTTATTGTCGTCGCCCGCCAGCGTTTCCACTTCTCGCGCTGTTCCTCGCGTCTTGCGGCAGCCTCGGCCTCTTCCTCGGCTTTCCGCGCAGCCTCCGCCGCAGCCTTTTCTGCTTCACGCCGTTGCCGTGCCCTTTCCCTATCCCTGGCAAGCGAGCGTTCGTAGGCGGAATCCTGTTCGTTCCTGAGGCTCCGCGTCACTTCCTGTGCTGTTCTTTCAGCTCGAACGCCTGCCAAGTCCGGGGCATATCTGTTGAGGGCGGCCTGTGCCTCTGAAAGATATGTAGAGGCCGGCATTGGCCCAGCCAGGCGCTTGATAATACTCATTCTGGTGCTTCCTTCCTTGGGTGTGAGGCACACGATGGCCGAGAACGGGTACTTCGTGCAGTTGTATTCTTGGGCAACCTGGTATGCTTCCGAGTCAAGGATGTTACCGCCCCACACAATTATGTTGTTCGCTGGGTCGTTGATGAAGCTGACCACGTCCGGGGCCAACAAAGTCTCTCTCGTGAAGGATTCTGTGTCATCGTGCTCGGGCGACATGAGGACGACGAGCAGAAACTTGAGCTCTTTTTTGGCCAGATCTTGGGCCTGGGCAATGCCCCCCTCGAACCACGGTAAATCCGCACTCCCATACTCTTCTTCAAATTCACGCTTGAATCGCGCAGCGGTATCCCGCGGCATCAACATGCGGCGCCCGTTGGTGCTCCTGAGCCCAGTCCCCGGCCCACTCGTAATGGCCCGTGGCCGAATCTGCCTCGGAAGGAAGTTGAGTAGGTAGAAGACCGTGCGGAAAATCTTGGACGCAATACTGTATCCGATGCTGAAGGGTGCCAACAGCAGCCCGATCAAAAAAGGCGGTCGGTGGATGGTGTTCGGCCGGGGAACGATGCGCGGCGCGGGGTCGGGACGGTCTCTTCGGGGAGCTTGCGGTCGACCTGCCGAGGCATGCAGGCTTTCTTGGAGGTTCTCATGCCGTGCTGTCGTGCGCGGGATTTCATGTGCCATGGCCTCTGCGACTGGGTCAGGACCTTCGCCGTCAAAAAACTTGGCGATGGCGATCTACGGACACGATGATCAGCGCAACTGACAAACGAAGTGCATCTGGGTTCGTAAGGTAGGACTTACCTGGACGTTCCATTGGGATCGCTGCAGTAATGGTATTGCATCCTTCAGATCTTGATTTGTGACACTGGTATACTGCTGTAGAGCCTCTTGCTGACTTGTCGACAGCTGTTCCAAGTCCAGATCCCCACTCTCCTCCATTTTGACAGCTAGCCGCGGATAATAATCCAAGGATCAGCAGGCAATGTTGTGATATGTTGCAAATGTTATACTGGGCTCAACAGTCCATGGATGAGATAGTCAACGAGCAAGGGTCGAGCTGGTTATGGGCCAGAGATCAAGTGCTTGGTATCGGGAATTACGCCTGAGAAGAAGTCAAAATGGGAGGACAGTAGTTCGAAGGTACTAATTGGGAGGATGGCGCGTGCCGGGAGAAGTCGACAGGTCGGTCAAAGGGTCTGGCAGGTAGGTGTTTGGCTTGAGGGAAAGAGAGGCTGTATATACTAGTGGGTTTGATAGAAGCTAACAGGTAGTCTGGTGACGACACTTGTCCAAGGCCTCAGGGTAGAGGTACCTGGGTAAGATAGACCAGGTACCTACCCACCCAGGTACCAGTGCAGATTAGTGGAAGGGTACCTAAGACAAGTAAGGAGGGTACCTGCTTGTCTGTTTGATAATTGAGGCCTGAGGTACAGCGGAACGCCGGTGCTTATGAAGAGGTCTATCGCTTAGAAGCATGGTACTCACTCTGTCTAGCAGATACATAGGTACTCGTAATATCTCAAAACGAAAGTGATTCGTGGGCTTCACCGCCTAATTGCATAACCTGCTTACGAAAAGATAGTTCAATCAAGGTCTACTAGATGAATATAGCATTCAGGAAGCGAGGAACCTGAGGGGATGAGATGGGGGGGGACACATGATTCAGATCCCATGCATTTAATGAGGGAAGCAGCCAAGTTCAATGTTTTTATTGCAGCTCAAATAATGGGCGATAAACGGACTCGCACTCAGTTAGTCCGCTGCTTCAGCGCACCTTTCACACACATTTAGCGCAAGGCAAGGGAAGGTCCAGCGCCGGAGAGCATTGACTGCTAGTGGCCTTCGAGTTACGGCGGTGTGTCATCATCCCGCCAAGGGGTCAAGTCGTCTCCGGTACTCATCATCCACCAAGCACGGCACACTACCGACAAGATCCGTTTCTCTGCCTGCCTGACCTCTTCAGCAGGAAACACGGGGGGCATCTTACCTCATCGCGTTCCCACCGACACCACCGCTCTCCGCCGTCGCTGTCACCGGTCCCTTGTCCAGCTACGTCTTCTTATCTGCGGTAGGCTGCAGACATCCTCGTCGCCTCGGCGCGCGCGTCTACATCTAACCCTGCCTTACCGCCGTTACCCTATTCCAACGACTACGCCTTACATCATCCTACCTTTGCTGAGCTCGTCGAATTGATCACCAACCGACCTCACCACCAACTCCGTTCGGACATCGTGCGTGTCCATGACCGAGACACGTACCCCACCAAAAGTGTTCGAGCCATGGGAAATGTCTGCAAGGATCAAGTGCGTCCGCTCAAAAATCGACCCCCGTCCGCCTTCGCGCCAGCCCCACGCGAGCTCCAGTCCTTCAGTGTTCTCCTCTGCCCGCCTTTGTCTTCTGTTCCCTCCCCCACCCAAACTAGCCTGGTCACTTCCCCGTCCTCACCCAGCGCGCGCGCATCCTAGCCATGAAAACGACCTCGACGACACTTCGATCATGGGCTCTGGATTTGGCTGACTCTATGCAGACGTCGTAGCGTCGACCAGGGCGGCAAACTTCTTTCCAATCGAACCTATTGACCATGGCGACCTCGCGATACCCCCAGTCCGACCTTCGTCGACAAGTTGGGTCGCCAAAGCCCAAAACCCGAGGCGAGTGGACGCGCTCATACACTTTTCCGGCCACTTTGCCGTGACATCACAGCTGACATATCGTCAATTGCATCAGAAAACAAAGAGACACTATGCCGAAACGTACTTATCTACGGGCACTGCCGATTCGTGAATTCGGGCTGTGCCTTTAACCATGACCAGAACCGATCGAACTCGGTTCAGAACAGCCCTGGTGGCCAGAGTAATCAGTCTGACTTGTAGGTGTCCATCCGCTACGCTGCCTTGTTTTGTTTTTTTCTTCTCTCGAACTACCATGTCCGATCTCCTGCTTCAAACGACCAGAACTCGGTGTCATCGCCCTCTTCCCTCCCGATGCTCTCCTCCGGCATGGGGGGGGGGGGGTTTATTTATTGTTGCAAGCCCTCGGTTGAGGCTGCGATAGGAATGTCGTAGTCTCTTCGCTTGGTAGTTACACACATACATGGATGACACCGCGTCTATACCCAAAAGGCTCTCGACACGGACAGAGGGATATATCTTGCCGTTCCGGCTGGAAGCACTGTGCCTTCAAAACGTCTTGGACAGCGAAAGCTCTCTGTACCTTGAGCTACTGGTTTTCTTGGTATTGTCAGATTGGTCGATCTTTGGGGAGAGAGATTGTAACGCTGGACCTTCAAGTGCCGTGGATGATGTGACGATTATACCAGAGTTATTGGTTTCCAAATGTCGAAGCAGCTTGGTACCTGGATGATGGAACTTACAGAGTATGGCTGACATATGGATTCTCATAGTGCGAGAAAGGCGCTCAATGTCGACTCACCGTCATTCACTCCGGCCGGGCTGCCGTCCGCAGCATCACCAAGCGCAAATGCACTAGGTGGCCCATCAAAGAAATCAACATTTTCCTCACAAGCAGCCAGTGCAGCTGTCTTTACTCCTAGGGGAGCAGGCTGTATGTAATCGCCCTTTTTTTCTTTTCTTTCCTCATCTCTTTTTTCTTCTTTCTTTTCTTGTTTTCCTTGGATGAGTGAAATCTTAATACTAACACTCCCCTTTTGTAGCTGCGACACCAGCTGCCGCCCCGGATAGTGAGACTTCATCAACCATTTTTAACCCCGCAACTTTTCGAGAATTCACACCTTCGAATTTTGAACTGAGTACCGGGGTAGGAACACAAAGACCTCTTTACCCAGCAATGGTACTGTAGACTAAATCTCGTTCTAGATAACCGCCAATGGCGCCGCCTCAGACACGGGGCTCTCATATGACCCCTTTACCATGCCCAGTGTTGGCCAGGCTTTGCCAGCCACACCCTTCAACCCATATGCGGATGACCCGACTGGCCTTGCTGGCTCAAGCGCGGCCTATTTTCAACATCAAAATGCCTACACCACCCCCCTACAGCCCGTAAGATCCACTAGCTGGGAGCTGAATGTGGCGACACTAATAAAAGGTAGCTTCAATACCACCTGTATGCTCCGGTAGGACCGTACAGAGACGACTTGCTGCCATTTCAGAGACAAGTACACGATTTTTTCTTGCCCGAAAAGCTTCGCGAGGAAATGCAACGCAAGTCTGAGGCCTTGCAACAGGTCATGCCGAGTAAGTTGAAACAAGATTTCAAAAGGTGCTTGACGCTCATGTCCCTACAGACTCAACTCTTCCTCCGCTTGATAATTACTATTCGCTCGTTCCCCTTGATACTAGTCATCGAAAGAGCTCTAGCGTTTTCGGTTACACCACCTGGGTATACAAGGCGACGTCTTCGAAGAGCGGAAAAACCTACTGCCTCCGACGACTTGAGGGTAGGTTTCACGATCAATCATGGTTGAAACCAAACTGACGTAAATCAGGCTTCCGGTTGACCAATGAGCAATCCATTCGCTCTGTGAAGGAATGGCGGAAGCTCAATAACGGTGGCGTGGTTACAATTCACGACGCCTTTACCACTCGGGCATTTGGCGACAGCTCTCTCTTTTTCGTTCAAGACTACCACCCTCTATCCAAGACACTTGCCGAGGTACACTTTGCCCAACCCAACACGCCTCATGGCACACGCTTCAACGCCAAGAACCCCATCGCCGAAAGTGTCTTGTGGGGTTACGTATCGCAATTAGCGAACGCATTGAAGGCTATCCATGCCTTGAACCTGGCTGCACGCTGCCTGGATATGAGCAAGGTGATAGTCACCGATAAGAATCGCATTCGGCTTAGTGCTTGCTCCATCCTGGATGTGGTCCATTTCGAAGCTCGTCGCCCGGTCCAGGAGCTACAGCAAGAAGATCTAATCCAGTTTGGCAAGCTGATGCTTTCCTTAGCAACTAATACACCCCCCAATCAGCTCACCAACCTGAAGGGGTCCATGGAACAGATGAGCCGAGTATATTCTAAGGAGCTCACTGATACTGTCTTATGGCTCTTAACTCCAGCTCCAGCAGGTACCACACCCAAGGGGATCGAGGAGTTCGTCCGGGGCATTGCTGTTCACATGGTGGCCACGCTGGACGCTAGCCTGCAAGAGGCTGACACGATGAAGTCAGAACTGTTCCGAGAATTGGAGAACGGCAGACTAGTGCGCTTGATGGCCAAACTTGGTACCGTCAACGAGAGACAGGAGTTTGATGGTGACAGGGCATGGTCAGAAAATGGCGAACGATATATGCTGAAACTCTTCCGCGACTACGTCTTTCACCAAGTCGATGCAAATGGCAATCCGGTGGTGGACATGGGTCACATCATCCGGTGTTTGAACAGACTTGATGCTGGCAGTGACGACAGGATCTGCCTGACAAGCCGAGATGAGCAGACGAGCTTCGTAGTCAGTTATAAGGACCTGAAGAAGCAACTCGGCAATGCGTTCGGTGAACTTCTCAAGGCAGGGAAGCAATCGACGGCACGAGGATTCCAGGGATCCTCTCACTAGAGCTGGGAGAGTTGGAGGGCTTCCTGTCCCGGTTACCGTTATTACCGTCGGCATCAACCCTCCGAGAAATGACTCTGTTTACCTGGAGCTCGGTCCCGCGGTGAGATGAACAGAGACACGCAGGGCTTGGGCGCGGTGGCCTTTAACATTGGTTTACGATGTTGGATTCTAGGTCGACATTTGGAGCTATGGGTTGGAGGATGAACAGGCAAATAGCGCGAGATGGGCAGCACTGGCGAATTCGAGCGTATAGGAGCCTACCGGCCAGGCCGGGAAAGCGATGCAAAGAAGTATAGAAATGGCGATAGTCGGCCTCGCTGGATGCGAGGCCTCTCACTCTGAAGCACGTGACGATATAGTGGGGAGGAGAATATATTAACGAAACCAGTTTCAATGTATGTGCTCCGTTGCGTGGCCCGGCGAGAAGAAACGTATCGATGGGTCGGTTTGTCCATCTTCCGGAAGGATGCACGTCAGACCCTCATGCCGTCATCATATTCGGCGCCATAGTCCTCTTCATTTCAGCCAGCGTTTTTGGTAGGTGTCGACATGCCATTGTCACTCAGTGTCCTGTTGCCGGGGTTCACAAGCCCCGACACAGTTGCGCCGTATACTAGGCCACGGCTCTCCCTTTTTGGTTCTTTCATGTCGACTGTTCAGCGTCGCTTTCTTTATCCCTCGCTAGGTCCAGGGGCCAACATTGCCACTTCCTTTCACCTCAACCATACCACGAAGTCATCCCCCACCGTTTTCCTTGTGGCTCCTCCCGGGCGAACATCATTCCTCATCAGGCTGCGCAAAGGGGTTCGCTATGGGTTCGCTGCCATCGACAGGACTGACAAGGACGAGCAGGGTTCCGCGGGCAACGACGAGGCCGAGGGATCTTGTTGTTTCGTTTCCTTCCTCGTCTGTTTCGTTCAAAAGATGTGTTAGCATTTGGATTTCGCCAGGTATCCAGTAATTAGGCTTACCTCTCATGACCTCCTGCACTTCGTCCAAGACTAGGTTCATCAAGGCATCGTATCCCTTGAGTGTGCCGGTAACTGCGCACGTTGCAGGTTAGCGGGTTCCCCCCCTCCCCTGGGTGACATGTTGGGAACGGGTATGAGCAAACCAACCTTCGCGCCCGCCGTTGAACTTGACGGTGATCTGTTTGTCCATGTACTTTGACAGGTCGAGGATATTCTCCTTCTTGGGTCTCTCGCGGTCGCCGCCGGACCCTTGGGCTCCTCCGCGGTCGCCGCCACCACCACCGCCTCCACGTCCTCGTCCGCGGTAGCCGCTGCCACCACCGCCTCCTCGAATGCCTCCTCTGTGTGATCCTCTATCCGCCATTGCGCGTGTGTTTGTGCGTGCGTGCGAGCGACTGAATTGTGTATTGTGGGGGAAGGGGAGGAGGGTGTTGGTGCGTGAATGCTCTCGTAGTGGTTACGACGAAAATATCACGAGCTGCCTGCTTGTAACAAAATCAGCCGATGTGCCCTCGCAACTGTTTTTTTTTTTGGTCGTGTGTCGAGCACAAGGAGGTGTCGGTGGTTGTCTTGAGTGACGTCGTTGAGGGTGTTTGCTCATCTACGGGCCTGGGGGGTTGAAGTCGGTGGCTCGGCGCGAGGAAAATAGAGAAGCTTGAGCTTGGCCCGGGCTGTGGTGGGGCTTTTTTGGGGCGTTCAACTTGGTCCCCCGCCGCGTCCAGAGCCCCGGTTTCCGTGACTGGCCGGGCCACCTTCGGTTTTCGGGTCAACTCCCATAGGTAGTAGGTGGGTACCTATCATTTGGGAGACAAGATGAAAATAGGAATCTCATATGGAATATTCCGCTAACGGATCAAGAGTGGGAGAGGGGACGGTTAGATGGCCCATGATACGGACCCTCGGCTTTGATGAGACATTCTCTACCTCCCTCGAAGAGACTGCAACACGTCTCATAGTTTCCCAAGACAATTAATCTTGGTGCACCAATAATTTACAAGTGCCACCTCGTGTTACTAAGGGATTCTGAGAAATAATCCGAGCAAGTTGCTAGTTCAACCCCCAGTGGTTCTCTGACAACCCAAAGTATCGTATCAAGGCGGCAATGGCCAGTATATATTACAACATCGGAGTTCTGCCACAGTATATATTTCACTTAACACAGCCAAGACTTCAGTGGGACTCCCGGCCTCGTTTACCTTTTCTCGATGGTCAAGTGGCGCCTATACATGTACTGTTCGTTTCGATGAGAAAATGCTTGGCGCTGTCAGAGCGGGTGGCGCCATCGGAATGATAACGACGGTCGGCCGAAGGGCGGCGCGTGCAAGTGAGCGCAGGTGACAGGCGTGTGCTGCCTAACAGGCTCCTTAGCTCCCAGAGAGTCAACCAAACGAACGGCAAGGAATTAAAGTTGGGCAACAGAAGCTGGCTGTGCAAACCAGGCCGTCTTCTTCACCAGGCCAAAGCAAGTGGAACAATCCCCCTCAAGGATTGGATGGCAACTGTCGCAACCCCTTTTGGGATAAGACACGTAGAGTGAACGATATGTTTCCTACCTACGCGTAGTAGCTGTGTGTGTGCGAGGTAAGGATTCCTGGTCGTTCCATTCGTGATTTGCCAAATGTCTTGGCATTGCCTCCGTAGCATGCGCCAGTCTGATGATGAGCAACGAAGAGACATGGGGACGCGCTAGTCTTTCCAACACGATAGGCACCTGGGGTCTGGACCAGGGGGCTGGGGAGAGTGACCGCGGGCGTTGTGTTGTGGAATTACGCACTCCGTGGCCATTTGGCTACGAGTCTCGGAGTTCTCAACGTGGCAGGTTGACGTATCGTGATGACGAGGCCTCGACGCGACGCAGGTCCGGGGGGAGGGAGGAAAAGGGGACAACCCCAAAGCTCAAAATTCGTGACCCTTGTGAGATGATGAAGCAACGAGAAGCAAAACGATCAAAAGAACGAGCGAGGGCGAAGCGGGGAGGGGCCGCTACTCGTGGCCCCAAACGTGGCAGACCCAAAAATAGTGTGGTCGTTTTGCCCATAGCATCGGAAGCTGCTACATCCCAGCGCATCTTGGGATTCCGCACGTGTGTCGCTGCTAAAGTTGGGACGTTTTAGTTTGTCGATGTGAGGTTTGAGAGGGGGGTGTTGGCGAGGCAGGGGTGGAACCCTTCCCATGTAGAGAAGGAAAATTCGGAAAAGAAGAAATGAACAAAGATAAAAAAAAAAAAAAACACACACAGATGCCAGCTAATTGTTGTATGCGTACGGTGTATCACTCACTGCAACTAACTAGGCGGCATGGTGAATAAGTAATGACATGCATGGAACGGATACTGACCCTACCTAGGGACAGGGTGGTAGGGGTAAATAAAGTACCCCACTTATGTAATATCGTCACACAGCCCAACTGGCTAGGCTAGTAAGCAGTACTGTAATGCCTGCTACTAAAATAAGTAGGGGAGTGAGTGTTAGAGCAAGATGCCTAACACGGGTATATTACTTCGGCCTCTAACCATCGTACTAACTTGTAGGTACCTAGGTACGGATACATGAAATTCGGTAATTACTCGGTATACCGACTGACCAGTAAGCAGAGGGGCGTAGGTTTAGGAGCGCGTTCCTCTCCGTCCGAAAGAGACAAAGCTTCCCAATCGTCGGGTGCGCCCTTGGCTTTCTAGAAAGATTCGACATGCCGCAAGATGAGGGAGCGGGAGCCCGGATTCCTTTTGTGAGGGATCGAGCTTACTAAGGGTCTTCCGCTCCACCCCTCCCACTCCTCTATTCTCGGCCCGCTGGTGAGTCGACCCGTCAGCGTACCTACCTACCTACTGTACTGTGCAGTCAGTGTAGGGGCGGGCAGGCAGGCAGGCAGGGTAAGACGGCACACCCTTCCCAGCAGTTGAGAGAGAGGGTGTGTGTGACTGGGCTGGCTTTCCCGCCGACTTTGTCAAGTGCCGCCTCTTCCTCTTGTTCCTTCCTCCCACACTTACTCACGCACCCAGAGAGAGATGGTGTGTGTGTATGTGTATGGGTGTGGGTGGGTGTGTGCGTACATACCTAGTACGATGGTACCAACTGCAAAGCATCGCTTCCTGTGGACTATGCAATTGTGTAAATGAGCGGGCGAGAACAGCGTCTCCTTTCGAAACACTCGATGCCTGCCGAATGGCTAGCTGGATGGATGCCCTACCTTACCTACCCAGGTATGCATGTTGCCCCAGTATCCGGGCTGTGCATGCAAGGTGTTGGAGTCGGGTCCTCCTTCCTTGGATCCTGTCCTCCCGTTCCGGATTCGTACTTACATCGTACTTAGCTAACTAATCATTTGTATATGTAGTTTGCTGGCCCGCTCCAAAGTCCAAATTTCTCCATTTCCAGCGCCTTTACGGTGGATATATCCGTTGAGCTACCGTCACCGTTCTTGAAGTGTTGTTACACATGACTTATAAGGGGGCCACAACGACAAACGGATGCGGCATCTAGCTAGTCTATCTATCTACCTATCTACCTTAGGTACAGTACAATACATACACCGTACTAAGGTACTGAACACACAGCCCCGAGTTCAAGCCAGTCCAAACCAGCCCGGCGGTGCAACCCCTCGGCACAATTGCCGCTTGGCCTTGGTTCTTGCTCCTTCCTTCGCACTCCTCTTGGTAAACTTCACCTACCGACCTACCTAACCTACCTACCTACCTATCTTGGATATCTCGTCTCACTTACACCATCTGTGGACTGGACCTCCAACCCAGCTGTCCTCGGGTTCCGTCAGTCCAAGCTTTTTAGGCTGCCTCCCGCCTGAGAAAGGAAGGGGGAAAAGGATATACGCCGGGGCCCCTTCCACCCCCGGCCATATCCGTCTTAGTGGAGCTCCACCCATCATCCTTTGCTGCATGCACCTGCAGCGCAGCGCAGCACTGCGCAGCACTGCATTTTCCCACCTTGGCTTCTCTCTCTCTCTTTCTATCCCCACTCTCTTACTGACCACTGTTCGTCTCAGTCTTAAACCCCTTCGACACACAGCGAGGGTTGCGGCACACGGCTTCGACCCGTCCTCATTGGACAGTCCGCCGTTAACTCGCTTCTCCTCTCGCTGCGCCCGCCGTCCGCCCGTCCGCCCGCTCTCTCCCCCCCCCCTCTGGAACGGGGCCTTTTGCCGCCTCCTCCCCGATTCCCCATCCCATCCCATTCCATCCCATCCTGTCTGCTCTGCTCTGCTTCGCACTTATTATTCCCTCCCCTCCCTTCCTCTCCCCCTCCACCTCTTTTTCCTAGGGACCAGTGAGGTCTCCGCCGGTAAGTCACCTTTACCTTACCTTAGTCTCCCGACTCCCGCGTCCCGCTCCATTCCAACCAGTCCCGTCGTCCTGTGCCCCCACCCCCCAGTCTGGCCCACCGTCCCCCGTCCACCCCCGTACAAATCCCAAAACAAAACCCGATTCCAACCCTCGTCGTCGTCCTCCTCACACTTCCCCAGTCTTTCTTGGCTCTGCGGCCCTGCCCCCCTCCTCTTCGATTAGCACTTCTCACGTTCGTATTTCCGTCGAAGCTTGCTCCATCCAAACTCCAATTCCCGCATGTTACTACTACTACTACTACTACCTGAGGCACTTCTTGCCGGGCCCTGTCTGGTCACCGCCTCCGCCTCCGCCGCCGCCGCCGCCACCGCTGCCACCACCTCATAAGGTGCTGCTTCGCCATGAACTAACAACTGTTAGATTCCGGATTCCCTCTTGTTACACCTAGAGGCTGTTCAGCCTTCGTGTTGCATACGCTTCGGTCAACCACTTTTCGCTTTCATCTTTTTTGACGTGGGAGTGAAAGGGGCCACACCAAGAAAGAACCAGCTCGCCGACCTCGTGGGATCGTCCGTCCAGCTTCACCCGGTGACATTCTCGCCATGGCGCATGCCCAGGATTCCCAGGAGCCCCATAAACGGAAACGGGACGCAGACGACAGCGGCGCGCAGCCAGCTCATTCTGATCGCATTCCCCAGCCTCCTCCGCCTCAGTCAGGTATGTGCGGTGCGCCAGTGTGTGTGTGATCCAAGGCCGAAATCTTGCAACAAAACCTTGCAAGATAAAAGGAAAGAATAAGAGCAAAACCACGCGCGGAAAAACATGAGCCGTCGATCTCGTACATCAACTGCATCTTGTCATCGTCGTCGTCGTCATCGTCGCCGCGCCTGGAGGCAATCGAGGTTAGACTCGCCATTGATCCCTCGCCCCGGCCTGCCTGCCAGCGCCGCTCGCACCTTGTTTTCTACCTTGTTCCCCTCCACCCTCCGCATCTCCCTTCCCTTGGTCGTTTGTCTGTCTCCATCTATCCGCATCGCGGCTCGTTCCAACCCCCTTGGCAATGCTTAATTCGTCTTTCGATAAAATTCTACCCTCGTTGGCCGCACCCGCTCGCAATGAATCTCGTCTTGTCCGTCCACTGAACGAATACTAATTGTCCACTCCAAAGGCAATGCATCCATCATCAACTACCTGTCCAAAGCCAGTCCCGGCAGGCTCAAGCTGATTCAAGGAGAGCCCGACACGTTCTCTGACGTGCTGGGCCTTTTGAATCAATACGAAGGTACGCGTTTCCGCTCTTTGACCCGTGCAAATAGAACCCCAAGCTCAAACATGGCCGATAGGGGTTCTCAATCGGCATGAGAGTCTCGCCGCCAACCTAGGCGCCAAGCTCACGGGTCCTCGTCTGCTAAAGGCCATGGAGGGCGCATTCGAGGGCCCCATCATCACCAATCCACCGCCCGCCTATGGCACGGCACCTTTGGGCTGGCTAGACATTGTCACTTTCGCCAAAACGAACCCCGAAAAGTTTGTCTTGACGACGGGCCACGATGGCGAACGCACCTGCCAATTCTACCTCAACGGAGTACAGGTCCAGATACTGGAAGACGACTGGCGTCTTATTATGAATGGCGCGTTGGACAGGTTTTCTAGCGTCTCGACGGCTCCTCTGGAGGAGGACGAGACGGCAGAAGTGGCGACGCTCGAAATCGTAGAACAGCGACTACAGGTCCTCATCAAGAAAGCCGATGAAATCGCCAAGAGGGCACGGCAACTCAACTACCACCTGAGCGGCCGAAGGGCTGGCATCAACTCACGGCATGGCGGCCAACAGGGGAGCAACTCCGCGTTTCAACCAGTCAACCACTCCAGAGGTCATGTCCCCCATAGCTCTGGATACGACCTACACGCCGACTTGCTACAGCAATTTTTATCGTCGCCCCAGGCGTACCCTCCGCGGGTTCCTTCCAGCGCTGGGCTCGAGACTGCACACTCCACCGGCCAACACACGCCACCAGCGACCAATCCTCACCCACACTCACTTCCGTTGCAGGGCCGCCCGGCTGTCGTGCACGCTCCCGTTATTCCCCAACGAGACTCATCGTACGATCCGTCATCAGCACACAGAGGTATCATCACAGCTAGGATAGAGAAGTTGAACAAGGGCGATCAAATCTGGCCACCATGCGACCGCTGTCGCAGACTAAAGTCGCCATGCGTAAAGCATCTGACGGCCTGCCAAGGTTGCACAAGAAAACACGCCAAGTGTGGATGGAAAACCATTACCGAAGAAGAGATTGCCTGGTTCAACCGTGAAGCGAGCAGCAGTGCGGATGAGACACACGTCGAGCCGATCCCGGCGCACCCAGCGCCGGCGAGGCTATTGCGATACGACCCAACACAAGACGACGGTCGATCCAACGAACCGCCGCCGCCATCCAACAATCTCATGCCAGGAGGAGACCTGTCTCGGCCCGCCAGCAGAGGGCAGCAAGAACATCGCCAGCGATCGCCTTTAGATCCAGGTTCCCGCAGCAGAACAAGCAGCTTCATGGACGTAGAGCATGAGCCTCCACCCCCGAACCAGAAGCCATGGGTGCCAGAGCCACAGCGGGGAGAGCAACTACCCAGTATTAAAAGGGATCTGTTGCTCAGCCACATGGCATCGGCTGCAACAGCAGCTGCAGATGCACGGGATGCCAACTCAACACCTGCAAGCACCATAGCTGGAAGATAACCAAACATGGCTTACACGGCAGACAAATGTGACAGGAGATAAAATTTGTCCGTCTTGACAACCAACGCGGTCTCTGAAAAGTTGGGCTGACGAGAAGGACTAGAAGGAACATATCGAGTATGTGTGTGTGTGTGTGTGTGAAGTATGCGGATATGCGAACGTGTGTGCATTGAGTACAGCTAAGAGGGGGAAAGAGGTGAGGGGAGAACGGAGAAAATAAAATAAATAAATAAAAAATAATAATACACAAATAAGCCAACTTTACTGTTTCCTATTGCCATTGGTTTCGATAAGCTATCAAATCATTTGACATCGTAATGTGTATTTGTTCGGCGACGCCTGATCTGCTGCCCGTCACGATAGGCCCTGGCTGTGCTGGCACCTCCCCGGTCATTGAGGCTGTCGCACTGGTCCGCAACTGCTTAACCACTGTTTGCAAGATGCGACCAATCTGAGGATGACTCCACGGACGTGGAATAGGTTTGTGGCAATAGGTTTGCCGATACTCAGAGCACTCTTTCCGGATAAACGCTCGACAGCCAGCCTGCTATGTATACATGCCCGACTAAGAGTGTCATATTCTTCCGCAGTTCAGCGCAGGGGTCCATAGGTGTCCAATGACTAAGACGGGGGCCAATAAAGCACGGACCATCTAATGGAGGTTGTGACCGGCGCGTCCTCTCATACCGAGCAGGAAAAAAAAGTTGCCCGTGTCTCCCATCATCATTCATGACGAGCCGCTCCCTCATCTGCCGCGACATGATCTCGACGTAACCACCGCCCCCTTCCGAAGATCGACCCTGGTCGCAAACTGCCATCGCTTTAATACGACGAAGAGAGAAGGTACACTGCATGGTGTACTAAATCCTCCATTGCAGCGCATCCGCACCTGGCTCTTCCTCTACGAAATATAACCAGCCCCTTTGTCCGTCGCCACTTTTCGCCTGATGGCTCACTCTCGCGTCCACCTTGAGTTTATGTCTGCAACAGGCGACAGGCCGGCCGCGCGCCATACTCCCGATATCACCTCCTATCCAGTCTCCCGAGAAAATGGCGACATCATTCCCGACACAACGCAGAACCCGTCTGTGAGCGGGAAGGAGTCACCTTTTGCCAAGTCGTGGGTGCACTTTGTTGCTGGAGGGTATGTCTCGACTCTCCCCATATTGCTCCCCCAATGGAGGAAAAGCGTTTTATGCGAACAGAAACTGACGGCGCTCTCCTGCTCTTCAGTATCGGAGGCATGACAGCGGCGACCCTGACAGCGCCCCTTGACGTTCTCAAGACCCGCCTACAATCCGACTTTTATCAAGCACAACTCCGTGCCTCCCACCAAGCCCGCTCCCAAACCGTCGGCTCTCTGAGTCCCCTCAGAGCAGCAATATTTCATCTACGAGAAACCTTCCAGATTCTTGGCTCCGTCTACAAAATCGAGGGTCCCCGCGCGCTGTTTAAAGGCCTCGGCCCCAACCTCGTCGGTGTCATCCCCGCAAGGAGCATCAACTTCTACACCTATGGCAATGGCAAGCGCCTGATCGCCGAGTACGGCAACGGCGGCAACGAAGCGGCATGGGTTCATTTGTCAGCGGGCGTGCTAGCGGGCGTGACGACGAGCACGGTGACGAATCCCATCTGGCTTGTCAAGACCCGGTTACAACTCGACAAGAACGTAGCGAATCAAAAGGGTGGCCTACACAAGCGACAGTACCGCAACAGTGTGGACTGCATCGGGCAGGTCCTGCGCACCGAGGGGTTCAAGGGCTTATACAAAGGCATGAGCGCAAGCTATTTGGGTGTCGCTGAGAGCACGCTACAGTGGGTTCTGTACGAGCAGATCAAGAACAGGCTGGCAGCGAGGGAGGAGCGCATCGTCGCAAGTGGGAGGGAAAAGAATTTTTGGGACCAAACGGTTGATTGGATGGGTAATGCCGGCGCTGCTGGCGGTGCCAAGTTGGTCGCGGCCATTTTGGCCTATCCTCATGAGGTATGAAGTTGTCGCGTCTATGTATCTCGCGCAAACATGGACCACTAACACCATGGACGTAGGTCGCGCGGACGAGATTACGGCAGGCACCCCTTGCCAACGGACAACTCAAGTACACTGGCCTTTGGCAATGTTTCCGCGTCGTATGGATTGAAGAGGGCTTCATGGGTCTCTACGGCGGTCTCACCCCTCACCTTATGCGTACCGTCCCCAGCGCCGCCATCATGTTCGGCATGTACGAGGGCATACTGCGTATCTTCGGCGCCCCAAACAAGGCCGCCGCAAGCTTGTAATTCTCATTGCTATCTGTAAACAGCCACCGCCGTCTTCGACTATGGACCACAATACAAATAGCAACGGCTTCGAAGACGAAGACGAGAACAACAACAACAAGAACGATGACAACTTGGCTTGATGACTTCCCATCGCCAGCGGGGAGCTCATCAACATCGTCAACAATCCAAGACGTCTTGGGTGTAAAAAAGCATAATTCTCTGTACTATATTCATTACAACCCCAAGAACCAGCGATCTCTCGTCATCGCGGCTCAGGGACCGACGGACCGACGGATGAACGAAACGAAAACTCGCCACAAGCTTTGCATTTTGACAAGACCTTCCCTTCTCACATTTCAACGTTGTATTCTTTAGGAATTGGCTGCCCAAAGGCAGGCTGGCCTCCTCTTTCCCCCAAAATGGGGGGGCGATAAGAGACAAAAAAGAACATCAACCCCTTTTGCATGTACGATATAGGGTGAGAACAGCTAGAAACCTCTTTATATGGGATAAAGAGGTTCACGGCCTAGGATGAGGCGGTCGGCTCACAGGAGAAGCAGCTTTCTTGATCAGCGGATAGTATTGTGCCATTTGGATGGGGCACCATCAGATGGATGGCGTTCCGCGGAACAGCGACAACCGTACTAAAAGTTGAGCATAAACTTGTTGCGCATAGCCAAGAGTACCTCAAGAGAGGGTTTCCTTGAACTGATGATGCACTCAGTGTACACTATATATCTAATAATCGGATATTAAGACTCCGTCTACCCATAAATTCTCGAAAGTCGGATATTGAAGGAGCCACACTAAAGTCTTTGGAAACTTTTCCGGATGCCATGTCGACGTTTCGGAACGAGGAAGACGCTAAAGGGGGCCGCAGCATGACGAAGAACGAACAAAGAAGAAACCCAATGAAGAAACAAACAAGACATATTGTTTTAGCATAGAAAACACATAGGTCAGCCTGTCGAAAGATGGGGGTTCAGCTAAATATATTTGTTTCATTATTGCTGCTCGATGATGAAAGCATGCATCCCCGCCGTCCCCCTCAAGCAACCAGCTATCCGCTTCTTCCCCGCCTTCGAGAACGGGGGCGGGATAGGAACATGGACTTGTAAGTAGCTGTTTACCAAGATTGCACCAGAAATACAAGCTGACGCGTGGAGGAATGTACTTGTTTAAGCCCCCCCGGTCTCCGAAGCAACGCTTGTCATCTGCCTCGTTTCATTCGACTATAAGCTGGGAAGTAGGTAACATCCATTACTCTCAATTTTTGAACGCCAACCTCCTCGGCCTCCCCTTGGAGGAGAGCAACACTGATGCTGCCCGTCTCAGTGGGTTTCATATTCGGCGCAAGGGGAACGGTATAGAAAAGAACAGGCTACGGATAAGTGGTAACATCAACAACAAGAGAAGAAGAAAAAACACAAAGCTCAATTGGGGGGGGGAGTAAAAAAAAAATATTAAAAAAATCCTTCAATGGGCGAAAAAGACGCATCTTATACCGCCAACCCATCCCATCCCTCCATGAGACTAACGCTTCCTTTTTCTTACGTCGTTTTCTTTTCCTGATCCGGGAGATAACTCAGAAGAGATGGAGCTCTTTGTAGCCAGTGCTTCCAGCTGTGTATCAATGCGGTGGTGCCTGGACGGTCGTTTGCGCAATTTATTCGTTGCTCGCGAAGCTGATGGTGAGAAACTGAGCCGGAGCTTCAGTCACCATGCGTTGCGGTCCCAGTTGGGGTCTGAAATCCTAACGTATCAGCCATCTACACCTTCTCCATGCCGG
Organism: Colletotrichum caudatum; assembly: GCA_030867225.1. Classification (NCBI taxonomy): domain Eukaryota; kingdom Fungi; phylum Ascomycota; class Sordariomycetes; order Glomerellales; family Glomerellaceae; genus Colletotrichum; species Colletotrichum caudatum. The sequence goes on along the minus strand of MU846010.1, from coordinate 63,320 downwards.
AAGTCGTCACCGAACCTACCTTGCACGAATGCGGCCAAGACCTTGCTGCCTGTCTGAAGAAGGGGGTGGCCGACAACGATACGCAGAAACTTCTCGAGCCCAGCACGGCGGCCCTCGATGACGTCGTCGCTGAAGCGGTTCGTAAAGACCTTTCCGGGCAGGGGCGGGATTGTGACGCGGGCGCTCTCGCGCTCAAGGATGTCGCGGAAGTACTCAAAGTCGGAGTAGCGGCGGCGCACGCTCGAAGCGCGGAGCTTGAAAGCGGGGATGTTGGTGCGGCAGACGATTTCGTAGTCGGTGTACATACTGCGGCCCATGCCATGCGTTCGAGGATTGCGGACCTGTGAGCCGAGAGTGTTAGGAAGGTCTTACGAGGGCTTTGGCGGGTAGAGCGGTGGGGTATCCGACAGAAGAGAAGCAACGAGTTGGCGGGAGGGCGGCGGCGGCTGCGGATGACGGCTACTGCGGGCTTCTCACCTCGATCTCAAGAAAGTTTTCGGGCGGGCCATAGATCTCGTCAAACGACTGCTGTCGATTGTCCGGCATTGCCTGCATGATGGGCCGATGGAAGCGCGGCGAGGCCTGGCTGCCCGCCTGCGATCCGGTCGGGGATGTAGGGGAGGTGGGCTCAGCGCTGGTCGCGCGAGCGGCGTTTTGATTATGGGAATCCGTTTTGGCGACTTTCCTGGGGGAGCAAGGATCGGTCGTCGAGTTGTTTGTGCCGAGGAGAAGCTGCCGACACACGAGAGCGAGTGGACCTATGTGAGCGCAGCTGCGAGATATGGGACGAGGTGATGTTGTGTTCGATTTAGTAAACGAGGGATGATCCTCCTCTTCCTGCTTCGCAATGACGTTGCTGGCTGGATGTCTACGTGGATTGTTGCGATCTGAATGTTGTTATGGTGAAGTGGTACCCCCCCCGGTAAAAAGTCTCGGTGCGAGTGAGGTGGGGGAATGGTGCGACGGCGGCCGATTACGATGGAAACGCGAGGAGCCCAGCGTTGGTTAGCTGGTATTTGCGGGGGAGCAATCATCAGTAGGTAGGTAGTCAGCCCAGGTCGGGCCGCAGCCGCTACGACAACTGGTTCGGCGATTACAATGTGGGCAAGATAAGAGCCGATGCGTCTGTAAGGTAGGGGCGCCCTCGTGCCTAATTGAGCAGGTGGGGTGATAGTGACTGACCGAACAAGCCTTGGACTTACACTTGCTCAACACATGCACATCTAGTAAATCCCAGTATCAAGTCAAGGCATACGGAGGTCAAGGTTGCTTTTCGAATGCTTGAGATTCACGGCGTTTCTATTCCGTTTAGAAATCCCCTGGCCTTTGAAACGCATATGTCCATTGTGGACGGCCCTCCTCAGCTCTTCATGTTGATTCTCCCGGCGTATTCGACTCGCATATACGCTGGTATACAAACGCATTATTTGCAATATGCATTTTAATGCCCCCATAGTGCGCCGTGCTTGATGCATTCTCGACGGCAGCCGCTTCTGCCATTAAGCCGCCACACCCCGTCGTACTGTACCAACAACCGCTGATGCGTCTTGGAGCCGAGTGAGGAATGTTGGAACATCGAAGAAGTCATATGAATTCAAGAAACCGGTAAACGCCAATTTCCTCCTAAACCGAGCCTCCAAACATATTTCGATACAAATATCCGCTGATGTCTGTTGTCAGGGCTGGGCAGCCGCTTCATCGCCCTGGTCAGACAGACAGGCAGATCGCAAACATAGCTGGGTGTGAGCTGTGCGGGACATCGAATGGTGGAAATCAATGGGCTCATTGTGATCCATTCTCACGAGATCGTCATCGGATCGTCTCAACCTACTTCTTATCGGCAAACCTCTGGTGAATAGCCCGGATTTGCTCCTCGACGTTCAGGTTGTGCAGGTGGTTGATGTGTGCTTGGCTCTTTCCCTCGGGATTACCATCAAAGCTGTGAATCGCGGCTTTCTTGCGCCGGGAAGCTTCTTCTTCCGACAAGGGCTGGCCGGTAACGCCGTCGAACACGTCGCTTCGCTGACTTGCTAGACGTTTCAAGTTGTTTGCGACGTCCGCCGTGGACAAGTTGGTCGTGGCATATCTCGCCTCTGCCTTTGCTTTTTGATCCTTCCATTGAGGGTCCAAAAGTTCGACTGCGACAGTGGTTAGCCCGGTTTCAAGGTAATTTTGGGATGGGCAGCGCGTAATTACTTCTCATGTGATCTTGAAGCTCATCCATGGGAATCTGCTGCTTGCAGTTTGGGCATAGTGCCATCTGAACACTTTGCTTGTTGGCCGCCCGTTGGAGTGCCCTTGGTACGTAATTCTCCTTGATTTTCATCGGAGCAGAACCACCACGTGCCTCAGCCCGCGCCTGCTGCTCCCGGGCACGTGCTTCCGTTCTCTCCTGAATCCTCCGCTCCTCCTCTTCCTCCTCTGCTGAACGCTGTGAGGGGCCGTTTTGGTAGGACTGGTGTCCTGCTGGAGCCTGCGCCTGCTGAGGCTGCTGGGACGCATACCCCGTGTGTACTGGCAAAGTCTGGGAGTGTGAGGTCTGCGGGTAGGCGTTGAAAGTCGTATCTTCGTCAGTCGGCATAGCCTCCTCGATGCGGAGGTTGGTGATTGAAGCTTTGTTCCTTTCCTCAAGAGACGCGTATTGCAGCTCGGAAAGGTTCGTCGGAGGCGGCAGGTTCGCGTGCTCATCTGCATCGGTGAAAACGATTGTCTCGACAACCACAAAGTCGTTCCAGTCGATCCGTGCGAATTCAAGCTTCTTCATCTCATCTTCCTCCTCCTTCTTCTGCTTTTCAATTTCCTGAAACTTGGAGTATTCGGCGCGTTGCCTTGCGCGGCTCAGGACGTGGTACTTGTCGTCGATGTTCTGCTGGAGGTGAGCAATGCGCTCTTGCTCCAGCTTGCCTCCTTCACCACCCAGTCCACTGGCTCTCAGCAATGTGGTGTACTGGTCTACCTGGTGCTGGAAAAAGTTGTGGAATGTGTGGTTGGGAATAAGAAACTGAAACTGGGGGTTGCCAGCCTCGCGTTGAGCAAGCTGCGTCATGAATTGGCGGCCGTTCTTGGCGACAAAAAGAGCAGTCAAGCGGATGACCTCGAGATCCTTTTGGTTGATATGGGGCATGCGAGCAGAGAACTGAAAGTCGGGAGGCTTGGGCGGGCCCTTAGGCTTCTGTTCGGCAGGCGTCGCGGCTTCGTTGGCACGGCCAGCAGCGATAGCAGTGCCACGACCGGCCTTGATCTCATCGAGTCGCCATTGGTAGAACGCGTGATAGGCATCGGTATTGTTCAGGAAGCTGAACTTTGGGTTGGAGCGCTCCTTCTCGCGAATCCTGTCCTCGAAAATCAAACCGTTGCGTGCGACGTAGCCTGCCGTCTTCTCAAGGACATTTCGAATTTCGCGGGGGGGCAGAACAACTCCGGCAGGGGGCTTGAGCTCGTCTAGCGCAGCCGTGGCATCGGCGTTGGTCGAGGTTGAGGCCATGTTGGTTGGAAGCGCGCGCAATCGGGGTTGATGTGGTCAGGATGCGGCGCGTGGAGCTTGCGAGAAGTCAAACCAAACAGGATGAACAAAGCTCTATAGCCCCCGTTAACTTTTTCGCAGACACCAAGGCAACCTCGAGCGACATCCTGAATTGGCTAGCCTGGTACTTAGTCAGCAATGCATGCATCTCATAGGAGAACGGATGCACGGTCCAGTTCATCCCCACAACCTTCACCACCTAACATGATACCTACATATGTTGGCCCTGGTTTTCCAAGCGCATCATGTTATTGCTTCGACTACTCGGCGACAATCGCCTTTCCAGAGAGCCATTGATCAATCCGCGCCGCACAACGCCCTTTCTATATCAATAGTAGCAAGCCAGATGCTTCAACGCATGTTGGTAGGCGTAATACCCCTTAATGTCCCTTCTCCACACCCAAACTCAAAGAGAAGCTGACTGAGGAGGGGGCAAAATAAAAGAATCAAGAAAAAAAGATGGGGAAGGGTAGAGTTGCAATTGTCAATAACAATTTTTCATTTCATCTCGATCGAAAGCTCGATGATTGCTGGGAGTAGTACGAAGCAGTTGTTGAGTTGCTGGACGTGAAGCAAGAGATTTGTACTAACTGAAAGAGTACAGCGATGAAGGGAGCCTATTACAATTGTAGCTACTTGCTAAGTCTGCTTCCAAGTGGCTGAGAACATGAGGTGACCGTTGAACGCTTGATACTTATATAACTGTGGCAACAGGCGCTGATAGAACAGGTCACGGATAAGAGATAAAGCACCGCCGCAATTTCTTTATAATACATTGGGATGAGAGACCAGGCACGACACACGTCTCCAGCCGCCCACTTTGGCGCCAGAGAAGCACGGGTGGCAGGCGTCCAGGTACCGAAAGTAGTAACCTGAGGATATCAGCATAAAGACTAAGGTGAAATAAAAGGTTTGCTTGTAACTAGATAGGTAGATTGTTGTTCCGCTGAACAGAACACTTGCCCAACATGGAAATGGTGCGTTTGCAGAATATCCTGCACATAGTTAGTTGGCTTCGAGGCATTGACGTTTTGTTGATACATGCCAATGAACAATAGGCTGACAGTCCGGATATATGATACAAGTGGTAATAATAAATAGATACCCTGAACCGTAAAGTTTGTTCCCTCAGATTTATTCTGAAGGGAAACAACAGGCCCCCTTCAGCGGGGCGGATCAGTGGGGTGCGGCCCCAGTATGCTACTACCTATGCAATGTACGAATGCTACCTGTATGTACGCGTCCCTCAGGGCTGGATTCGCTGCGTGGCAGATCAGACTAAGCCGGTTCACTGGCTGGCCGCATAGACTTGGGGCGACATGTACGATATGATGTATGTATGCCTGGGTAACTACAGGCGGTTGTTCTCGATTTCTCTCGTGTAGTTCCTTAGATAGATTGAGCACGCTTTCAAGGTCCTCGAGCGTGTCTGTCCCGTTCAGTGGCTCATCATGAGCTTGGGGACATAATCATGGAAATCGTGTGAAGGTAGGGGGCGTGGATAGTATCTGCAGACTCCAGGGGACATGGATGATGGGGATCACTGGAGGAGCCAGGCCGGTCCCGGACCAGGTCCTAGCTTCGACCAATCGCTGGCTGTCAAACCATATGGGATGAGGCCACTTAAGCTACAACTTCGACCCTGACCCCCTTATCCTCCCTTCCAGCCTGGCCTTCCCCCCAAGCTGTCATCAGCTCCCGCGGTCGAACTTTCCGTCGACTTGCTTCTATTTTCCCCATCCCCCCCGGTCGAATCTTCTTCCCTCCCAACTCTCAGAAAAAAGTATCCTCCTTTATTTTCCCGTCGACTTCTATCGACATCGTTGGGGCCATTTGTACAGGTCGCCACCCGTCATTCATATTTGCCTCATGACGGCTTTTTAATGCTTGCCTTCCCTTCTCGACTCTCGTTGATCCTTTTCCCACCATTCTGCGACTTGGCCGACGCGGGAAAACCTCTTTCATAATTGTTCCAGGGGTAGACCTCAATCATCCTCGTCCGGCGTCACTGTCAGTAAACTGCTGCCGCTGTCGTTGACGGCGAGGAGACGACCTCCTCACCACGATCGACCATCACCCGTCTGACGCTCACGGTCCGACCATTACCTCTATCCGCAATGTCTGCCGCCAAGGCCGTTCACTCTCCGAGCCCCAAGCTCGACAAGCCTGCCAACGGCGCCAATGGTATCAATGGCAAAGCACCTGCCGAGCGCGAACCGAGCTACAAGTCCGACGGTGTTGAGGACAACGATGTCTTCCTTCTGCCCGTCTCCGATTACCAGATCATGCTGGGCTTGACCTTTCTCGCTGCCATCGTTCGCCTATTCCGCATCTACCAACCTACGAGTGTTGTTTTTGACGAGGTCCAGTAAGAACACCCATCATGAGACACAACCCATTTGTTCTGCCCCTTCTCTGACCTTGTTATCTCACAGCTTCGGTGGCTTCGCTTCGAAATACATCAAAGGAAGGTTTTTCATGGATGTCCACCCGCCCCTGGCCAAGATGCTTATTGCTCTGACCGGCTGGTTGGCTGGGTTCAACGGCGACTTCGACTTCAAGGAGATTGGCAAGGATTACCTCGAGCCTGGCGTTCCCTACGTCGCCATGCGCATGTTCCCCGCCGTTTGCGGTATCCTTCTGGCCCCTCTTATGTTCCTTACCTTGAAGACTACTGGATGCCGTACTGCAACGGCTCTGATGGGCTCTTGCCTGATCATCTTCGGTACGAAAACACAAGTCTTCCCGAACCTTCCGTATATCACTAACACTTTGCTAGAAAACGGACTTCTTACTCAGGCTCGCCTCATTCTCCTCGACTCACCGCTCATGGTTGCTACCGCCTTCACCGCTCTCTCCTTCCAGTCCTTTACGAACCAGCACGAACAGGGTCCCGAAAAAGCTTTCCAACTTAGCTGGTGGTTCTGGCTGCTGATGACTGGGTTGGGTTTGGGAACGACTGTCAGCATCAAGTGGGTTGGTTTGTTTACCATCGCCTGGGTGGGCAGCTTGACACTTGTCCAGCTCTGGGTTCTTCTTGGAGACACCAAGAACGTTACACCGCGCCTTTGGGCCAAGCACTTTATGGCTCGTGCTTTCGCCCTAATTATTATCCCTCTCGGCTTCTACATGGCCATGTTCGCCATTCACTTCCTCTGTCTGGTCAATCCGGGTGACGGCGATGGCTTCATGAGCTCTGAGTTCCAGTCCACTCTCAACTCTAAAGGCATGCAGGATGTAGCAGCCGATGTCGCCTTCGGCAGCCGCGTCAGTATTAGACACGTCAACACACAGGGTGGTTACCTTCACTCTCACCCGCTCATGTACCCTACTGGCAGCAAGCAGCAGCAAATCACTCTTTACCCCCACAAGGACGAGAACAACATTTGGCTCCTCGAGAACCAGACCCAGCCGCTTGGGGTTAATGGGGAGCAGATCAACGGAACTCAAGCCTGGAACAATCTTCCCGAACCGGTCTTCATCAAGGACGGTGATGTCATCCGCTTGTACCACATGCCTACTTTCCGCCGCTTGCACTCCCACGACGTTCGTCCTCCTGTGACTGAGGCCGACTGGCAGAACGAAGTTTCTGCTTACGGTTATGAAGGCTTTGAGGGTGACGCCAACGACCTTTTCAAGATCGAGATCGTCAAGAAGCAGTCGCTCAGTCCTATTTCCAAGGAACGCCTTCGCACCATCGAGACCAAATTCCGACTGGTCCATATCATGACTGGTTGCGTTCTCTTCTCTCACAAGGTCAAGCTCCCTGAGTGGGCTTCCGAGCAACAGGAGGTCACATGCGCCAGAGGGGGCACGCTTCCTAACAGCTTGTGGTACATCGAGTACAATGAGCACCCCCAGTTGACCGGTGACAACGTCGAGAAGGTCAACTACCGCAACCCCGGCTTCTTTGGCAAGTTTTGGGAGCTCCAGAAGGTTATGTGGAAGACAAATGCCGGTTTGGTCGAATCTCACGCCTGGGATTCCCGTCCTAGCGCCTGGCCGTTTCTCAAGCGCGGCATCAACTTCTGGGGCAGGGATAACCGTCAGATCTACCTGCTGGGCAACCCTATTGTTTGGTGGAGCTCTACCCTCGCCGTTGTTGTCTTTGTTCTTTTCAAGGGCATCGCAATTCTCCGCTGGCAACGCAATTGCAACGATTATGCCAATACCACCTTCAAGCGGTTTGACTACGAGATAGGCACGGCCGTGCTAGGCTGGGCTTTCCACTACTTCCCTTTCTACCTGATGGATCGTCAGCTGTTTCTTCACCACTACTTCCCGGCCCTTTACTTCGCGGTCATGGCTTTCTGCTCAACATTTGACTTTGTAACAGCTCGAGTCACCATTGGTGGCATTCGCAACAACCCCATTGTCAACCGCATCAGCGTCGTCGCCTTCTTGGCTCTTACCATTGTCGGTTTCGTGCTCTTCTCGCCTTTGGCCTACGGAAACCCGTGGACCAAGTCCGAATGCAACCGTGTCAAGCTTCTTGGCTCGTGGGACTTTGACTGCAACACTTTTCATGAAAACGTAAGTAACACCAAGGCTTTTATCCCAGGTAGAGGCATGCCGGAAAGAGGATTGTGACAGCCTGTCGTGATCGTTCCGCCAAGGCTCTATTGCCCTGAATTGTTTTGGAACTGGTATTCGTAGCCAAATGAGACGCGGTTCTGCAAAGCATCACTTTGGGACGTGTGAACGTAGTACACTGACGCTGACTTTGTTTTTTGTCATCACAGTACTCTCAGTATACGCCACTCCTCACACGCAAATCTTCTGCTTCTGGTGCCGCCCCGACACCGGCAAAGTCTGAGGCTCCCGCCGCCGCAATTGGCGGGCATGCGGGACAGATTCCCATCGGCGATGCCCCAAAAGAGCAACCGCAGGAGGCGGTCCAATCGGAAGCCCCGGGTCAGAAGGTGCTCTCCCGAGAGGAGAAGGTGGAATATCGGGACCAAAACGGCAACCTCCTCAACGAAGAGCAGGTCAAGGCCTTGGAGGGCAAGGTCGAATTCAAGACAAAATACGAGACGCGGACGCGCGTCGTCGACGCAAATGGGAACGAAGTACAAATGCCCGAAGGCGGTTGGCCGCAAGAGCTTGGTCAAGACCAAGGCGGCAATGTCGCCCCGCCTCATCCTGATGTCCAGGGCGTTGACCCCGAGACTAAGGCCAAAGTCGACGAGTCGGTTGCCCCCAAGGTCGCCGAGAGTGTTCAAGGACAGAAGGAGGCTGAGCAGAAGAAGGCCAAGCCGGCGAGCGACGGCGGCAAGGAGGCTACTGCCCTGGAGGAGCTTTGATAGGTATGTAGGGAAAGGGGGGGGTGGGACAATGGCTGGGTCGTAATGGTGTTGCTTGACCTGTATGTTCCTGCAATTGATCAAGTGTTGATCTGCATCTCCCTTTTCTTGTTCTCTATTTGACCCAATGTCTTTGACTTGTATACCACACCCCTGGCTGTAAATGGGATGAGCCTACGCATATCGATGGCATGGTTCGCAGCTTAATTCCTTTCGTCTTGCCCGTTATTGCATCATAAGAGAACTCGTTTGTTTCCTTTGCAAGGTTGACAGTGGTAGTGAGAGGTTTATTAAAGTAGAAGGGAAAAAGTGTTGCTCGGCACATAGTTTGTTAGCTGGGAAAGTTTCTGTGGGAGATTGCATACATAGATAGGGGCAGGGAACAACTTGGGTCAGTCCATGTTGAAAAAGCTTCAAAGGGGGGAGGGGCAAGGACATTTTCAAGTCGCATGTGCAAAGGCAGAAATATTGTGAGGTTTCCGATGCACAGGGGGCATCGTCGTTTTTGGCATTAGCAAATAGTAAGGCGGCACGATCTCGGTACCCTCTGTCCCGACCCTTCTGTTCCGTGATTCATCTAATGAATGCCTGCTGCTGTCCGACCCACCCCATTCACTACTCTGATAGCGACTGTTGCAAACATCTTGCAAATACACAGTTTTTGCTCTCCAAAACGCCAAGTCCCCGGCCAAAGAAAAAGGGTATGTTGCCTTGGTCCATCCCAAGCCTCGCGTTCGGTAGCCCCGATCCTCCCCACCCCTCGTTTTGCCTTCATTAGTAGCACCGGCGTCTGTGCCTTGGTGACATCGAGTATAATTAATACAATATCGGAAAGTAATTGGGTATGTTGCGTAACGAAATTCAAGCCGGAAGTGTACGATGTGACCAGTCGGCTCGCTATTTGTGGATGCACGTTTAATCCACCAGGATCTGCCTGCTCATTGCCCTTCGGCAACAGATGTAGTAGCAGAATGCTCCGCCTCCAAGTTGGGAATGTTAATGGAGAGACGTTTATCTCCCTCCTTCTCTATGATGTTACCTTTATCCAACGACAAGGAGTTTGTTGAGTTTTGGTCACTCGGGCAGGGCGTAGATGGCCGCGCCAGCGAGACTACCGTGTCCATCGGAGTCGCAGCCTCTTCCAAAGGAGTGGCAAAAGGGGTATCATCGTTGTTGGGGTTTTCCGCCACCGTTACTACTGCCTCTGGCGCAGCATCCCTAGAACTGCTCTCTTGGCTGACTCTAGGACTCCTATCCGAGGAAGGGACAGGATGGTTAGACGGAACAACGCCACCGCCTATGCGAGACCAAAACATCTGCTCGCGCAAGCGAACACTCTCTTCCCAAGCTGCCTTCTCTGCATCCTCGCCTTCCGCTCGCCAGTGGCCGTCTTTAAGGATGCGTAGGAAGTTGAGGAAATCACAAGTTGACCTCACACGGCCCAAGCAGTATTTGCAAAGGGGATATCGCTGTGCTGATTCGGACTCGCTGGTTCGGAAACGGTAGGTTCGCAGATGCTCCTCATCCTTGCGCGCATCGCCACAAAGGGAGCAGGGATAGAACTGCGGTTTAACAAGTGACGCAAACGGCGCATTGGCGGGAATTGGCTCCACCACGATCGAGCCATCACTCATGGCATTCAAAACGCTACGACGCGCTAGCCAAGAGAGACCTGGGGCAATGTCCAGTCGAAGTGTTGGCTCTATGTCTTCGGCCAAGACACGTTTGAAGAACTTTGTTTCTTTGAGAGCCGGTGGGGGTGGGCCCAAGTTGGATGAAGCTGCGCTCGAGACGGAAGCCGGGGTGTTTGGTGTCTGCGGTGAAGACGTCGCAGAGGTTCCTGTTGTGGAGAGAGAAGCAGTCGATGCATTAGAGGGGTGAGCGCTAGAGGTGCTGCCCCCGATACCAAGGCCTAATCCGTGGAAGCCATTGAACGAGCCAGACGACACACGGCTTCCTGCACGGTTGCGGGACAAGCGTGTGAGGTTGACGAAGTCCTCGAATGCGCCCAAGTCGGTCCTGAGAACGGGCTGGATGAGATGTGTCAGGCTGGTGGGATATGTTGGCGAAGTCGGATCCACGAGGGAGGAGGAGACGAGGCCTTCCGACCGCTCGTCATCCTTGATTTCAAGTTTGCTAAAGCCGGGTGAGGAAGGAGCAGTTCCAATTGTAGCGTCGTCCTTTTCGGCCGTCAGTTGCTCCATGACGCGCTTGAGATCAGCGAGTTGCTGTTGCTGAGAGGTCAGCAGGGCCTCCATATCGCCCAGCTGAGACCGTAAGTGGTCGTTCCTCTTCTGAAGGGCTTCCTGCTCCAGCCGTGCCTCTTCTTTAGCCGAAATGACCATCTTGTTTGCCTCCTCAAACAAGGCCGTGGTTAAGTTCTCCAACTCTTGTTCAATTCTCTTGGTCTCCTTTTCGGCGTCCTCGCGCAACTTCTTCTCCTGTGTAACACGGAGCATGATCGTTTTCTTCTCATCCTCTGCGGTCTTCCGACGGATCCAAATGTCGCCAGCAAGCATTTCCCGTTGAGATTCATTCTGCTCCTCCAAGTGCTTGATTTTATCGCGCGCTCTTTCCAGCTCCTGCCGTGTAGCAGATAGTGTATCGTCGAGAGTTGTTTGGTGGTTGATGGCATTGATCAACTTAGCACTCAAAGTTGCAACTTCGTCGTTCAACTCCGGATGATGGGCATTTTCGGCCTCACTTGCAGGGCTCATGGCTCGGCTGCGCGGATCGGGTAAGGTGCTTAGTTCACAATCATCTTCTGGAGGTGATGTGGTTGTGGTAGGGCGCAGCGCCGGTGAAGAGACGACAGAAGAAGACACGATAGGAACGTCAGCAACGGATGTTGCTCTATTTGTTGTTTTGGCAGCCCTCGGGCTGGGAGATGGGGATCGAGCCATGGAAGAGAGAGATCGGAAGTGGCCGAAAGGTCTGCCGCCAGGTTGAGGGCTGGTATGCTGTGCCCAGCCAGCGACGGCAATGAAACTATGCCAGACGAGATTAGTAACAGCCATTTGACGGTTCAAATGGCGATATGAAACGGCGTTGCAAGTCAAGAGTTTGCCATATTAGACGGAAAAGGACGAGAGGAGGAGGGCATAAAGTGGTTGTTGGAGGGCGAGGGACATACGAATCCATTCCGTGCAAATCTATCAGGCCGCTATGGAGGCAAGACGGTAGCTACCAAAGGTGGAGCTGGGCGGGTGGTCTGAATGTGTTGGGAGGTAAGACAGTGCGTTGGCAAGAACCGGGAGCACCTGTGAGGAATCCAGACAGACAGCAAGCGTGATAAGTGACAGGGCGAGCAGCTTGCAAGCGCAACTGGGGTGGAATGTAGTATAGCAAGATGCCAATCAATTGCTGGCAGCAATCAAACTGAGGAGGTGCCGAACAACAGGAGGCGGCAGAAGGGGCGTTGGGCCTTTAGATGTCGCACGACGACATGGCGATGCTTCCGAGGCCGGGATGAGGTGTCTCTAGTGGTGACAGAAAGGTGGATGGATGGTGATGGGAGTTCGGGATCGTGAGTTGGAGTTTGGGTGGTTATCAGAGGGGTTCGTGGATAAGTCGACAGAGGAGCTTGTCGAGATGATGTTCAGGGCCAAGCCAGACGAGGAAACGCAGGAAGAGGAGAGGAGGAGAGAGAATCAAAGAAAGAGAGAGGGAGAGAGACAAGGGATGGAGGCCGAACAGCGGAGCACGACAAGGCTTTGAGTGGTTTCCAATCGTGGGAGGCGCGGAATAAGCAAGCAAGCAAGCAAGCGTGCAGACAGACGCAAGTGCAGAGCGAGAGAGAGAGAGGCGGCGGCGGCAAAGCGAGAAAAAGGACCAGCCAGAGAGAGGATAGAATGGTCTGCAAAAGGCTGGGGACCAGGAATTGGCCATGAACAGGGACCGGGAGCCGAAGAGGACAGATGACATGGGTGGTATTGGACGGGTCGTAAGTGACAGGGACCAGATGTCGAACTTGCAGGTCCAGCTGTGAGTGCGAGAAGGAGGAGGAAGGGCGTGTGGGTCCCTCCAGTGCACGATGAGCGAAGTGCCAGCAGGGGTGGGGGCAGTGCAACGAATAGCCGGGACTGGAACACGCCCGAAAAGGTGGTCTCTCACCTTGATGTTTCTACCCAGTGAGTGTACACTACGGGTACGTACTGTAGGTTTTAGTGCAAAGTGGTAGGTAGATTAGGTGGTTTAGTAAGGTGGGTTTTACGTGCCAGTAGGGTAGGTAGCGTGTCTGTCTGTACACAAGAGCCGGAGTTATCCTCGTCTGCCACATTTGGTAACAAAATCATTTGGGGGGTTTTTTCTTTTCTTTTACTTTTTTATGTTTGTTTTTTTTGCGTTCTCTGGTACTACTATCCTGTGCATATATCTGACCGATGTGATGTACAAAACGTCAGCAAGCCGTTTGTTCTGCTCCTACCTCAGCCATCGACATAATAATACCCTTGCCTACCTAGGTAGTTAGGTTATCTGGGTGGCAGGTACAGCTAGGACCAGCCGGGCCAAGTTGTGCACGAGCATACCTTAACTACCTACCTGTTGGTGGGAGGGTACCAGCTGGTCATCCATCCATCGGCAGCGCGGCGTGATGGCAGGCGACCGAGTGGAGCATGACGGCGTGACGACATGCAGACTGGGACGGGCGTGTCTTTGTCATCTAATACGTAGGTAGTGTAGTTTACTTGGTAGCGTACATATCTACCTGCCTACCTACGTACGATACCTACCTAATGGCATCTGAACAAAGTAGTTTACAAATAGTGTAGTGTTACCAGCTTGGGAGCACAACGCCTTCAGCTGTCCTTGTGGGCCCCGCCTGCCTGCCTGCCTGCCTGCCTGCCTCTTTGCCATTCCTGCCAGGTGCCTGTCATGTGGTGGACAGACCGACCAAGGCCGCTGAGATATTCGCCCCTTTGCCCGCCGTCGCAGCCACACTGGGTGATAGTGCACGCTAGGTACCTTTGATAGTGTAGGTACGGAGTACTACTATACTACCTATTTGCCCAGGTAGGATGCGATACCTACCTTACCTGGGCAGTGTATTATCTCTGTATCCGTACATATCCTGTACGTACCTGCGTCTGTACTATCGAACGAGTCAACGGGCGATGGGACGAAAAAACTTGTCTAGTCTTTGACTCGCAAAGACTGACTGCATCCCGTGGGACGGACTGCGAGACCCTTGGGTACTGTACGGTAGGTACAGTGCTTCATATCGGCCGAATTCGAAATAGGCGGTTGCGACCGTCTTTCGTCATCATGTGCGCTTCTAGCCCCCCCCCCCCCCCCAATGTTTCCAACAACGCTTGCCACTCTCTCGTCACCTTTCCCGCTGTGCCGAGTGGCTCCAGCGATCATGGCAGTGGATGGAAAGGCTGAACCGGGCAGGTCTCTCCAAGTGGTCATAGTTATGAACGGTCTCTCCCTTTCGACGGAGCATGGATTACTAGGTATTCCTTGCAAGCCATGGGTCTCCATCCTCCTCACCTTACCTGCTGCTCGCCTACACATTCAAACTACCTAACCTACGTATACCTACCTAGGTCATAGTTTAGGTACTTCCCTGTCGTCCCGGATATTTACCTCTCCTATTGCTTCGGCAATACACATTACCTTCGTACCTACTACGGATACTATGTATAGTATAGTATGCCCGGCCAAACGGACCCCGACCTTCAACGCGCACGCATCGCCGGATCACGACACGGGTGGATACATACAGTACGTACCCCTTTTCACTTGCCTGACATCGCCCCAGTCATCCCATCATCGGCTCTCGTATCCCTGTTGTCCGCCTCTCACAGCCCTCACGGTATACGACCGTATACATCGTCCGCCTATGTATGCATTGAACAACACCACCATCATCAAGCCCATCTCTACGCATTTTTGCACAATCGCTCGCCGATGCAATTCTGTAACCTTTTTCTTCTTCTTTTTTTTGTTGCCCAGCTAGTTTCAGGTTGCCATCATTAACCACCGGTCGCTTAACCTGTCATCGATTGGTCCTATTCTTAGTTGCTTCTGCGGCTCCTTCCCTTTGTCGAATACGTTAGATCTTCATTTGGATCGGCGGTAACGCTTCAACTCTCAACCCGCATCGGGAGCAACGACCACCTACCTAGTTTACATCCGCCATCCGCATAGGTGCCGGCGTGCTTCGGTGCAAGCAAGTTCCAACACCCCAAGACCGAGAACCCGCATCTTGAACTATGTACCTTGCATGCTTGCTGCTGTCTTGTTACCCCGTGTCCACTTGACCCTGAAATCTGAAGCATGCCGAAGACAATGCGGCGTGCTTCATCCTTCCAATGCTTGCGCTCATCTTCATGCCTGCACGGCAACTACCGAAAAGCCGATGCGATGCCGTTAAACAGAACAGCTTCGCAACCTACTAGCCAGTCGCTACCTTCAACGGACGACATGGCTTCGCGGACAAAAAGTATCATTCAGTACTTCAACCGATGCAACGCCCATCTCTGCTCTGGGTTACTCGGACTGAGTGAAGGGGGCTGTACCCCAATGCCCTGGCCGAAATCGATCAACTGCACGCTCAAACCTCGCCTGCCGGGGCTAATTGTCTCCTGTCGTCAGCCGACTTTGTCAATCGTCTTCAGCCGCAAAGGCTTCCCCTTTCTCCCTTTGTGCCCTAGGACAGACAGCACCCCGGTCAAGGTCTAGCTTGGAGCCGCCCCGGACGTGTTAACTGTCCCACGTCCTCCCACGAAACCTGGTTAATTGCAAGCGATGGCCAGAGGAACACAAAGCAATGACGTTTCTGTATCTGTCTGTGGGTGCCTCGAACGCCGACGGCGCCTCATCTTAATGTTGGTTTCATTTCCATTCAGCCACTTCCAAACGGCTTGCTCTCCCAGCTCCCACAAACCTAACGGTCAACGCCCTGACGACGACGACGACGACGACGACGACGGCTCCATCGCATTTGGTGCTCCTGCGATTGTTGTTTCTCCGCCTGCTCGGATCAACAACCCTCTTCGTCCCATCCCCTACGGATTCCGTTTACGTGTTTCACACGGACCCCCGGCTGGCTAGGTATCAGACGCCGCCGCTCCTGCTCCACCGTCACAGCTTGCTTGATACCTACTCTTGCTCAGTGATGACCCTTTGAGTGTTCCCGTGATGACCTGTCGGGTCTATCTTGGTACGCCACCACATGCCGTGTGCTTTCGTCCGATGAAACTCGTGCCGAGGGGTTAATTGCCACACTTTCTTGAGGCTCTTCCCCTATTCGAAAAGGCCCCTTCAACTGTATTGAGCACCTAGCTTGACATCCGATTTCGTCAATGTTTCTCATTCTTTCAACCTCCATAACATGCCCGAGTCGATGCGAATGCCGAATTACAGCTAGCAATGCAATGCAGACCAAAAGATTGGTCTGTCTCAAATCACAACCAAATGTCCTTGTGGCAACGTCATCATCGGCTGTGGCGTGTTGCCAGATGCGCGCCGACTTGGGCCGAGCATTGGAAACACCTCGCACCATCCCCTCCGTAGGTAATGCCGTCAGGCCCATCCTCGGCCGCAAGTGCGACCGGCATATGTTCGTCCCATGTCAATGACCCCGACGCCCGTCCACATCTGTTACCCTGAAACTTAAATAAATCCATACCACAGGGTAAAATGAATATCGAGCGTCGTCAACAAACAGATCTCGCGACCTTTTACGTCTCGCTCAGGTCTATTTGAAAAAATGAAAAAGAAAAAAAAAAACCTTGTCCTCTAATAGCTTATCGGACCGATCGTTGACCGCGGCATCCCATGGTGCGAACCTCCATCGCACCCACGACTATCAACTCAAAGCTACGTGAAGCGACATACGTGCGACAGTGGCCCAACTCCCGCACGCAAAATATGGCCTCGACCCCATCCCACGCGTCTCCTCTGCTCCTATCCCGTATCACGACTGTCAACAGTGCCTGCTAACGACTTTGCCCTGAATTGTGCTGATGTCTCATCTGCTCGCTCTTCATAACGCTATTGAATGGTTCTCAATAAAACTCCATAGCCCATATATAAACTCGACATGTTCTCGTCCGGCTGGACAACTTGCATAATAGACCTCAAAGATGAAAAACGGTAGGAGCCCACTACCCGTGCCTTCATCACCGAAAGGCTTATATGGCTTACGGCGTCGACTTTGCTGATATCTATATTGTTCCATATAGATCTTTAGCACAGTAATAATCCATGTCTTCCATGGTAGTCAGTTGCCATCACCGTCACCAGTGTAAAGTGTCGACATTACTCTGTCGGTTCCGGCTCTTCATAAGCTTGTCATGCCCATCCGTTCTCCGATGTCCATGATCTCGTCTTGGATATAAAGATAAGACTGCGCCCCAAGATGACTACACTGGCAGCTTAACGGCGCTACGGACACCATTATCAGCCTGGGTTGACTGGTTCAATGATTATATTGTCCTTTTGATACCTGACGGTGGCATGGACAAAGACGCTGCACGGCGCTTCGCGAGAGAGTCGGAGTTATGCCAGGGTTGGAGACCCAATATAAGTCAGTATGGAAGGCAGCTTGGGTGAATTCGCCCAAGTCTTCGCCCTGGCCAATGGCCAATGGCCGTGCCTGCTTCGTTGTCTATTCGTATGCAGGTATTGTACTTCTTTCGAAAGATGACGAAGCCGGGGCGGTGTGGCGCCGCATTGGTCCCACTTTCACCCGGTCACGAGTGCGGGGAACCACTCCCGATCGCATCGCATGCGCATGCCGGGGCAGTGTCAAGGCTTGCCCTACTCGGCCCTGGAAACGGACCGGGCGGCAACCGAGTGCGAGAGGCTACCTACCTACCTACAATAGATACTGTTCACGTATACCCCTTCATGTAGTGTGCTCGCCTTCGAATACTCCACTCACGACATACGGCACACTCCCGACCCACGTCAAGGACAGCGAAACGGTGGAGAGATGGCTCAAACGGCATCAAGACGAAGAGAAATCGAGACAGTCTGGCATTATCTAGTTGACTGATTGTACGTATAGATGGAGGTACAAAGTAGCCGGCACTTATTATGTGGTCACAGAATAAAGCATCCCGTCAGGCTCCTGAGGGGTGGACGGCCATCCAGCCATATAGAAGCAGCTTACGAGCTCTCCGTCTGAACGTGCCCCTCCCGTATTCGTGGTCTGTCACGAATGCCACGTCTCAACCTCCTTCATTGCCCATTTCATCCAGGGACCCGTGCACAGTTTGAAGGGCTTAAGTTTTATGTGGAGTTGTCCTCAGCCCGTCCGTCCGGCGGGGGGATTGCTTGTTTGAAAGCATGCACTTTAATAGTCACCTCGCATCTCGTGAAGAGCCCGAACAGAACTCCCGATATTATCGACAACCGCAACTACCTATATTCAGCCTAGATTTTATCAATTACCACGAAACGACAACTTAATCAACAATCATCATGTGCTGCCGAAGACGCCGCGCCGCGCGCCAGGCCTGGCTCGAACAACGCGCCGCTGGAGGAGGCAGATGCGGTCGGAGCCGAGACTGGGGCACCGGCCCTGGTCATGATGGCCCCCGGTCTCGCCCTACTTTCGTGGGCGGCGAGGGGGCCTTCCGCCGATGGCGAGATACTCCTCGCGACGATGCCCTCCGGGAACCCTCGCACTATCGACAAGCCGCCACTCCCCGCACCGAGCCTGCAGCTAAAGATATCGAAAAGAACACACCTGTCATTGAGCCCAAGGCTAGTCGTGTATCCTTCACATCAAGCCCACTTGGGTGGTGGAGGAACTCCATGGGCACTGACGCCAACAGGGAACTGAAGAGGGAGTCCGCTTTGTCTCTGCCGCCGCAGTATAAGTCTGGAGTGCCCGAGGTACCGCAGGGGTCCGATGATAAGTCTAAGGCAAAGAGGGAGTCACTTCCGCCCGACTACAATGCTGCCACGAAATACTAGGAGATTGGCCGTTGAATTATGTCCTGATGCGAACGAAATACTTGGAGTGGGATGTCGATAGAACTCAGAGTGGTGGATTTGCACCGTCAACACAGCAGCTGTAGATGATGCATCATAACGTGGATAGCCAAAGCAACGAATATTAGTTCAATCAAATTGTTGTGCCTCTTGACTAGCAGCAATAGGTATCCTGGGGGTATGGTTCGACCAAGCGTGAAAATGTAGCTCGATGAGCTTGCACGACTGGACTCAAGAAACGATCCCATATATGCAAGGTGAGATTAGATGTCTTCGCGGGCTTGATCGCATCAATAGCCAATTAGTCCCAGTCCTCATAGCCACCTGCTCCGTATGGATTCCATTCCTGCCCGGGATAACTTGTCGCGCTCATCTGGGGTACCTCGGGATCTTCCTCTTTTCTGTATTTGACACCTCCGGACTCCAACTCCTCGTAGGGGTCGACTAAAATTTTCTCCTCCTGAGCTTCGTGACGAATACTCCTCTTGCGTTCGTCTTCAGTGTCCTCCAGCTCGGCTCGCGCGCTTTTGCCCCTGACCAGATTTGTCGATGACTCTCCGTTACCGCCCCCGTTTGCGTGGGTGGCATTGCGCGGCGCTTCGTCGGCGGAGCTGTCACTCACCATGCTCTGGCCGGTTGCCGTGGCGGCAATAGGCTGTGGCGGCGGTGGAGGTGGCCCCGACGGCAGTCGTGGAGTGGAATCGTAGATGTCGTCTGGGGTACCGTGGTTCGCCTTGTGCACATTTACTACCAAAGCGGATACTATAGGAGCTGACACCGGCGGCTCGGGGAGGAAGGCCCTCTCCGTCGCGGCTTGTGTGCCTGGCGAGGTGCTGCGCGAGTGGCTTCCAGCAACACTGCCAGCGTCGGCCGCAAGCCCCCGTGTCTGACTCTGGGACTGCGGCCGAAGAGATGCCGCGGTTTGTGGTGCGGCTTGAACATCACCACTGTGAACTTGCGTTTGAGACACGATGGCATTTTGCTCCTGAACATATCCGCTATCAGTTTGATGGGTTTGAGGAGGCGCCACTGGTGGTGCGACGGGGTTGGCGGGTGATGATCGTTGGTGATGAGGCTGTTGCATAAAGAGCAGCCCTTGTTGACTGTGTCGTGAATTGGATCCTGCAACCCGGCTATTGTCGTTAACTTGGTCATTGAGCGATCCAGTGAGATTCTGCTGGTTGTGTTGACGGAACATCGGTCGATCGCCATTAGGACCGCCCGTGCCTGGCTGGGTGTTGCGGCTTTCGTACGACATATTGGACTGGTGCGAGGCCGGGCTGATCCGGCGACCTCCCTCAGGAATTGTGTTGGGCTGCATATGGCTCTGGGGTAGATGTTGCACATGTGGTGCGGCGGCCCCTGACTGGTTATACAACGACCCCTCAGAGGGGTGCCTCAAAGCAGTGGAAGACGGGCCCCATTGCTGGACCGGTGGCGCTTGGTGCGGAAGGAACTGGGCTGGCGGAGATGTACGAGGTATGGCGTAGGGGGACGCAACCACAATGCCTTCGCCATGAACAGCAGCATACCCTTGAGGGATCGGGACCAGGTCGTACTGGGGCTCGATGAAGCCCTGAGGCTGGGGTACGTTATGATTCGGCCCGTGGTCAGGGGAAGTTGCTCGAGCCATCAGGGGATCGACAGCTGGCCTATAGTAGTGTGGCATCTGGCCGTGATTATGCCCAACATCAGAACTCCCAAAAGATGCATCGTGATGCGGGGAAGGTCGTTGATCAGATGCGCCCGTAAATGGTGGGTATTGATTTTGTTGTTCGTATATATGATAACGTCCTTGCGACGGGTGAAAATTCCTTCGAGTAAGAGGACCATGAGGCGGCATTCTCTGCTGCTCATGGCCCACTGGCAAGCGCTGCGCCTTAGACTGGAACGGTTGTGCCTGTCCTTGGCGTGCCATCTGTTGCTGTTGCGGTGGTCGAGCGTCCGTCTGCTTGGAGGATCGTTTGAGTGCACTGAAAATGGATCTCGCCGTTGATTCCTTTGTATGCCCCTGGTGAGACTGGGATGGCTCTATTTGCGTAGAAGTCCTGTTCCCGAACCATTTCGAGACTGAGCTCTGTTGATCATGGTCGTGGGGGCCTTGAGACTGGAGCGGCTGATTGTGGCCCAAGAAAGATAAGGGAGACCGACGGTCAGAGGGCAGTGGCATCTGAGTGATCTGAGACGGATGTCTTTCCTCGACCACAGGTAACTGCTGCTGACCTCGTGACATGGAATCAGGCAAGGTCCGGCTTACCCGATCGAATTGCTGCTGCACCTTACCAGTTATACCAGTACCTTGTAACCCATTGAATGGACCTGACGGAAGCGTCTGGCGGCCCGAAACTGTACCCGCAGCGGGAGGCTGCATTTGAGGAGTGACTGGCGGCTTGGGGGAGTTCGGTATAGACGAGCGTTGGGATATCTCAGCGTGGCCAACTACAGCATTTGGCGACTGTGCCTTGGCGACAGGAGAAGAGAGCAGCGACGCAGACTGTTCCGAGACTCGTCTGGTAGAGCCATATTCCTGAATGTCCAAAGTATATGTGTTACCACCGTGTGACTGGGAAGGAGGTGGGATGAGTGAGCTGAGCGCTTCTTCAGGTTCTTTTCCGCGCCGTATCGACGGCTCAGACGTTGGTTCCGCCGAGAAACCAGGGGGAACCCAGATATGTTGGTTCTGGTCATTAGGCTGCTTGGGCTGCATTGGCTGTTCCCGATACAGTTGCGTCGAAGAGGAATACTGTCGCTGTTCGCTGACACGATGAGGTTCTGGTGCATGCTGGTCTTCCTGTGTTTGGGACGTATAAACACCTGAATTTTCCTCTGTTTGAGACGTTATATTCAAGAGATTATCGGGATTCTTCCGTGATACGTTCGCGTTCTGTGCTTCGGGGCGTGGCGGGAAAAGTGTTGCTTGCTCGTCGCTTTCCACGTCAGACACTGGTCGTGCACCTGTCTCCGCCGTTGCGTGATCCTGGCGTGAAGGCTGTGGGGAAGACAGAAGAGACACGTTGGACTTTTTCTGGTGAAGTAAAGGTTCTTGAGGTTGAAGCTGGAATACTGTTCCGGCACTCGGATGCCCATGGTGATCTTGAGAAGTGAGGGGCGGCGCTTGGGTTTGCTCTTGCTGTTGCCGCGCTGAGTACTGTGGTAGGCCTCTTATGAGCTGTTGGCCTTCATTTTGGCCACCAGGCCCGAGATTAGGGGGCGATGCTTGATGGCTGGGAGTTTGCACCCTGAACCGTAATGGAACATGGGCATTCTGATCCTGCATAGGTGGAGCCGGTTGCTGCCTCTCTTGATGCTTATGCGCAGCGCGTTTGCTGAACAGCCCGGAGAGGAAGCCACCAGCCGAACTCCTCCTACCGCGCTCTCCTTCTTCAGCATATTGAAGCTGTCTGTGGATCTGTGCTTGCTGTCCAAAGGACGGTCCAAAACCTATGGTGTCACTTCTTTCTCTTCCTTGCGGTGCGAGAGGGTCGAGTTCGCCAGGTTGCTTCGTTGTCGTGTCTGGAGGACGTCCTAGCATGGGCGAAGTTGCCGAATGAGAGGTGTCAGGCTTGCGCGATATATGCAAGTCTTGCTGGCTAGAATTGCGATTGAACACCTTGCTTGCAAATCCGGAAATACGCTTCTTGGGGGGTCCAAAAGCGCCGCCTGTTGCTCCATTCCCGGCAGTTGACGTTGACGAGCGAGACAGATTGGGAATTGGGAGGGGGGGCGGCGACTCATTGCCGGCTGAACCGAGGAACGAACGCTTCCTGTCAGCGAAACCCGCAAGTTGCTGACTCTGAGAACAGACATCGGAGTTGGGGCTTGCTTTAGGTAACGGCGTGATGCTGTCACCCTCACGGCCCTGAGGCACACCGGCATCAGAAGGTCTGGATCCTCGCAAGTTAAGGAAGAAATTCGATCGTCGCCTTTGGTGGTCTTGAAGCTTTCCCACATCGACGCTTGCTTCGAGGATCTCGTTCCTCTGTACGTCCGGGCCGCCAGGGATTCTGACTACAGCTTCCTCGGCCTTGGAGGCAGGCCGTCTTCGAGAGGATTCCCGCGAGAAATGATTTTCAATCTCTTTGAGGAATCCAGAACCACGCCTGCTTCGGCCACGTTCTTCGTCTATCGAGGGGTCGAAAGTGCTGACTTCGGAGTCGCCCGTCTGTGTCCCGCAAAGCGAAGTCGAGTCTCGGCCGTAATATTGTTGGCCCAGGTCATGAGATCTTCGAGGCCCCGTTGGCGACTCAAGATTCTGCTCCCATTGAGGAGGCGAGAACAAGCCGGGATAACGCTGTGCGGAGGATGGAGGCACTTCAGAAAACTTATGTCTTGGCGGCAACTGCGTCTCCGGCCGCGATGCCGCCTGCGGAGGCACTCCAGTTTCCTTTTCGTACCCAAAAAGTTCTTGCTGTTGAGGAGACAAAGACCCTCCAGACTGACGGCTTCGGCTAGTTGCCAGCGGCTCCGATAGGTGAGACTCCTCGAGCTTCCAAGGGCCTTGTGGTGGAAGGTGATGGATTGGGTTGCCCGCCCCCCCGAACGTTGGAGACACCATTCCCTGTTGCGGACGCATACCAGGGCCATACGGCGGTCCATCCATCCGTCTGTCAGGCTGCATGGTAACTCCTGTGTAGATAGGCCGCGGGACACGGCCAGCTCCCTTGAAAGCCGCACCTGGCGCAAGCGGCCTCTTCTCATCGTCAATCCTCCAGTCGGAACCAGTGACACCGGTACTGTCTGTTGCGAGAGTTGCCGCCTGTGTCGACGTAGCCGAGAAGACGCCGTGTGACGTGCCACTGTCTTTGCGGTACTTTGATGGTCCAGTATCAATCCGAGCGGGCTGCGCAGACTCAGCAGACCAGTTGGAATCCCCTTGTTGGGGGCGTGATGATGTAACGGCACCATGGCCATGCTGGTCAGCTGCATTGCTAACAGGAGACGATACGAGGTGGGCATCCTCATCTTCGTCCAGGGAGAAGCGTCTCTTGACTCTCTTGGTCAAGTTGATACCAAAAGTGGAACCTCGTCTAATAGGCGGAAGACCAACAAATGATGAGTTGCGCTGTGGAGATTCCGCTTGTTGCTGTTGTGATGGCAAGTGTTGTATGGTTTGCTGTTGGCCCTGCTGAGGGTATAAGTGAATGGTGTGGTTGGCATTGGGACGCACACCATCTCCGTTGATTACTTCCTTGCCTAATTCAGTAGACTCCTGGAATGACCATGATGGCACTGGCGGTGATTGGGGTGAAACCACTTGGATATGGCTAGAGGAGGCCGAGTGCGGTGACACAACGACCCAGTCATCATATTGGTCGTCGGCCGGGTTGTTCAGCGGCGCTGTAGCCATTTGTGTCTGGGTAGCTTGGTGTGCGTTTGGCGCATGGGGGGTCGGATCCCTGGGCCGTCCCATTTCGGAACCCTTCTCTTGAACCAAAGGCGTGTTTGCGAGGGGGTCCCACGACGTCTGAGCCTTGCCAGTGGGCCTTGGAACCCAATCGCCTCTAACAGGAAGATCTTCATCATTGGTCTTTGTGTAGCTCTTGGGACCTGGCAGGGAGAATGTGTCTGAATCTGAAACTGGGGACACTGGCTCCGGATCACCATCCCCGTGAGGACCGGCAGGTTGTTCCGGGGTTCTGGGCCGAGGTGGAGCCCGTGCCGAGCCTTGGTTACCATTGTCCTGAGTCAAGCTATCAAATAGGATTGTACGTGAGGTGGTCTGGGGTAATCGAGGCTGTGGAGTCGGATCTGCCGGATGTGCCGGAATGGTCTGTGGAGCTGGACTTGACACGGATCCCGAGAGCGAACGTGAACGCGCATGACCCAAACTATCGACATGGAACGATGAGCGTGCCCCGAGGTTTAAGCCCCATGATGTACGCCGGTCGGCTCTAGTCTTGGGCTGAGCCGGAGGAGGAGACCAGTCGTTCTGTGGAAGAACAAGTAATTAGAGATGATTCACCATATAAAATGCCACGTAGGACCTTCTCTGCTCTGAGGGCACCATAGGTAGGGGG
This sequence comes from Colletotrichum caudatum, assembly GCA_030867225.1. Taxonomy (NCBI): domain Eukaryota; kingdom Fungi; phylum Ascomycota; class Sordariomycetes; order Glomerellales; family Glomerellaceae; genus Colletotrichum; species Colletotrichum caudatum. The sequence goes on along the minus strand of MU846010.1, from coordinate 38,526 downwards.
TTACATGATCGTGCAATAAAAATAGAAAAAAAGTCGAAGCATTCCTTATTCATACAGTCCTGTCATTCTGGCCAGAAAGGAAGACACATAACTCGTAAATGGTTGCCAAGTTGGGGAGAGACGGCGAGGGAAATGATAAAAGTGAGAATGATAAAAAGCAAACAGGGTGCATGGGATGGATCAGACTGTCGATCCCTACAGCCAGAAAGAATGCATGCCCTTGTGGTGTGATGATCCCAATTGAGAGGAATGTTAAGAAAATACCTTGTCCCCAGTGCCACGGAGTTTGCTCTTTCCCTTGCTCAGTAAACCTTTCCCTGCCTTGCCAGCCGCAAGCAATAGCCCCTTGCCCTTTGCCCCAACTTGTCCGCTCGAATGCTTAAAATCGCTTGAAGGCGAGTGGGACGACCCTGCGGGTACGCTGGTTGCGGGAGGGCGACCCGGGGCTCCCGCACTCAAGTTAGGGTTGCTCGCATTGAGGTACTGCTGATAGTAAGGCTGTTGCGAGGCCGGCTGGGTGGTCGGCGAGGGCTGGGGTTGTCCCGGACCTGCCGCACCGATTCCGAACGAAGCAGTGGCATTGGCATGCTCCGGATGCTGGGATTTCAACGTGACCAGCCAGTTGTTGAGCCCGGAGTCCATCGACGCAAACTGCGCTCGCGTTTCATTGTACTTATTGATCCTCTCTGAAGGGCTTGCCAGCTCCATGATTTCTTTAAACGTCGTAATCTTGACTGGCTGCGCTGGCTGCTGTTGCAAAGGCACAGGAGATGTAGGCGGAGAGAGGTCCTCCGAAGGCTGAGCCGAAGCCGGGGCCAGGGTCGGCTGATCGTCGGGCGGGGGGCTAGGGAAAACGGGGTCAGATGCGACCCGAGCCATTGACTCTTCTTCCGCGGAAGACGGTTGGCGGGCTGGTGCAGTCGATGTAGCGTTCTTTTCAGTCGATGCTGACAGTGGCGACAGTGGTTCGGTCGCTTCAGTGCCCATGCCATCTTTCGGCACAGAACTAACCTGCGACACTTGATGAGACATGGCGCCTGGGTCTTGTGATGCACCAGTATGCGCATCGTCCAACACTGCAGGCGGCTGTGTATGTTCCGCTTCTCTGGCCAGTTCGGACAGCGCAGCTTTCGCGTCATAGTGGGGTTGTTCAGAAGGAGACGTGTTTTTAGCTGCTGCAGCGCTTGAGAGGACAACCTCGGGGAGGGGGTCTGGTTGGGCGTCCGAAGGCTTTGGTGTGACCTGTTCCGATCCTGCCTCCCAGGAAAATCGTCGACTAAGCGATGGTGATCTGTCCGAAGGTTCCTTGCGAGGGCTCAGAGGGGAAACATTGGAGATGCCTTGGTCGGCAGCCAGCCCGCGTTCGGGCTCTGGCTGCTTCGGTGGCAATGCAGACATGTCAGGCTTGCCGTCGCCCGCAGCCCAATAGTCTTCATATACGCCGTGCAGGTAGGTGCTCTCGCGGGTGCCACTCTCATCGATAGCTGGGCTTAGTCGCTGGCTGGTGTTGCTGGTGCTGAAGTGGTTTGAGTCGCTAGTGGGACGGACTGGACTCAGGCTGCGCATAATCTCCTCCCTCAACTTGTCGCTCTCCTTGACAGGGGAGGGGTCTGTAATCGTGCTCATGGTAGACTCGCGCTGCAATTTCTCGGGTGCCTCGAAGTCCGATGACAAGCTACCTGATTCACGAGAGTTTGACGGAGCTGAAATGGTCAAGTCGGCATCCCAGTCGGGACGGGTTTGACTCTGGGCGGCCCGTTTCGAAGCCTCGGGGATCGAAACAGGTATAGATACACTCTCCCTCACCATGGCAATACCACTCTCTCCGGTCTTTTCGTCTTCGTTGTCGGTGATGGGAGAAACTTCGCCAGAATCCAAGCAGAGCGCCGCGTTTTGCTTCGGAACGATAGGACTCCGCTGGTCAGAAATGGAACGCGTTTCGGTAACCCAGCCTCCGGGAATAGATGGTCGCGATGACTGCGATGGCAGACGAGATCTGCTGGATTCCGTTAGTTCGTTGACTGGTGGGGACTGTGACGGCGAAGGCGAGGTGGAAGTAGCGGAATGCGTAGTGGGGTCAGAAGTTGAAAGCGGAGATGTCATCAATGGCTTATTCATGGATGGCATGTTATCGGCTGCGGAGGCAGCCTCGGGCTGTTGCTTCGTAGATGGTAAAGACGGCACCGGGGGCGCTTCGTTGACTAATCTTGATGGATTGGTGAAAATGTCGTCTCCAAAAAGAGACATCCGGGCGAGATCTGGCAGCCTAGGGCTTGTAGAATAACGCCGGTTCTGGTCAGATTCCTCAGCAGTCGGGTGCTGCATCTGCAATTCAGGAACAACCAGATTGCTCTCGTGAACACTTCCCGAAGGACTCGGGCGGCCTGGGCCTAGGTTCTGGGGCCGGGATTGTGCAAGAATGCCATCAAATCCATACTCGCTCTTCCTCTCCGCGACCGGTGCCAGAATAGGCTGTCTTGTGTCATCAGCACCAGGAATACCTTGGCCATCGCCCTTGCCCAAGTTACCGCGTGCCGTGGACAAATCACCAGCTTCAACGCTCGGGGTGAGTGGGTTTGCTGGCGAAACTACAGGGTGGCTTCCAGGGACGCCGTCACTTCCCCTACTAGGCCTTCCATTTTCCGCAAAACCCCTCTCATCCTTGTCTTGGTCCATTCGGCGATAAATGTCCGATGGTCGGATAAAGGGCGGCGATTTCGGGTTCGACGCCGTGCCAGGCGACCTGACGTTGGAGGGGGATGCCGGCCGTTGATCGACCCAGGGGCGTTGTGTCGAGCTCGGCTGAGAAGCCGACATCTGGGGATCACGGTCTTGCTGGCCCATACTACTCTTACGAGGGGGGAAACGGGTAGCCGGAGGCTGCGCCGGGTCAGGCGGGGTCCTCCGGTTTCCCACAGAGGGGGACGGGGTGCGCTGGGAGTACTCTGCGCGGCCCGCGAACGATACCAGCGGGGCCACCTGAGGTGCACCGCCACTGGCAAATTGCGGCGACACGAGCGGATCATTTTTCCCGGAAGCACTGGGCATGGAAGCTGGCCCCGAGACAATGGAAGGCGGCTTTACATCGCTGGGAACGAGCTGCTGCACCACTGGAGGCGCGGGCTTTGCAGAGTTTTGGATCCGCAGAGGTGGAAGGCCAACGGTGGTCCGCGGGCTAGATGATAGTCCAGTCCCATCAGCAGTCGACTGCGGCTGTCGCATCGGAGGCACAAGTGCGGATTCGACAGGTTGAGGCGCGAGTGTCTGGTTTGACGTAGGAATGGTCGCCGCTGTCGACTGGCTGACCGACCGTGATCCCATCGGTCGCAAAGGTGGAACAGTCGCAGGGTCCTCGGGCTCATCGTCGTAATGGTTTCCCCAGTCATCGCCGTCGTAGTTTTGGGTCTTTGCTTCGACCCATTTCTTGGTTTTTGTTCTCTTCACATTGGTCTTGTAGGCACTCGTCGGGGTCTCCGGGCTTCTATGGAGAGTAGAGCAGCACGATTAGCGTCCATGGAAGGAGATGGGTGCCATACGATGCGGCATGTGGGAGCTTGTGGCTAGGGGAGGAGCACTCACAGCGACGAATTGGTATGCTGAGGGGCCCTGAAGCCGTAATTGTACGAAGAGCCGTCCATCGCGTCAGGCTCGTCTAATCGGTCATTTCTCACTCGATCTGGCTACGATTGCAGGCGTTTCGAAGTTCAGCGACGGCTCGGAACGTGGTATCGTGAGGCACGCACGGTCGTGGGTTGATGGTTCGACGAATCGATCAGGCAGATTGAGGACGGGGAAAGACGATGCCAAACTCGAAGCTGCGGATCACAGATTGGAACGAAGGCGCAAGGATCTTCAACTAGAACAGCAAAAAGGGCAGTAAAAGGCAGATAGAAAAGACGCACGCTTCGCAAGGGCGCAGGCTTCAGACACAGGGCAGAACGGGATGGGGCTGGGCTGGTGGTGTAGGTCGCCAGTCTATGCAAGCCATGACAATTGCTGGAGGCGAAGAACGGGGAACGGGGAACTTAGAAAAAGACGGGACGATGAACAGGTAATTTGGGGGCTTGGGAAGAGTGGATGGGCGTGGCTTGGGCAAGGTCATAGAGTGTACATGTGCTCTCTCGCCTTTGACAGCACGGGGATTGATGAATCGATGTACCTTTGCCGATACGCCGGGCAGTGCTAAAGTGCAGCGCTTACCCGGTTGAAAATGCTGCCTGTGCTGCGGTGCGGGAACTTGTAAGCCATTGCTGGGCAATCCTGGTTGCTTTGGCTCCCCGAAGTCCTTCTAGGTATAGCGGGCTGTGGGTAGTACGATGTACGTCGTCGCCGGAGTTGTATTCCTAGGGGGGGACAAAAGGCGCTGCGGTGAGGCTTGTCAGGTTTGACGTACTTGCTCAGATATGGCGGAAGATCGGTGCGAACGCGACAACGGCAAACCGAAGGTAACAATTGCAACACTTGTAGCTCTCTGGTACTGGCTCACAGACAACATCCCGCCAAGCCTTTTGAATGGGAATGCAGTGGGATATGGCAACGTCGTTTCATCGAAATGCATGCGCAAGCAGGCAGGATGGCTGTTTCTGCGTGATGCTGGTTTGTGGCGAATCTTGTATATATATATATATATATTCTATCAAACCAAGACCATGTCGACTTCCATTTTATTTCGACCGAATCAAAGGCGAAGGGTTTGTATAATACCTATGCTTGGGCTCTAATGCTGTACTGCCTAGTAGTAGCAAACGTCACATGTCTCTGATTCAACGGCAGTCTAGTTCGACCGCCAGATTGCCGTTTATCGAGACTTTCTTGTAGCCAAAGTCGAGTCTCGTGGGTGTTTTTTTGGTATTGGATACTGAAACCTGTTTGCCTTCACTAAAAACTGCTAGCTAGGGGAAAAGAAAGCTTTCTCGTTCAACAAACATATTAGTCTACTACGTACGTACAGTGAACGACCCACCAGGTACCTACCTACTATTATGCCTAGATATGTACATCGTACGCAACCATTTATAAATAAATATGGCGGTGCGGGCCTCCTCAACGTTACTTCCTATTGATTAGTAGCTACCTAGGTACATCGTACTTGCTTGCCTAGGTAGGTTTCCAAAGTCGGCACGACGGAGTACTTGGGGACACGTTTTGATGGAGGTGGGAAGACAGGTACTTAGCAGCACCAGCCACATGTCTAAGGGCCGCTGCCCGGAACGAAGAACCACGTTGGGTTGGCACTACTGCAATTAGTTACCCAGGTACCTAGGCGACAGTGGATTAAATCGGACACCCTGGCCCCGTCCTCCCGACAGAACAGAACACTGGGCCTGAATGCTCTGGGCCTGGATCTCTCGACCACAACACTCATTTGCCTTGACTAGGGACGATGCTAACGGCTCGCTTGTATTCAACAGACTACACGCACTTCGCTATCGCCGTATCGCCTTAGATCTCGCTATATCGTCAGACTTTCATGCCTGCACACATTGTAAAACAACATTCTCTTCACAAACGCAACCTGCTCTCGCCCTATTGAACGCATCGTCAACTCTGATACCGTTGATTTCCCACCTCTCACGATTCATCTCTGCCACTGAACCATTGCTGCGACAATCCTTTCGCAAGTACAGAGCCTCTCGACAAATAAAAACCGAACGCGCTGGCCGCTTCCCTTTAAACCCCGTTCCCACTCGAGCCGCTGCATAACCAATTTCCGTAATGGCGGTCGCATCGATACAGGACCGAACTGCCGAGTTCAAATCGGTCCTCGCGCAAGCACAACGCCGCCAAGCCTCGAACAAGGTCGGCGCTCAACGGCGATCTCTCCTTACCGACTCTCAGAAGGCCGCTGCCGATGGCGAATCCCGGCCGCGCCGCTCCGACTTTGCGCGCCAGGCGGCGCAGATTGGAAGAGGAATTTCGGCCACGATGGGCAAGCTCGAGAAGCTGGCAACATGTATGCGTTCAGAGACTTCAATTTTACGACGAGTACGGGACCGGTGCTGACGATCCTTTCACAGTGGCGAGACGCAGAACTTTGTTCGACGACCGGCCGGTCGAGATCAATGAGCTCACATATATTATCAAGCAAGACCTGAGTGCTCTCAATCAACAAATTGGAAATCTACAGGTTTTGACAAAGCAGCAGCATCCAAAGGCTGACCAAGAGGGGGAGCACAACAAAAACGTCGTCTTCATGCTCCAGGGCAAGCTGACGGACGTCTCGGCCAACTTTAAAGATGTCTTGGAGGAGCGAACCAAGAACATCCAGGCCTCGAGGTCGAGGACAGACAATGTGGGCTCCCACCCCGACTGTTGCCACGGCAAAAAGGTATATGTACTGATTCGAAGCTTGTTCGCAGTTCATCTCCAGTGTCTCTCAACACACGCAACCACCATTGCAGCAATCGGCATCGCCCTTGTACGGAACTCCCCACAGAGGAACGCCATCACCGGGCGCTGACCTTCTCTCGTTAAATCCTCCTGGGGATCAGCAACTCCTACTCATGGAAGAGGCGCAACCACAAAACACGTATATCCAAGAGAGAGGCGCGGCGATCGAGAGCATCGAATCAACAATTGCCGAATTGGGATCTGTAAGTCACAGCGATTCATTATCTATCTTCGTTTTGAGCAGGCTGGACTCACAGACGCACGCAGATATTTGGACAATTGGCGACCATGGTGTCAGAGCAGAGTGAGATGATCCAGCGAATCGACGCAAACACGGAGGATGTCGTCGACAACGTACAAGGGGCGCAAAGAGGTGAGTTTATCAGGCCTGGGGCGAAGAAAAGATACCAAAGATATTGTGTCTGACTGTTTGGTTGCAGAGTTGCTTAAATACTGGGGGCGTGTCTCGAGCAACAGATGGCTCATTGCTGTAAGTTGCTACCCGCATCGTCGCGCGCCTGCGGCCGGTGGTGATCTGTTCAGTAGTCTACTTTTACTAACAGGCTGAGCAGAAAATGTTTGGTGTACTCATGATCTTCTTTCTGTATGTTGCTTGCTGGTCTTGCCTCCAGATGAACGTGACCCTTACTGACTCGTTGCACAGGCTTTGGGTTCTTATCGCAGGTTGAGATTAGACGAGTATTGGCGTGGGTATAATCACGAGAATGACGGGCGGTGGATTGGGGGGTCGAGATCAAGACGGAGACTGGCGTTGGTATGTGTAAGACCAGTACTATTCCGCTGTACCATGATTATTGACGCTGGGACGCGGGCGCGACACAGCGATAGAGCTTCTCTCTTGCATACACTTAGATCTATTAATCACCAAAGAGGCTAACTTCGGCTCAAGCCCTGGGAGTGTTATAACTGCCTGTGGTTTGGATTCAATCATTAGTGATGATAGTGGTAAGGTGGGGGGGGGGGAGGCATTTTGTGACGTGACATTGCAGTCTACGATACATGCTCAGGTACATAGGCTAAGCGCTCAAACCGTTCACAACTCAAGGGCCCCTCCCTCAAGAACTCAAGGACTCAAGGACTCCCCGCCGTCATGACTCGGCCCAACAATGTCCGAGAGCGGTTCCGGTGACCAGAGAATCATCCATGAATGGAACAGGCTAATAGCAGGCTGTCCCACCGAGGAAGAGGGGCGTACCCTCTTTTTCTCCATACGATACACTACGCTATTCCAGCGCCTCAAAATGGCAAACCGGGGAAATCCACACAAAGGGGTGACAGCCCGGCGGGCAAGCCTGGAAGCTGAGACCGAAGACAAGCCTACTTGACATCTGCTATGAATTGTATTTACTGAGACTATAAGGGCCTGCCACATCGAGGTCAACCTAACATCTGAGTAGACATTGAGAAAGGTGATGGTTGAGGGAAGACAGGAAGGCTACAGCGAGAGGACGGGGGGGAGCTCTTAACCCAGCTCTTGACACGATGCATTAACCCGGGTGACCTTGTCCGGATTGCTTTCTGGCTTTATTTTTTATTTGTCGGTAGTATATATTCCGACATCCCACATCGTCTTTGCATGTAGCTCCCAGAGAGGTACCCTTTGCTACCTCTTCCCCATTGGCTTTTGGTTCCTGAATTACATGCTTTTCCTCCTCTCCAGGACAAAACTCAAGTTACCCCCCCCCCCCCCCCCCCCCCTTCGGTCCCAGGAAATCTCGAGACGATACGCTGAGTAAATTGCAACGCACTCAACATGCCCTCTCAAACCTTCAAGCTGAACTCGGGATACGAGATCCCCGCCGTTGCTCTCGGTATGCTTCTCTGCCTCTTCACACACAAAGAAGATCTCATTGACCCCTGTCGCTCATAGGCACATGGCAGTCCGCCCCCGGCGAAGTCAAGGATGCCGTTTCCTACGCCCTCAAGATCGGCTACAAGGCCATTGATGGCGCCTACTGTTACGCAAACGAGGATGAAGTCGGCGAGGGCCTCAAGCAAGCCTTTGCTGATGGCGTCAAACGTGAGGACATCTTCGTCGTCACCAAGCTCTGGGCCACCTACACCATTGGCGATGACAGGGTCAAGGAGGGCCTAGAGAAGAGCTTGAAGAGTCTGGGCCTCGACTACGTTGATCTGTTCCTTGTTGTACGTTTCCTCTGCCTGAGCCGCCGACTCGCATAACGCATCACGGCCGAATATGAGCTCACAACAAAACAGCACTGGCCCATTGCCATGAACCCCAACGGCAACCACGACAGATTTCCCACAAAGCCTGACGGCTCACGCGACATCATCCGGAGCCACTCGCATGTCGACACCTGGAAGTCGGTCGAGAAACTCCTCGATACAGGCAAGGTCCGTTCCATCGGAGTTTGCAACTACAGCGTGAAGTACCTCGAGGAGCTCCTCCCCCATGCCAAGGTCGTCCCTGCCGTCAACCAGATCGAGAACCACCCCAGTCTGCCCCAGCAAGAAATCGTCGACTACTGCAAAGAAAAGGGCATTCACATCATGGCATATAGCCCCCTCGGTTCGACTGGCGGCCCTCTCCTGACCGCCGACCCCGTCGTCAAGATCGCCGAGAAGCGCGGCGTTACCGCCTCCACCGTCCTACTCAGCTACCACGTCGCCCGAGGCAGCACCGTCATCGCAAAATCTGTTACCCCTGCCCGCATCAAGGCCAACCTCGAGATTGTCGAGCTCGATGGGGAGGACCTGAAGGAGCTCCGCGCCTACTCGGACGATCTGGCCGCAAAGAAAGAGCTCAAGCGCTACGTTTATCCCCCGTTCGGTATTGACTTTGGCTTCCCCGATAAGTCTTAGACGTCTTGATGTCCTTTACCAATACATAGAGTGAATGATTACAAACAATTTGGAGCACAAATTTTGATTTGTACGACGCGAGGATGAACTCGAACAGCGAATCAATACTGAAGGTTATCAATAGTGTGCATAAGCCGTCCAAGTCAGGCAATCCTGCAAATTCAAATACCAACATTACCATCAGCTAGCTACATAGTATGCACAAGGGGGAAAGACAAGAAAGTCAGCACTGGGTGAGACAATCAGCAACTCCGCCAATTGTGTTCTTTAGCTTCTTATCTTTTGTTTTCAAGTTTTTCGTCTTTTCATTATTCCTCGCATTTTTTCATCTTCATTCTCATTGTAAAGCTACTACATGTCCCCTCCTCAACTTGAGGTATCTACCAGAACCTTCAGCACCAGGTTTCCATTTTCATCCTTCACCTTTGCGGCCATGTCGAAAGCGTCCTTTATTGCGTTCAGTCCCTTGTAGCGGTGTGTGAACAGCCTTTCCAGTGCTGGTAGGCCCTTGGGCTTGGTCGCGATCAAGTCGATGGCCTTGGGGTATGTGTTTGCGTAGCGGAAGACGCCGATAAAGTCAACCTCGCGCAATGCCGCGGCTGAAATGGGAAGTGTCTGGATCGGCGTGCCCATGCCGATAATGAGGATCTTTCCTCCTGGACGAGTGGACTGACGTCTAGTCAGTATGATGCATGTTTACAAACGTCACCAGGGCTGTGACTTACGAAGATGGCCGTCTGCATACAGGCCTCAACGCCAGTACACTCGTACGTTGCATTCACTTCGCCAACCTCCTTGCCGTCAATCTTGGCCTGCTTGACCAGCTCGGCGACATCCTTGGCGTAGGCCAGCTTGTCCTCAATCGTCTGCGGGCGCAGAGACGGCACAACGACGCCCGCGTCGGCGAAGCCGTTGTCGAGCGCGAACTGCACACGATCTGCCTGGATGTCGGCTATGACAACGCGCTGCTGGTCAGCCTTGCTGACAGCGGCGCACAGCAGGCCCACGGCGCCGGCCCCAAAGACGAGCACGGTCAAGCCGCTGTTTAGGCTTGCGCGGTCACGGGCGTGCATGGCGACGGATAGAGGCTCGGCAAGGGCGCCAAACTCAAGGGAAACTGACTCCGAGAGCCTGTACGATCGCTGTCAGTGTTCGTGCGCCTTCGAGCACGTTTTGGGAACCATTTTCACGGCGGCTTACTTGTGGCACCACTTGGCCGGGTGGTTGACCAGCTCCTGAAGAGTCCCCTGGGCATGTGGAAATGCCTTTGCAGAGCTGCGGAACTTCATGCCCTTGCAAATGTTATAACGCCCCGCAGCGCAGAGGTCACAGGCCTCGCATGGCTGACCGACCTCGAGTGCGACATGGTCGCCCGCGGCGAGGTTGGAGACGTCGGAGGCGACTGCAGTGACGACGCCGCTGGACTCATGGCCAAGGGTGAGCGGCTCCCGTACGAGGATGTCGCCGTTGCGAAAGTGGCTGAAGTAGTGCAGGTCGGAGCCGCAGAGCCCCGTGGCCTTGACAGCGATCTGGACTTCGCCCGGCGCAAGCGCGGGGAGTTCTCTTTTTTCCTGCGCCAGTTAGGTACTTGAAGAGAATTGAAGCTATGCAGTGAGTGGTGGCTGACGATTTTAAGGTCCTTGGCGCCGTGAAGGACGGCAGTCTGAACTTGAATGCTTGACATGATGATTGCGCTTGTATACAGCGTTTGTGTTGGCAGAGTGATCTAAGAGTCGGGCACAGTGCAGAGACGATTCAAAAGAGACAGAAACAGAGAGAGGGAGGGGCCGCGATGTCGTCGCGTAAGATGTGTGTAAGTGTGGGAGTGGTCCACCGATAACGGGAAACGTGAGAAGCAGGCTGCTTGAGCGGTTAAGAAGATCCCTGGCCCGATTTCAAACGCCGAGGGGGACGCAATTGGAGGCAGTTACCGAGCTAGGTATGTGCGGCTACCTACAGAAGGGTCCGATATCGACCGGTCGGACAAGGAGAGGACCCAGACCAGGACCAGGAGCAGACAGCACCGGGGCTGGACTTGGACGCAAATCGGCAAAGAACATGGTGCCAGGCGGCAATGGCGTGTTGACGATGGAGGAGGGATGGGATGGGGGGTACGAACGAGTACCTCAAAGATGCCCGGCACCGTCCAGGAAACAAGACAAAGCAAGCTTGCCGGGGAGGTACTCGGCATTCTGTCCGGCGAGCGAGACGCAGTGAGTTCGTGAATGCCCCTGTCAAGATCGTGAAGAGATTAGAGGGGCCAGTGGTGTGGAAGGAGGGGGAGGGGTAATTCGGCAGCAGACTAACTAAACCTAGGTGCATAGGTACCCGACCCAACCTACTCATCTACCTGAACTACAGTACATCATACAGTACATACTTACATATGGAGCGAGAAATTTCTGTTCTTCATCGTGACTGACCGTCCGTCCTATGACCCCTTTCATACCCGAGCTCCGATATGCGGGGAGAAGGCCATCCAATCCTACCTCCTTGCAGTCCCCCACCAATGTTGGCGTGGGGTGGGGGGCGGGGTTCCTGTGTCCTACCTAGTCGATTGACTACTTACTACATACCTACCTATACTAGTAATACAGGTAGGTAGGTACGTGATAGGTATTGTCTTCTCGCCTCAACTCGGTTCCGGACGGACAGAAATCTAATCCCCCGCGCCCAAATCTCTCTGTCCTATTGGCGCCTTCCGCGTTCTCCGATTTCAGTGCGCATCGTTGAGGACTTGGGCTGAAAGTAAGAAGAGCAGCTGGGTGCGACGTCAGATGCTGAACTACCTACATACACCACCTAGTTGTTGGAGATGCACCGAACCCCTGCAGCTGAGGGGTAAAGTATCGAGGTACCTACCCAGATACCTACGAAGTACTGTCGAAAGTAATGGTGGATGGAGGTATTGAACATGGAGTAGGTAGGTACAGAACACGTCAGGTGTGTTGAGGATAATTATCTTACTGCCCCGCACCCCTCTTCCCACGACTTGGATCGTGGGACTTCTACCACTTAATTGCCCCGCGTGTTGTCCAGGCTATAATGCCCTTCAGTCTCGTGAGATGCGGTACACCTTGGATCAATCCATAAACTCAAATATGATTGATTGCCTTGCGAAACCATTGGCTTATCAACTACGGGGGAGAGACGTGCTTCTGCCCGGGATGACTCGGCAAACCAAGAATAGCTCATCAACGTTGGTGAGGGGGAAGATTTGGCATATATCCCCCCCCTCACACCCATCCGTCCCTCGACTGTGGCACGTCATCCCCTCCTGCACATAAACACCCCCATACCACGATGGCATCGCACTTCTTCTCCCTCGAGGGCCAGACCGCTCTCGTCACCGGTGGCACGCGCGGAATCGGAGCCGCCGTGGCGGTCGGCCTCGCCGAGGCCGGCGCTGATATCCTCCTCGTACAGCGCGACGAGTCGAGCACATCGACCAAGGATGCCGTCGAAAAGCTCGGCCGCAAGGCCCAGATATACACAGCCGATCTTAGCTCTCAGGAGAGCGTGGCCGCCCTCGTTCCCAAGGTTCTCAAGGATGGTCACCAGATTCGCATCCTCGTCAACTGTGCCGGCATTCAGAAGCGTCACCCATGCGAGAAGTTCCCCGATGACGACTTCAATGCTGTAAGCCTGCGACAGACCTCCTAAGATCCCGGAGAACCGAGTCATCGATGCTAATACACCAACTTTTTCCTCCCCAAAAAGGTCATTCAGGTTAACCTTAACTCCGTCTTCGCCCTCACCCGTGATGTTGGCGCGCACATGCTCAATCTTGAGCCGCATCCCGTCACCGGCCGCAAGGGCAGCATCATCAACTATGCCTCGCTGCTGACTTTTCAGGGCGGATTTACGGTTCCGGCCTACGCCGCCTCCAAGGGTGCTGTCGGTCAGCTGACCAAGAGCTTCGCCAACGAATGGACATCAAAGGGCATCACCGTCAATGCCATCGCGCCTGGTTATATCGAGACCGAAATGAACACGGCGCTGCTCAACGACAAGGAGCGCCTCGCAAGCATCAGTGCCCGCATCCCCGCCGGCCGCTGGGGCACACCCCAAGATTTCAAGGGCACTTCGGTATACCTGGCCAGCAAGGCCAGTGGCTACGTGAGCGGGCATGTCTTAGTTGTTGACGGTGGATGGATGGGCCGGTAGATAGCACCATAATACTGCTATGTAGACAGGAACCCCCGGCATATACTCCGCTCGAAAAGAAAAAGAAAAGAGAACGCCAACAACAACAGTAGTCCAATAAATAAACACATCGAGAAAAATGAGAAACTTCAGACATCAGTTCGTCTCGCGCCCGGCCGACTGTTGGGTGTTGGTTGCAAAAAATGAAATAAAATATGAGCACACTCCATTCCATTACTGATAGCACTGCATGCAGCAGCCTCAAATTCCGCTTGCCATGACGCTCTCCATCCAAGGGTAGACTGATGCATTTGCCATCGGGTATCCCATATGCAACGCACCCGAAAAGAACCTCGCCTCCTTGGGCGTGCCGTACTCGAACAACATCATGGAATCCTCAATGGGCATCAACCCGTCCAAAGTACCCTGAGATGCAGTCAGTTGCTGGCGACCATGCAGGGGAGCTACCCATACTCACGTTGATCAGCAATAGGCGAGTAGAAGGTTTGTCGATAATGCCAGCCTCAAGGAGAGAGAATTTCTTTTGTACCCCGGCCTTGTAATCATCCACCGTCTTGTAGCCATGCTTCATCGCCATGGCAGGTGTCAAACTAGCGCAAGTCAGCCCAACTGCGAGAAACAAAACTGAGCGCAACTCACAGGAACGGGTATTCGTGGCCATCGGCCTTCTCGAGCCATTCGGGATCGAAGAAGTAGTGGCACCCGGCTCCCTGCGCGATCGACCCAACCAAGCGGTTCTTGTGCGTGTGCGCGATGCGGATGGCGTAGTACCCGCCTGAGCTGAGACCCCAGACTAGTACTTTGTCCGTATTGAACCGGCCGTCGGCGGCAATCCAGTCGAGCACACTGCTCCACAATCTGTCAGGGCTTTCCGGATCGGCCGAGTCCGCAGGGCAGTCGGCGGTACCGGGGATCTCCACAATTACGCTGCCCCATCCGCGCGCAAGGAACTCATCGGAGCGGGCAGTGTTGTCAGGGCGGTACCCATCGAGGCCCGTCATCAGGACAACGACAGGGCAAGGGTTGCTCTTAGACGCTGCGTGAGGAACTCTCACGTAGGTGGGGATAGACTGTCTATCTCCGCCTGTGGCATGGGTGTGTGGAATATCCACGTCTCTAATGGGGCAATCCCAGGACTGAGCTGCCCTTAGGTAGACCTCTTTTTGAGCCTCCCATGCCTTCCACTTGACCGGGCAGTTGACCTTGGGGTAAGCCGTGATATAGGGAAATCGGGCAATGCGGTAAACAGTACAAGCTCGTAGATACAAATCGCTCGCCTGCTTTTTGTTGCCAGCAGAGGCAGCTTGATCGCCCTTGGCCGTCAGCGACTCGGCAACGGGAAAGAATGCCTCGGTGTAAGCGGTGGATGTTCCGTCATTAATGTTATTCTGAGCTGTTGTCAGACTCCTTCCCGTGACACGTACCCAGTTGCGCTTACCTTTATCAGATACTCAAAGATGGGCTCAAAGTCCTCGTACTGGCCGTCATGGAAAGGGTAGACGCTTTTGGTGCACTTTTTAAGCCAGGTCAGAAATTACAGCGTTGAAGCTTCGCGTTATCAAGGAGGCACACACGGGAAACTTCCACTTCGTCTCCCAGAGAGCCTTGATGCCTTGGTGATGGGGCATAGTCTTCTCAAAGGCCTCGGTGCCCATCACCCACTGCCGTTTGCCATCCTGTTCTGTGTGTTTGTGCGGCGACATGATGAAATCGGTTAGGAAATTACCCGGACGGTTTTCTGCTTGGTGAAGAGCGGCAATCGGCCCTTGGCGACGTGAATTGGCTTCACCTTGCTGAAGCTGCGACGGCGTACAACTTCTCGGGCAGGGGATCTGCTGAGAACTCTGGGAGGGCTGAGTGAGCACGACTGTGGCTAAAGACTAACGACAGACCAAGATAAACAAGGCCAAAGTAATTGGCACGGTTCGTCCGACTGCGGCCTACGATGACCATGTCGTCGAGGTACGGGGGTTTAGACTTACTCTAACTGAAGTGAGGCAATTCGCACGCGAACGATGGCAGAATGCAGATCCTCATTCATGATGGAGGTGGAAACCAGGAGACGCCAGAGCTAGGTTATATATTAGGGGACGCTTGCGATCTGCAGACGCCAATCCTGCCACCCAATGATGAGACGCGCTCGGAGGTTCAAGGGATGGACTTGCAGGACTTGATATAAGTTGGCGGTGGCTTACTCGGACTCTTGGTGTTGGGGATATCCGTTGTCCGATCGCGAGACGCGCTGCTGCTGCACTATAAACCAGTGGACACGAATGTGGAGGCCGGCCGTCTTATAATTACGACGGCGCCATGATCAAGTCTCGTCAGCCATTTGCGACGAGCTACGCTATGGCCAAGCATGTGAATATCCGTGTAAGATGTCCAAGTTCTGACTCGGGATCTTTGCCCAAGCTGCTCGCCCTACTTGCGGCATGTCAGATTGGTCAAGGATGGGGCCTTCGAGAATGAGCGAAGCTGGCCCGCCTCCGGCGGCGCAGCTCTGCGACGATGGCAGAGGGCAGCCGGACCTGTCAGCTCTAGTGATCATCCGCATCCGGTTCTGCGACTTCTTTTATTTCATACGGTATGAATGCTACAGGGCTACATATAATGCGGGCATGCATTCTTATAACAGCAGATGCAGCCAAACGGAGGAGTGCGCTGCTTTGGCAGCCACATCAGCAAAGGCCAAATGGGAAATAGATTCTTTGGTAAAAGTGATTTAATTCATAGTATGTGATACGGACAGTACGCGATTCAATCCTGGACGGTCCGCCATGGGATGACGAACAGGACGACCAAATTCCTTTCCACGTCATAACTCATAAGCTTTTTCGGGAGGGGAACAAGCCCTGTCCTTGGTGGCGCACCGAGAAGTCGCGGGTGCCAGCCACTCGGACGCGGACGAGAGTCAGCAGCGACGTGACCGTAGTGGGACCATGTGTTGCAGCCGGGCCTTTGAGCGCTGGTCAGACAATGAAACATTGACTTAGCGATCCAACTTATAGCAGCGACCGAGGTGCATGGTGAGATGTACAAACGGACATGCGAAAAACGGGGATCGAGGTCAGGATAGGCTGGCGTGGACCCCATAGTGCCACATTTCGAAGTCGACCAAACAAGACATTTGAAGAGGAGTGCTTGATGTCTTTCTATTCTTTGGTTTATCCGTTCTTCTTGTTTATTCATAATTTGCGAGCTCGGAGCTCGTCTGATCTAGGATCTTGGTTTTGACCTTCTAGTCTGTAAGCAACCAGCATCAGCAGCTCACCATTGCAACCAGGGAGCGTCTCGCAGAAAACCGAGCGAAGTCGAGCCCGAACCCAAAGCGGCGACGCGGTACGGAACGAGATGACAGGTATGTTCTGGGGAAAGCAGGGAAACAGTAGATAGGCTACTGGGCCTTGCTCCTGTCTCCCTCGTAGTAATGGGCCATCTCCAGACCGGCTCGCCTGAAGCCGCATTTGACGTAGAAGCCCTCGTTGGCTTCGCTGCAGTCGAGGATGCTCTTGTAGCAGCCAACCTTCTCGGCGATGAAATCGAGGGCCTGGATAATGCGCAGACCGAGCTTCTTGCCCTGCTGGTCCTTTGCTACGGCGATGTCCTCGATATGCCCGACGAGGCCAAGGCTATGAATGCTGCACAGAAAACGGATGGTCAGTATGCTTTCCAAGCACGGCTACGCGACGGTGGACAGCACCGTTGTCGCCCTCCTCAATTGCGACTTACAACTTGCGCTCGACTATCAAAGCACCAGTTCCAACAATGGCTTTCCTACTCGTGTCCTCAACGACGAGGATGTAGTACCCGTCGCTCTTGGAGAGCCAATCGTAGCGCTCCGCGAACTGGGACTCGCTGATCTCACCGACGGTGGTCAGGACACGAAGGCAGTCTAGAAAACCAGTGTTGTAGTCGGACTGACGAAGGGCGCGAACGATATAGCCCTCGGGGAGAGCAGAGGCGACCGTTGGAGACACGAGGTCATCGGAGAAGAGACCACTTTCGGCCATCGCTGTCGGTCGTCACTGCGATGAGTTGTTGAGGGGCTTCTGAAAGAGCTTCTACCAGTACCGAGGGAGAGGCTGAGATGGCTTCAATCGGCGGGAGAGGGGACAGATCGACTTGGTGCTATACAATGGTAAGTGAAACGACTTGGGAGTGCCAGCACTGCGCTCAATTGGTCAGTGATGCTTTCGTTGAGGGTGAAATTGGAAGCCAGGGTTGAAGGCGTTGGGTCCAAAAGCAAGACAGTGGAGCGGTGAAGAATAAAGCGGGGGGAGATGAGGTGAGAAAAGAGCGGCAGCGAGGGCGAGCAGACGACAAGGTGGTTGTCGGCGCGCGATGTTTGCTAAAGAAGACAGTTGCACCAGTTCTCTTTGCGTCGTGTCGGACTGGACGACGACTCACCAGGGCGCGAACAACAATGCCATCAGCAGCGCCATCTCAATGGCAAGGCAGCCTCAAGCAGGGGGGGGAGGGGCCTGGTGTGGGTTTCCGTGGTAGGGAATACAACCCCTGTAAAGGTACGTGCCGAAGTATACCTGTTCAATGCCCGCTTACAGCCCCTCCTCTCGCCGTCCTTCAGCACATCTAAATGGCTACCATCTTCCGTCAAAGCCTGTATGATGTACTGTACATATATCCGCCCGCAAGCTTCAGCGAAGCAAAGTGTGGACGCCCTGAAAGCGAGCTGTGATCAGCCTCGCCTTCACTACCTAGATACCTAAACTACATAGTAGTGCCCTACAACAGGGCACAGGTGTCCTCGTCAGGAACGAGAGACAGAAGGTGGGGAGATAACATGCTGCTTAGCCCTGTCATGTCGTGCAAACGTGACGTCTTATTGGTACTTGGAGCAGAGGTGCTCCCAAGCTGACGGGGGTTCCAAGGCCCGTCCCCATCCCTACGGGATGATCTGACGGTCTGTCGTTTGCTTATAGCTATTCATAGCACGGCAGGCTTTGGGGGGAAGCAAGACGCGGAATGGGGCTTGGCAGCTGATATGAGCAAATGCGGAACATCAATACACTCAGCCCCGCTCATTGGGAAGTAAGTGTCTCTAAAAAAGAGAAAAGGAAGAAGAGTAAAAGAACACAAGTGCAACCCTCGGCTGCTCGAATGCGATAGGTATCAAGGTGGCGGTCGAGTCTCGATGATCAATTCCTTTCCCTGCGAGCTTGGTATGTGGAATCTGTACGGAGTAAGTGAGCGTGTAGTTGTGAAGAGCGTGGGTGGATGCGGTCATGGGGTCATGTTCTGACGCAGTAGATCTGAGAGGATGCTGCTGCACATCAAAGATTGGGACAGATGGAGGAGGAATGTTGGGCTGTTTAGTATCGCGGGTCTGTGGTATCGTTAAACGCGGTCCTGTAAATGCCCTCCTTCCTACCTGATTCCGGTGCGAGGTCGCACGGAGATATAACACGCATGATTCAGATATGGTAAGAGGGCTATCGCGAGGAAACAAAACATACAGTGATCAACACGGCGGCATATCTGATAAGGCAAGCACGGCGGGCAGGCAAGAAAGCGCGATGATGGATGGAGGCAATCGCGATCGAGCTTCTCTTTTCTTGGTCTGTGGTGCATGTGCCCAAAACCAGATACCAAGGTAGGTAATTAATCATAGTCCCTACCCGCCTAGTGTGCTAGGTAGGTAGGCACTCTCCTTCCATCTTTACTTAGAATACCGCAATTTCAGCTTGTGTTCTAGTGCGCGGTGCTCCCTAAAAACAGACCAAATAGCAAGATCCTTCCCCAAGCCACGATCGATGCCTCCCTCTGGTGATGAGGAACAGGACCAACACGGCCCACACCTCCCCCCGCTAGTCGTCTTACTTATCGACTGGCTGTTAATTGTCGACCTGGTCTCGCTAACCACGCGTGCGTGCACCTGTACCTGCTGATGATGAATCTCAGCTCGTGGTTGCAGCCTTCACACTTGCCATTCCCGTGCTTTGTTTCTCCGACTCTCTCTCTCTCTCTCTCCCCCTCACGGTTGGTTGCGAATTGACTGAAGATGGCCTGGAAGCGTACGTGTGCCTTGATCCACTTGTTTTATTCTACACTACCAGCGCTATAGGAAGAAGAAAGAAAAAGAAGAACAAAGTCGATGCCTTCAACGGTTGTCACCAAAACTCCCTTGCGCTATAGCATGATTGCGATACATTTAGCCTGGGAACTAAAGAGAGGGGAGGAAGAATGGACGCTCATGCGCAGGTCGAAGCACAACCAAACTTGCTTGGTTCAACTGACAATCGGACACTCCCAGCGCTACCGTCGCCATAGCTGCTTAGCACCGGCTGCTAGTCTAGTTCAGTGTCTCAACTCTCCTCAGGTCGGCCAAATCCATCTCCATCATCCCATCCCGCCGCATCCTCCCTCCCACCACTACGACGTAGTGTCATACCGAGCCTTACCACACAGGGGAACCTGACTTTCGCTCCTGCCTGCGTGTCTTTGCCCCCTCCCCTCCCAGAACTGTGGAGAGTGACGTCCCATCTTGCTACCCCTAAGTATCCCCTCGGTACCGCCCCCCAAAGACACACCATCACCGCCAACGACAGCAGTAGGTATGAGACGGGATGGCATGACATGGCCTGGCCTGGCCTGGCATGGGGTCTCCGCCGTCGCTCTCGTCGCGCATGAACATCCCCCACATAATGCAATCACATGCTGCCATACCCAACGTCCCACTTACTCCTATTGGAGCCCTGGCGCGGCGGCGGCTCAACACGTCAACCCAGCTACTGCAACTCTAAGCCTAGAATACCCCAACTGATTTATTCTTCTACGCGCTGCGGTACTAATACGCCGTGCTCTTTTTTGCTCACCTCCCCCCCGTCCTGCGTCTCGATTCCCGTCACCTTCTACGCACTTTATTCACTTCGAGACAGCATAACACACCCCCTCTTCCAGGCCAAATCGGCAAGCAAAACAAACACATTATGCCGTAGGATCGGCCCGACAGTTGACTGTCTTCGGCTACGTCGAGTCGAGAGCACACGGCGGACCAATCATTCGCTACAAAACTGCAGCTACTTACTCTCTGTACGCTACCCATTCCGGCCACACTACAGGTACACGCCTCTGCGCCGAATGTGCCTGAATGTTTGCCACCACTGTCGACCGGCCCTCCCCCTTTCTTCGTCACTTCACCCAATCTCGACCTCCGCTACTATTCTTCTCGCCCTTTCCTGCCATCCGTCGTCTTATATCCGACCTGGCTCCTCTCTCGCCCCCTTGAACGTGTCGCTGGATGGATTCGTCCTCTTGACATCCTCACTTTTTACTCGTTACCAACCACCGCCTGCTCAAGCTGTGATAAGATTTCCGATATAATATGACACTTGCATCTAAAGCGCCAAAACGAACTTACCATCCATAATTCTGTCACCACCTACCCTCGATGCCCCCTGCCTTCCCTTCGTATGCGACCACCTACGTCCGTACCTGCACTAGCACTGTCATTCGTACCAGGACATCATGGAAACCATGGACTCAGATGATGATTGGGACGCCGACGAGACACACGACTTGATCCGCATCCCTCTCGAACCTCACCAGGGGCGGACCATACTTCCAAGTCCCATTGCAAAGGCCGTCAGTCTCGCCACCCGCTCAACCTGCCTGGCTATCCGCGTCGGCACCCTCATCAGCTCTTATGGCTTCGATGCTGCCAAGTTCACCACCCTCTCTAGTCTGGAGCTGGGCAGGGGTATTCTTGAGGGGATCCTCAGCAGGTCTGGAAGGGACATGCTCGTCCGCTCCAATAGTGACTTGGGCAGGGAGGATGCTGAAACCGTTTTGGAGAGAAGTTTGGAGCATTTACACCATGCCATGTCACAGATCGTATTTTGGACTACCACAAGTTTCCAAATGACAAGCACCACCTTCTCCGTCGTCTCGGAAGTATCACAGCTACTCCTTTCGTCTCTCGACCAGTTCTTTGGCTCCACCGATTCATCACGTGCTATCGCCAGTATCATCACTCTCATCCGTCGCGAATTCCAGAACCCGGCAACCGGTGTAGAGGGCGAGCGTGTGGGCGTTGTTGACCTTGTAATGGGCTTGTGCGCTCTGGCGTACCTGCAACGCAAGTGTCGGCGCTTCCTTGACGAAGAAAGTCGGCGGTTGGGTCATGATGAAATTGTCTGGGACGTTGTTGTTCTTAATGACGGCGAACGAGTCGACATTCATGAGAACAGTCTTTACGGGGTGCACAAGGGTCGTTACAAAAGCAAGGGCCCCGATATCTTGGTTTCCATACCGGGCGATCAACCAAGCCCTAGTATCCTAGCTACCATCGAACGCCATGGAGAACGGGAAACAAGCGAAGATGAGGACGACGACGACCTGCCCGAGATCCGTCTGAAGAACCAGATCATGCGATCGATGCCCTCGGACACAAGCGTTTCTATATCAACAACTACTCTAACGAGAAAGATGATCACTGTGGACTTCACTGGCCCTGAGCCACCGACGTTGACACCACCTCCTGGTGTAGAGGTTGTCGAAAGAGAAGTCCTGCCATCGGCAGAGTACCAAAAAGAGCAGCCGACACGGCAGCTGTCAGTTGCTGATGTTCCGACATATCGGGTTGTGTACAGGGTGGACAAGAGCAAGCAGCGGACAGCAACATTCCGAGGTTATGAAGAAGCGGAAGAGACACCTGGCAAGGTGGAATCCATGGATGATACTGAAGACTCCGATGGTCACGGCCGAGACGGCGATAACGACGACCCACCACCTGTTCCTCCTAAAGTCACGCTACCCGCTGCTTCGACAAATCCTTCGCGGGCAGAGACAGATTCCATTTCGACCCCTCGGGTAAAACTTGGCCCCAGGCTTCAGTCAACGTCTCCCAACAGCAGGGCTTCTCAAATCCCAACGCCGAAACAGAATCCGGAAAACGCGCCTAATCAAAAGAGGCAGCGAGCGCCGCTCGCCCCTTTGCCAGTGAGAGCACGCCATGAAAACGCTGTATCGTCGCATTCTGATACTACCAAGTCGAAGAGGACCAAAGGCGAGCCGTTGTCAACAGGCAAGTCATCGGAGAAGCCTACCGAGAAAAAAGGGGGTATCCGACAAGCTCTTAAAGGGGGCACCAGTTCGAATATCTCTAACCTATTCCACCGAGATGGAGCAAGCTCTCCGAGTCCGCAAACCACTGGGAAATCCAAGCAGACACCCCGAGCTGGACCTGTGGACAGGACTACGCGTACTACCGCGCAAAACAATCGACCTTCCCAAACTCGAGCCATGGGGCCGACTGCTGCTTCCAGCTCTCGAGGCCGCAACTACGAGAACCCTTCGCCAGTGCCTCGCAGCTCCTCTCGAGCTAGTTACATCTCGGTCCATGAGCGCCGGCGAGATTCGATTGTTTCACAGACCGATACTTACTCTTTTCATGCAGTTGATGGGCTTCGGCCACAATCGCCGGGATTTGGTCGTCGAGACGGTATGGGTCAGTCTAGTATCCCCAAGTCGCGGTCAGAGAAGGACATTAGCGATCAGAAACCGCCTTCGCCCATGAAATCTCGCAGGGCACGATCGCACGTCAATACGCCAAGTCTCTACAGTATTGCGAACACAGGCTCTCAAACGTCGCTGGTTTTGTCATCGTACTACCAGAAGAGTGCATACACAGATTCCGAAGCCATTGATACACTGAGGCGGGCAGGAACAGTAGACGGCGTCTTCCCGGCATTTCATCTGCTTCGTAACATCACCCGGTATATGAGATTTTCTTCGGCTTCCTACGGTTCCAATTTTCTCAAATTCATGGGTATTTCGAAGGAGATGCCCCTGCTCAGGGCGCTAGACGACACGCATCATGAAATCCGATCGTTTGCCCACCACACTGAATCCGAGGCTGCAAGTATCCTTCTCGCTTCGTTCGTCGACGCCCAGGGAGGATCGGACACGACTGGCTCCACGGGAACCGGCGTTCCTCTTGTGCATTACATCTCTCTCGATCATGAATCGAAAGCTGTTGTGCTCGCATGCCGCGGCACGCTGGGCTTCGAGGATGTTCTGGCCGACATGGCCTGCGACTATGACAACCTGTACTGGAGGGGCAAGTCATACAAGGTCCACAAGGGTATTCATGCGTCTGCCCGGCGCTTGCTCTACGGCGGCGATGGCCGAGTTCTGTACACACTCAAAGAGGCTCTGGATGAATTTAGTGATTATGGGCTGGTACTCTGCGGACATTCCCTAGGGGGCGGCGTCACAGCTCTGCTGGGTACGATGCTCGCGGAACCATCATCCACAGGTACAGGGTTTGTCACTACCTCCGAGCCGCATCGCCGCCTCCTCGGAGACGGACGCTTCCTGGAGACGGCCACGACACACGTTTGCCTCCCATCTGGCCGTCCCATTCACGTCTACGCCTACGGACCCCCCGGTACCATGTCGCCTGCACTCCGCAAAGCTACCAGAGGCCTCGTCACGAGCGTTGTCCATGGTTGCGACCTGGTTCCGTTCCTGTCCTTGGGCGTCCTGCATGACTTTCAAGCTGTCGCGCTCGCCTTCAAGAGCGACAATCACGAGGCTAAAGTTGAGGTAAGGCAGCGCATATGGCAGGCTTTTCAGTCAGGCCTCGCGGAGAAATGGTATACGAGTAGCAGTCGCTCGATGGTTGCCGACGAAGACAAGTGGAGCATTTCGGCGCTAACGACGTTGCGGTCGAGCATGAAGAGTCTTAAGCTCTTGCCCCCCGGCGAGGTCTTCATTATCGAGAGTCAGAGAGTCTTGAGACGCGACGCATTCCTGTTGTCTGATGAGGAGTCTATTGGACGACCTGCGCAGCGAATCGTGTTGAAATACGTCAGGGACGTTGAGTCCAGGTTTAGGGAGGTCCGCTTCGGCACGAGTATGCTCATCGATCATAGCCCGGCGAAGTACGAGGATGCGCTGAACAAGCTACGGTTCGGGGTTGTCGAGACGGGTTGAACACGGCTTGCAAACACTGCTACTTATACACTTTTCCTTTGTTACTGGGCGGAAGACCCCGATGCAGCACTATACCCCCTACACCCAAAGTATGATAAGAACGATGTGCTGGTTTGACACGCTTAGACCGAGGAAGGAAAACATGGTAGCAACAGAAGAGGAGGGAAGAAAACAGAATAAAGGACCAGGGGCGTGGCGGGCTGGCTCAATCAAAACAATGTGATTAACTGGAATTTCGTAAACGTACAGAGATGTCACAGCAGAGCTTACTCTCACTGACGCAAGACAATAAAATGCAATCCAGATAATTCAACGTTTCTCACTAAATTCGTTCTATAATTCATCATTCACTACAGCTTCTCCGTTGTGATCTTGCCGTCAACGTCATAGAATATCTCCTTGACTTTGACGGACCTCAGGTGGTCCACGCCGTTGCTCAACTCACAGTCGTGGTGGAACAGCCACCACCTACCCTTAAACTCGACAATGGAGTGGTGCGTCGTCCAGCCCAGCACAGGCTCAAGAATGCGTCCACCGTAGGTAAAGGGACCCAGTGGGCTGTCACTGGTTGCGTAGCAAATGTAGTGGGTGTCACCAGTCGAGTAGGAGAAGTAGTATTGGCCCTCCTTCTTGTGTAACCAGGCAGCCTCGAAGAAGCGGCGGTTGTGGTCGTCAGCAGCAATAGGCTTCTTTGTCTTTGGGTCGAGAATCTGGATCTCCTGAACCTCGCCGTCGAACTGGTGCATGTCGTTGGTCAACTTGGCGACGCGCGGGCCCAAGGCGTAAGCGCCCTCGCCGGTAGGCTCCTTGGGGCCAAGCCACTCAGCATCGAAAGTGCCGTTACCCTTTTGGTAACACTGGAGCTGGCCGCCCCACAGGCCGCCAAAGTAGAGGTAAGCCTGTCCGTCGTCGTCAACGAAGCTAGCGGGGTCGATGCTGTAGCTGCCCTTGATGGGCTCTGGGTCTGGGGTGAAGGGGCCCTCTGGCTTGTCTGACACGGCAACACCAATGCGGAATATGTCTTGCTTGTCGCGGGCAGGAAAGTAAAGGTAGTATTTACCGTCCTTAAAGGCAGCGTCGGGAGCCCAGAGCTGCTTCGAGACCCAAGGGACATCGTCAGTCTTCAGGACGACGCCGTGGTCGACGACGGGCTCGAGCGGGTCCAGCGATGAGGTGCTGAAGACGTGGTAGTCGGCCATATCATACTGATCACCATTATCGTTGAACTTTATGTCGGTCTCTCGGTCATGAGAAGGGTAAATGTAGATCTTGCCATTGAAGACGTGGGCTGAAGGGTCAGCCGTGTAAAGATGGTTGATGAGGGGCGCCATCGTGGAGGGCCTTGGAGGTGAAAGCGGGAGTAGGGAAAGGATGTGGGGCAATGGATGCGGGGTGGGTTTGGTGGTGGAAATTGGGTTGTGTCTTCGAGAGTTAATTAATGGTCTGTATGAAACCAAAGGCGAAGTAAATCCCAAAGTGTCTGCAAGAATTTAGCATAAACCAGATAAGGCTCGGGAGGAATGGCTTTTATGACGAAAACCACTTCTCTACCATCGCAATGGTCCAGCGCGTGGATGAATTTGGTGATTCTGGCACGGTAGGGTGGAACGCGGGACGAGTAGCCAGCGGCTTTTGTATTTATCCAGCGCATTTTCCCGGTTTACCCCATCCTGGCGGATGCACTTCCCAATCGGTAATTTGTATCGGGCCACCAGAGCCGGCCATGCAACGCGTCAATAGCAAGAACCTTGACGCTGCATTGGTGATAAGTTGCGATGGCTAGAGAGCCGATTCGAGCGGCAGTGAAGGGGGAATAGTTGTTCATCGGGGAACAAAGAAGCCCTTGTGCCGACCTCGCCGCCTGACGGGATAGGAACTGGCAGAGTCGTCCCCAGCACCCAGCTTGACTTCACCACAGTCATTCCCTGTTACCTCGCCCCTCCCAAACCAGGGATACCTTTCGGCGGCAAGCGCAAACCGGCGGTCCCAAGGCAGGTCAAGATTAGCAAACGCCAGAGGTGCGGTCCAGGTGCATGCTTGAGTTGATGACAATGCCCAGCCCTATCTGGCCATTATGAGAGTTACTCTTAGACATCGCAAGACCGGCAGCAGTAAGACAGTAAAATGGTGTTGGCAGTGTTGATCAAAAATCCTGAACACCGGTCTCGCCCTGCTTGACGTTGGCTTGTTCGTCAGCATCGCTAGCCCAATTGGGATCTTCGTCATCAAACCACGCCTCTTCAGCATCGCGTCTCAACATGGTGTCGTACTCGTCGTTATGATCTACCAGACTGTAGTCAAAATCTTCGTCATGGCCATTAACGAAACGTTCAGTCAGGAACTCTCGCCATCTCTCAAGTCCTTCTTCCTTGTTCTCGGGTTTGGATAGATCAGTCATACTAGTGAAATCTCTGACGTATTCAGGGGCCGATTCTGCTTCGGTTGATGCCTTGAGATCAGCTAGACGAGCTTCACCCCTGAGAAGAGAGCTTTCCAGGACGCCCGAGTAGCCTTTGGCCTTGCCCTCAGCCTCTTGCTCAGCAGGTGTCTGAAACCTGCGGATCAGAGAATCGTAAAGGAGAGTGTCTGGGCAAAGCTGTCAACGTTGTTCTGCGATATCACATGGAGGGCCCGCCAGGAACACATGTCAAGACCAACCTGCAAGTTCATGTTCAGCATTGTTGAAATACTCGGGGTTTCTCCCGAGATATTCCCGGCGACGATTGCGAGACCGTATATTGTTGGTCTCGGCGGACGACTTTGGCGGGCGGGGAGTCGGCTTGTCGAAGTGCAGACTTTGCGGTTCTAGCTTTGCTTCAGTGAACGAAGGCATTGCAAATATCGCCAGAGAGTTCTCTGTAGGTAGGAAGATATGCACAGCCAAGCAATCGAAAGACCCAAGGGTGTATGAGCGGAAGATGCGGTGACGGGCGCTCGAGATTCCAAATAACTGCTCTCAGACGAAAGTGAAGGTGTGAAGTCAAAAGTGAGGCTCGAGACATTCGGACGCGAATTAATTGGTCTCCGAGGCAGAGAACCACCAAGTTTGAGAGTTACTAGGCAATTGCCTCAGTAGATGTCGGTTTGCAGTGCGGAGCGCAACCTGGCCGAGGTACGTACTCCAAGCAGCATTCCGGGATAACATGAGGAAGCGGCCTTTAGGTACCTGTGTGTTGCCGAGGAGCGTTTGTGGCTGGTGGACCTAGGTGATAGGTTGGCATGTTGGCTGAAACCTGTTACTGGCCATGTCTACTAGGGCGTTTCCCTGGTCGAGTCTGGAGTGGCTCATCACAAGAGCGCTGTGCAAAGGTGCTAGTGAGGCCTAGCAGGGACACCTTGATTGATTACATAGTATCCGTACAGCTCAGGTATCAACCTGCATGAGTTGCATGGACTGTCCCACCCAGCCGATGGTTGACTCCGCCACGATCTGCGTAACCAGACTGTGAATGCGTAGGTATGTGTGTTGTGTGGGATGGAGGTACCCGTCCCAGTGTGCCAGGGTTTAATGGATTAATCGAGGCATCCTGCCCATCTCCAGTCTTGTCCAAGTTTTATCGTACTACGTAGGTTGCGAGGCGAACCTGCCATGCTGCCCTTTGGTGTCTGCCTCTCTGTCGATGGTCCAAGATAAAACACCTTAGGTGCAGCGGTTTATCAGCGCTTGCCCTGGTTCATCTTCCCCTTTTCTCTGGTCTGAATTTGTGAATTTGCTTGGTTGAGTACAAACTTGGACCGCTCACTCTTGTTCGCTGTCTTGCTCTTTGTCTTTCACTGTGTATCCGGGTCCCCTGTAATTATATCCTATCCCTTTCATTGTCATTTCTTTCCCTTGCTACTTCAGTCCCATACACAGGTCCCCCTTGGGAATCCAACTCGCTTGCTTATCATCTGTTCGTTTGTCGTTCTGCGCATTTTGGTCATTTCCGTTTTGTTACCCAAACCTCGCATTGTAGCCATTCCACACTTTTGTCCCGTTTTGCTGACCGTATCTACCGTGCTGACCGTATCACTTCTACAGCTCTACAGGCCCCATCCTCCTCCATCTTCCTCCATACATCCCTCCTCACATTAGGTACCCAAGGCCACCTGATATCTAATCCACCTCTCATGCAACCCACGCCGGCCATCCCATCGCGCGTCGCTCTTCGCCCGCTCGGCGTGTCTCAATCTCCGCCTACTTGACCCAAAAAGACCCGCCAACACCATCATCAACACAGGACACGGCGACACCCAAGACAGGGAGGACGCCGCAACAAGACATAATACCAAACCGAACCGTGGCAGCCTGCCTCACCTTAACGTCTTGCCTGAGAGTAGCCCTCTCCCTCGCGCTGCATGCCATCCCCATGGGTACTACTGGGGATATTCGAGCTCGTCTCCGAGCAAAATTCTCGAGACGAAACTCGGCTGCACCGTCCTTGGCGTCCAACGGCACCAGCACAAGCACCAACGGCGATGCTCATGGCTCGCAGCAAGCGGATGGGATGAGTCTCACGCGGCAATCCTCGGCAGCTGCATCCGTTTCCAGGTCGAGGGCGAGCTCCCAGCTTCCGCACCCGCATACGCACCTACCACATTCCGCACCTACCTCGCGCTCGCCGACTCCACACCAGCCACATCACAGCCTGCAGCATCTGCAGACTCAGCCACAGTCTGCCACACCCCCCTTACTCACTGGAGACCACCCGCTGCAGCAGAGATTGAATGCAATTACGGTTACGGCCACGGCCCCGGACACGGTAGCGGAGTGCGCCCATGCTGACGAGGATCACCCAGGAGAAGAGGAGAAGCACTTGTTGCCACAGTCGTCGTCACCTTCATCAGAACGTCAACAGATCCAACACCATGATGACCCGATCGATCATGGCGCTCAAAATGGTGATGCGTCTCGCAGCAGCGATAAGTCGTTGGTGACTCCAACTGCTGCTGCGACTGAACCAGCGGACAACCACATGCCCGCAAATAGTGCTAGCAACAGGGCCAACGGAGACACTGGGTACAAAGCCCACAAGCCACACACCAACCTTGACTCGCTGGCTCCCGTGCAGGCTGCGGCGCCTGACCGACGCTTGGCTAGTGAACCGATGGACAACAGCCTGCGCTCATCATCAACCACCACTGCTGTTGCAACTACCCTCAGCAACAACCTCCCCATCATCAACGAGGACCAGACTCCCGAAGCCAACGACAAAAAGCAAAACCTACATCTGTCACAGCCGCTTCCGTTGCCGCAGGTTCACCAGCCACTGCCGTCCAAGGTCGGTGCGGCACCCACCGTAACTCTCGAGGCTGTTTCTGCCGAGGACCTTAGCTACGACCAACTCGGTCCCCTTAGCCATGCTCTCGGCACCTCGACACCCCTCGCAGCCAGCATCCTCCCAAACTTGCCGCGGCCAGACGGCCCCCCCCGTCGACAGAGCCTCATACCGAATCGTCAAACGACGCTGATCCGCAATTTGCTCGAAGCACGAGCAGACCACGAAGTCGACACAGCCGCCGTTGATTCACTGCTTCCAAACATCTCAAACATGATCACCCGCAAGGTCTGGGTAAGACGCCCTGGTGCCTCTCCCACCCTCATCACCATCAATGAGGACGACCTGGTTGATGATGTGCGCGACATGATTTTGAGGAAATATGCCAACTCCCTGGGCCGACACTTCGATTCTCCCGACCTTACTCTACGCATATGCCCGCGCGAGCAAAGGCAAGATCGTCTCTTGGGCCCGGAAGAGCCTATGGGTCGCACTCTTGATGCATACTTTCCTGGCGGGCAGAACGTCGAAGAAGCCTTGCTGATCGATATTCCCAGCCGCCGCACACCAAGGCCATCACCTCGCGCTCCTACACATGCTACAACCATATACTACAACGATGACGGTAGACCCTCCGAGGCCGGCGAAGGATATTTCCCCCCCGTAGCGGGAACAGCACCTTTACCGTCGCCAAACCTGCCTGTTCCTCTTGCCGCTCCCGTCACCGTTGCTGCGACGCATCCCGCTCACCCTGTCCATGCCCATGTCACGCATGCGCAGCATTCTATCGCAATTCTGGGGACAGGTCAAATACCGCCGATACCCTCCCCAGGGGGGACAAGGTCCCGCGCATACCGAGATCGCCCCGAACGTCCCCGCCTTGGAAGAACACATACTTCATCGCCCACTATTTTGAACCAGACCAATGCCCAGTCCATGGCGCCGGCCGCTGCCGCTGCTACAACCGCTCACCCTGCCCATTCGTTTCACCCACGCCTACCACCTTCAAGAACACACTCGAATACTTCGGAGCAGTCGAATGTTCCACCCGCTGCCCCTCCCCTTCCAACCCCTCCTGCCCCTGAGATTCAACCGGCTATAGTCGCAACCCCTCCGCCGAGGATTGCCTCTTCTCGACCAGCAAGTTCTCGACCCAAGAAGCCTAAGAAGAATGTTGACCATCCAACTCTGCCGGCTGGCATACTGAACGGCGGAGTGCCGCCCATCAACGTACTGATTGTGGAGGATAACCCAATCAACCTCAAGCTACTCGAGGCCTTCGTTAAGCGTTTAAAGGTGAGGTGGAAAACGGCGGTCAACGGCCGCGATGCTGTTACCATGTGGAGGACCGGCGGGTTCCATCTAGTATTGATGGATATTCAACTTCCCATCATGAGTGGATTAGAGGCGACTAGGGAGATTCGAAGGCTAGAGAGAGTCAATTCGATTGGCGTCTTCTCTTCATCTGCGTCCAGCGTGCCAGAGGCCCCTAACGGCGAGCCCGAGGAGAAAGATAAGTTGACGAATATGGAGCTTTTCAAAAGTCCCGTCATCATAGTGGCCCTGACTGCCAGCTCCCTGCAAAGCGACAGACATGAGGCACTGGCTGCCGGTTGCAATGACTTTCTTACAAAGGTATGTGAACAGTCTTGATGGTTTTGTTCCCCTACAATCCGAAACATTCCAAAACTGACCTGATAACTGTAGCCTGTTAATTTTGTTTGGCTAGAGAGGAAAGTCATGGAATGGGGTTGCATGCAGGCCCTTATCGACTTTGACGGCTGGAGGAGATGGAAAGATTTCTCTCAGCAAAACGATGAAGCCGAGGCAAAGAAGTCCGCCGCGCTGAAGACGAAGGCAAAGAAAAATCGGCTATCGATGACGTCTGTCCCGGCATAATGGATACTTTGGCTAAGACGAGATGGATGGGCTGATCGTGCAAGGCCCATTCTTTGCCACGGCTCCTTCATCCACCTCCAGACGCCACTATGGAACATCTGTATCATGCGCGCGACTTGGTGGCAGTTCTGCTATTGTGGAAGTGTCTATGATTGCCGAGACCTGATCGTCTACAGAAGAGAAATATAACGCCTCACTGGGAATGTATGGAATATACGAAAAAAGGATGCGAAGAATGATACCAGGTAGCGCGAATACACGAAGTGTGTAGTAATTGTAATCAGCACAAAAGAAGCCACTATCTTACCCGATACCAGATTTACTGCTAAGAAGAACATGTCAGACGGAAGTCACCGTCCTTGAAGATGCCTTGATGCCGTTCTTTAGGCAACATCCCCTCGCCTTGTGCGATTGTCACTGTATTCGTGGTTTAGAACTTACCTAGCATGGACATCCTTCAACCTGACGAACAAGGCAGCATCGGATGCCAATGATAGCCGGAGACAGGAATGAAGGTATGACTAAGGCACAATAATGTGGCCCGTGCGCCAACTTCTACGAAAATAAGGGGAAATTTTGGACACGACTTGAGTTTTTCCCTTCCCAACACAACTACAACAATCCTTCAAGGTTCCCAATGGTCGCATCTCTATAACTCGGTGAATCCAGGCGCGCTTTCCGCGGCCAGAGCACGCTTACCACAATGACGCCACGAGCCGGCTCATCATTATCGCCAATGGCCCTTACGGCCAAGTGGTGTGGTGCGCGCGCGAGCACAGCATCACGGTCTCGGTCAGCCGGGCAACTTACTTGCGCTTTTTCGACAACTCCACAGCAATCCCGAAGGTCAAAACAACAGCATGAGCTTCAATGGTGGCTGAAAAGTCGGGGTTCTATCTTTCGTGATGTCCCAAACGACGGCCCCAAGTACCTATCCATGAACGAGGACCAACCCTTTCCGATGAATCCGTTCTTCAGGAGCCAACCCGTGCTGAGCGAGGACATGAGGGAAGAGATCTTCACAAGAGTGAAGGAGAAGAAGGAATCCTTGAAGCTAGTCTCGGCCGAGCTGGGCGTCGACGTTCGCCGCGTCGCTGCTGTTGTGCGCATGAAGGAGATTGAGAAGCAGTGGATTGCCGAGGTAAGCTATCATCTGTATTTCCTTTTTTTAATACCCAAACATGGATCTTCCCCAGCATTATGATGATCAACTTTCCAAAATTCGATTAGTCTTGAAGACGCAACACATGGTTACACATTGGCACTGCGAGCCTCTCTGATTTGCTGACTTCCTTCCCAACAACATTCACACATTCTCACTCGATCTCGGTCAGCTAACTTCCCGACTTGATAGCGTAAACCATTGGCTGGGCCATATGCTAGGGCGGTACTGCAAATGCTGCCTCAGACTCACCTGAATAAGGACAGACCGGACCTTCAGACTCCTCATGAACCTATCAACGAGATACATGTTCATAAGCTCACGACGCAACAACTGTTTGTGCCTGTGTCAGAGTCTCGCCAGTTCGACAGAGAAGATGCCGCCAAGGCTTTTCACAGAAAGATGCTTTCCGTTGACGATCGTTCACCACACAAGGAGCTGATCTCCATGAAGAAAGCTGACGCTGCTGGAGGGTCGAAAGCTGAGTTGACAAAGAAGTTCAGAGAGGCTACCAGAGCTGAAGAGGATAGATTGGTGGAGAGAGAGCGCCGCCGTTTAGAAAAAGCGGAGGAAGAGACGCAGCGTGTGGACACTGGACGGTTCGAGTTCCGGTTCAAGGAGATGAATGTTGAGAGCGCCGGCAAGGACGGCCGGAGCAGAAGAGGAGTTGGCTGGAGATATGGCGTCCCTTTCTACGACCGCCGGAAGGGCGAGCTCAAGATTCCCACATCGGTACCTTGAGAAAGCTATTTTTTCTTGGTTATTTATAACCGCCCTCAGGCGGTTCTCGGAAACGCTTAAACGCAACGCCAGCCCGATGGCAAGCCATGATACCCCCCAAACCACTGAAAGATGTATCAAGTCTATAGGCATTACGGTGCTTCGTGGTGGCGTTTATCCCTCTGTATGGGAAGCGACTGTATCTATCTACTGTATATGTACATGTACCTGTATAACGACAATATCAGCCGAAGGGCCAGCTCATACGAGCGCTACAGGTCCAATAAAAAATTCAAGGAATTCAATGCAAGTAACTCGAGTGCGATACCCAGTCTACTGCTTGATACTCGTCGGAAACATCCACTATGAGATTGGAGCGGATCCTAGCAATGGCCTCTGCGGATAGGCGACATCTATTCTGCACGTAAGCCTCGACAGAGCCATACTCTTCGCGAAGTTTGGCTAGTGTTGCAAGCATGCTTTCTTTCCTAGTCTCGGCATTAGCAGTGTTGGTGAAGGAGGGCATGTCACTCAGGTGTAGGATAAAGGATGGCTACGATCAAAAGCGGCCACATACGGAGAACTGATCATACGCCGGGCACCTTCGGGATTTCCCTTGAGGGCTTCGGTGGCGAGGAGGTGGTTTACAATCTCCTCCCTACGGTCCTGGAGGCCGATGTCCGTCAGGCTGTACTCGTGGGCGATGACTTCGTCCGCGACGCCGCAGAGGCTGAGGATTATGGCGCAGATGACTCCGGTCCTGTCCTTGCCAGCGGTACAGTGCACGAGCATCGGTGACGGGGGTTTGGGGGTTGCGAGGTGAGAGAGGATGGTGCGAAAGGGGTCATTGGGGCGGTCAGGCTCCGAGGCGGTACGTAGGATGTCAGTGTAGGCTTTAGTGAAACCCTACGCGTGGTTTAGAATCCAAATACGCCGTCAGAGAAAAGATTCCAATCATATAATCGGGAGAACCATCTGTCGCAAACTGGGCGGGGGCTCACATCGGTGCTGTCGCTTGAGTAGTTACGATAGCGCAGGGCAATGGCCTCTGGCCCGTAATCCTGGTCCAGGAAGACGGGAACGAAGACGCGCTGGGCACCGGGCCACTCGCGAACGTCGCAACTCGTACCTGCCTGGGCGAGGCGCTTGAGTTCGATGGTGGAACGGAGATCGTAGACATGGGTGATACCGAGATCCTGGAGGCGGGTGACGCCGTCGTCGGTGAGGCGCGAGGGCTCTGCGGAGCGGAAGATAATACCAGGCCTGAGGATGTAGCCGGGCTGGGCATCAATGGGGTAGCCGCCGGCGTCGCGGAAGTTGGGCAGGCCCGGAATGGCGTGAAAGGGCGGTGATGGCAGCTTGGCCTTGGCCTTTGGGTTTGTATCTGTCATTGTCTGGGACTACGGGTATACCTGGCGCTGTGAATGGCTCTATGACGCCACAGGTCGGTGTAAAAAAAGGAGCAGTGGATGTAGAAATAATATAGGAGTCGGATCGGGCCGGATACGGCTTTTGGGTGCTCTTGTGCGCCCACTGGGTTATTCTCTTGTTGAAAGTGATATCTGCGGGGAATATATATAGTGGTATCCGAGGCATACTGGCAGCTCATTTTGGAAAACAGGCCTGGAACAGTGGTGCGCGTATTCCAATACCACATCAAGACAACGATGCCATCCTCTATTTTACCGTGGCTGTCTTCTCAGTTCGAACAGCCAGCCCAGGCTCATGGTCGAAAAAGGGCGGAAATACTATAGCGGAATTGGGCATGCGGGCTCCGATGGTTGTGTATAGGGGCTCTGGTTGTCGCGCGTCGAAGATGGGCTGTTTGATCCTTGGTTCATTCGTGTCATGTCGTCTAACGACCGCAGATATGCAGGCGGCATTCGGCAAGTGCCTGCCATGACTTAGCCAAGTCAAGCCGGAGCTGAGCCGAGACATTTGGTCGCGCCAGAGCATATGGGTTGTATTACAACGAGACACACCAATCCGACTATTACAAGTGCCCAGGAACAATCCTCGAGTCCGGTTTTACAGCATCACAAGAAGTAGGTAACTCAAGTCCATCATGAAAAAGTTGAACCAAGCTGGTCAATTCTAGTGAAGAGGTGACCTGTGTGATTTGCCGGCAGACTTGTATTTGAACCAAGATCCAGAGCGTCAAAGAGCGTTTTTAGTACCTGACGTCTCTGATGCTGGCCCAGCAGAAGGAGAGTTTCCGCAACACAGCAGCAGCCTACGTGCCCCCAAAAGACCTTCAACAAGCTTAAGCTAACAAGCCCTTGGGCCAGCAATTACACGGACGTGACAGCACATCCTAACACGCCTGGCGCAGCGCCGCGAACTGGTTTCTATCGTCCTCATTGGGCAGAGCACCCGCACTAACGCTGTCGTTGCGTCATAGGGGACCATCTGGAAAGGGTCATTTCCCCCAAATTTTCCAATCCGGCTTCGGGACAGTCACAGTCTGCTTGTGTGGGATCACCAAGGCGCGCTGTGTTTATTTAGCTACTACTTCACCTCCCTCCGCAAGCGTTGCTCTTCCCAGAAGAAACTCCAACCCAACATCACCTTCCGCTCCGTCTTCCATTGTGGTCCGCAACTCCAATCGCCACCACCAGTCACCGCTGATCGATAAGCACTGATCAAACACGCGCGTCAGTGTCCTACCCCGACGAAGACATCCGATTTCTTGGATTCCGTCTGAAGATACGTCATCCTAGCTTGGGCTTCGAATCACTCTCGCCTTCAACCTAGTTATGGGCCTTTTCGGCATGGCGGCGAGCTATCTCGCATTTTCGGTCCTGCATTTCTTCCAATTTGTTCTGGCTGTGACCGTCTGCGGCCTCTACGCTGTCGATCTCAACCATGCTAGAAACGAGGGGAGCTATACCGACGGAAAATGGGTATGTTCGTTCCCGTTGCCATCTGCTATCTTATTCGTCGCGCTTCCACGCGGCTCGCTCTGCATATGGGACGATTCATTGGCTGACATCCATTCATAGGTTTTTGCGGTTGTAGTTGGCGCTCTCTCGGCGGTTACAGCCCTGATGTACTTCATCCCCTTCATTCTGCGATTCGCCATCGTCTGGGCTTGGGATGCCATCTTATTCATTCTGTGGATCGCCGTCTTTGGTCTCTTTGGCAGTGTGAGCATTACCTACTCCACCAGACCCCCTCTACACTGATGTACCAAAAATTATTGCTGACCCTGTTATCCGTACGCTGCAGATGTACATCAAGGAGAATGCCGAGGGCGATAACGGGGTCCAGCGGATGAAAAACGCCGTCTGGGTAGATTTGGCCAACGCTCTCCTCTGGCTCATCAGTACCCTTGCCACGGCCGCCTATTGGTGGAGACACCGCGAGCGCCGCACTCGATTCACTGGCCGAGCCAAGGTTTAGATAGAGAGGTCCGGCCAATAAAGTTTTGTAGGTGTTCCATGAAGGAAGAAGACAGCTCTTCTGACTGTAATCACGACCTGCCATCCAGCCGGACACGAGAGCATTCCAATACTTATACAGTAACAAGGTTTCATTTGGGGAGAAGATGTTCCTTTGTCTGATCTCCTTTCTTTTTGTTCTTCTTTTTCCTTCGAAAACGATGCCAACGCCTTGTGGGGTTTAGTTTGCCCTCCTGTTCTCACTGCCCCCCTCCCAGTTGCCTATCCACAACTCTTCCAGCAATGCAAAATTCTTAGATGAATAGAATGCTTCATACCACGCAGTCTCAAAATAATCGGAGTGGTATGCCCTTGGAATGATTCGAAAATTCATTTCGACGTCTGTGCAAGCGTTCCCTTCCTATACTTCGTCCCGAATGTCACCAGCACGTGAGAATGCCGACCAAAACTTGTCATCACGCTCATCAACCAGAGACCAAATTGCAGATAAAAGCCGGAGTTACAGGGTAATTACTCAAGACATGTTCAAAGTAGTCATGGAGTTCCGCTACCGCGCTAGTGTCGGCATCGTTATCCAGGTACTTCCCTCTCCACCCCGCATACCCGCCTACGCTCCGGCCCTTGGTC
This sequence comes from Colletotrichum caudatum, assembly GCA_030867225.1. Classification (NCBI taxonomy): domain Eukaryota; kingdom Fungi; phylum Ascomycota; class Sordariomycetes; order Glomerellales; family Glomerellaceae; genus Colletotrichum; species Colletotrichum caudatum. The sequence goes on along the minus strand of MU846010.1, from coordinate 1,102 downwards.
CGAAAGGCTCCCCTGGTGAGCCTGATGACGGGTTGGCGGGCTGAGTATTCCAGCCCATCATCGGCGGGCCTCAGAATGCCCCAGAACCCATGGGCCCGACGCCGTATTGTAATGTATAGCCCCGGAAGAGTTTCTCCTAACTTTCCGAGGCTGTCTTTATCAGGGACATAAGCTGCACCAAGATTGTTGCTTTGGCCGGCGAGACTCATACCTGCCAGAAATGAACAGAGGAATCATGCCAGGCCGCGAAGTTGTACAAGTATATTCCCAACCCTGCAGGCGTTAAGTAATAGTACCCTCCTCGTAGTGAATGAGTCTACGAATGCGTTTCCGGTCAATTTTCTTCAATAGATGAGCGAGCGGTATGACGTAGTTCGAAAAATGCAAGTGGATGGATTTACCATACACTATCCGTAACTACACCACTAATCTCCCTTGGTGGCTGCCCCTCCACACAATCATAGACTTTGTGCATGGACGGGAGGAGCTTCTGTGTTGTCGGGGTTTGGGCTTTTTCATTAGTACCTAGCATCTAAACCAGTGAAAAACCCTTTGGTGTTTTTCTCTGTTGTGCTACATTCAAAAAGGCTAAACAAACAGACAGTGTGGCGCAAAGCCCAAAGACGTCCCATCCCGCCTTCAGATCCGCACACGAGGTGGCGACACGGGAGCAACGAGCAACGTACCCCTCCAGCTTTCCTTCGGCGTCAAAAGCCCAAGGTCGCCTGGTGTGGAAAGCTTCTGCAACGTCCAGAGAGTAAATGTGCTGCGACCTACCTACTATGTATACATAACATAAGAAGCGGTCCATGTCAATGCAGCAGTTGAGGGATAGCTAAGATCGGCGACGGGATCAGCGGAGGGGCTTTAGGTGGAGGTTGGTTCTTGAGATATAACCTCAGTACCTCTTCGCACGCACGAATTGGACGAATCCAGTAGGTAGATATGCAGCTTCATGGGGCCCTTCTGACGGTATCGTAAGAAACATGTTTTTTTATGGACCCTTGTACAGGGTGACAGGGGTAAGTAAAAGACCCCCGTGATGTCACATACCCACACACACCATGATTCATAGAAACTCTTACATTTTCTACCCCTTTCT